>JBBBDQ010000406.1:6010000-6012500 GCA_037127315.1 Ascarosepion bandense
ATAGATAGATAGATAGATGAACAAATTGAAATAGATAAATAGATAGATAGATAGATATGAACAAATTGAAATAGATAGATAGATAGATAGATAGATATAGACAAATTGAAATAGATAGATAGATAGATAGATAGATAGATAGATAGATAGATATGAACAAATTGAAATAGATAGATAGATAGATAGATAGATATAGATAGATAGATAGATAGATAGATAGATATGAACAAATTGAAATAGATAGATAGATAGATAGATAGATAGATAGATAGATATGAACAAATTGAAATAGATAGATAGATAGATAGATATGAACAAATTGAAATAGATAGATAGATAGATAGATATGAACAAATTGAAATAGATAGATAGATAGATAGATAGATAGATAGATAGATAGATAGATATAGACAAATTGAAATAGATAGATAGATAGATAGATAGATATGAACAAATTGAAATAGATAGATAGATATGAACAAATTGAAATAGATAGATAGATAGATGAACAAATTGATAGATAGATAGATAGATATGAACAAATTGAAATAGATAGATAGATAGATATGAACAAATTGAAATAGATAGATAGATATGAACAAATTGAAATAGATAGATAGATAGATATGAACAAATTGAAATAGATAGATAGATAGATATGAACAAATTGAAATAGATAGATAGATAGATATGAACATTGAAATAGATAGATAGATAGATGAACAAATTGAAATAGATAGATAGATAGATATGAACAAATTGAAATAGATAGATAGATGAACAAATTGAAATAGATAGATAGATAGATATAGACAAATTGAAATAGATAGATAGATAGATATGAATAAGTGAAATAGATAGATAGATAGATATGAACAAATTGAAATAGATAGATAGATAGATATGAACAAATTGAAATAGATAGATAGATAGATATGAACAAATTGAAATAGATAGATAGATAGATAGATATGAACAAATTGAAATAGATAGATAGATAGATATGAACAAATTGAAATAGATAGATAGATAGATATGAACAAATTGAAATAGATAGATAGATAGATAGATAGATAGATATGAACAAATTGAAATAGATAGATAGATAGATAGATAGATAGATAGATAGATAGATAGATAGATAGATAGATAGATAGATATGAACAAATTGAAATAGATAGATAGATAGATAGATAGATATGAACAAATTGAAATAGATAGATAGATAGATAGATAGATAGATAGATATGAACAAATTGAAATAGATAGATAGATAGAGATATGAACAAATTGAAATAGATAGATAGATAGATAGATATGAACAAATTGAAATAGATAGATAGATAGATATGAACAAATTAAAATAGATAGATAGATAGATAGATATACAGACAAATTGAAATAGATAGATAGATAGATAGATAGATAGATAGATAGATAGATAGATAGATAGATATGAACAAATTGAAATAGATAGATAGATAGATGAACAAATTGAAATAGATAGATAGATAGATATGAACAAATTGAAATAGATAGATAGATATGAACAAATTGAAATAGATAGATAGATAGATATGAACAAATTGGAATAGATAGATAGATAGATAGATAGATAGATAGATAGATAGATAGATAGATAGATAGATAGATAGATAGATAGATAGATAGATAGATAAATTGAAATAGATAGATAGATAGATAGATAGATAGATAGATAGATAGATAGATATGAACAAATTGAAATAGATAGACAGATAGATAGATAGATAGATAGATAGATAGATATGAACAAGTGAAATAGATAGAGAGATAGATAGATAGATATGAACAAATTGAAATAGATAGATAGATAGATAGATAGATAGATATATGAACAAATTGAAATAGATAGATAGATAGATAGATAGATAGATATGAACAAATTGAAATAGATAGATAGATAGATAGATATGAACAAATTGAAATAGATAGATAGATAGATAGATAGATAGATAGATAGATAGATAGATATGAACAAATTGAAATAGATAGATAGATATGAACAAATTGAAATAGATAGATAGATAGATAGATAGATAGATATGAACAAATTGAAATAGATAGATAGATAGATATGAACAAATTGAAATAGATAGATAGATAGATATGAGCAAATTGAAATAGATAGATAGATAGATAGATAGATAGATAGATATGAACAAATTGAAATAGATAGATAGATAGATAGATAGATGAATACGAACAAATTGAAATAGATAGATAGATAGATAGATAGATAGATAGATAGATATGAACAAATTGAAATAGATAGATAGATAGATAGATAGATAGATATGAACAAATTGAAATAGATAGATAGATAGATAGATAGATAGATAGATAGATAGATAGATAGATATGAATAAATTGAAATAGATAGATAGATAGATAGATAGATAGATAGATAGATATGAACAAATTGAAATAGATAGATAGATAGATAGATAGATAGATATGA
>JBBBDQ010000406.1:6017500-6520000 GCA_037127315.1 Ascarosepion bandense
GTATACGGCCTTGCATTGTCATGGAGGAGAAAATATTTCCTCCTGTAGACAAGCACTTATATTGACATATTGTAACTACTGGGCATATGAATGTACATTTTGTGTTTCATTGCATTTTGAGAACTAAATGTTAATTGAATGTAAAATAAATATCTGAACAAAAGCGGATATAATGAAATAAAATAGCGAAGCTACTCAGACTTCACCTTATCGTCGGCATCTCCAGGTCTGAATTAGAAATCTTATTTCCTTATATCTAATTTTAAGAATTCTAAGTGAATATCCTGATGAGCCTATAGCGGGTATCTTATCTTATTTATTCTATTTCTAGTTGTAGTAGGATTCCGTTCGAGTGAAGGGTAATTGTATACCGTAGCAGGTTAACAGAATTTGGCCTTGTGGGAAGATAGCCCACTATAAGTCATAAAATGATTATAAAATCAAGAAAGGCAATTTGAGTATAAAATAACATTTTTATATATACACATTTCAATTAATGTTTTACAATTAAAGCAATACTTGAAATAACGGTCCAATGGAGGTTAGAATGTTCATGAAAAATAATATAATGCTGAAAAAGATAAAAAGCTTACTAGTATGGAAGCGTCTTGTAGGTAATGGGATGTTCATTTTGAAGTTGCCGCTTCTAAGGTCAGTAAGTACTTTTGAGGAATGTCTTTGAAGAGGTCAGTAAGTACTTATGAGACAGGGAGAAGGAAAGAGGCAAGCATAGTAGCCGCTCGACTTAAGTCAAGGGAGAAACTAATCAGCTCGCCTCCGCCGATCTGTCTGACGATGCTTTGTTTGTCTCGGCTTTTTATATCTGCCTTTTGGATCAGAACAGCTTGTTTTGAATTTCACGCTTGATTCCGGGCTTCCCATTGGCTGGTAAATAAAATTCGCGTAGGCTCACGAAATGGAAATTTGATATTTGATTAATTTTTATTTTTCAACCGGAACATTTGCGCAAACTCGGATGCGCACGACGAGTCTTATTCATTTTCCTTTTTGTTGTGAGAGAGCCAGCATTCGGTTTCTCGCTTTTGTTCGGTCGGTATCACCACAAGCCCACCCCATGCATGTCTTTTTTTCCACCTTTTGTGGTCGATTATGGAGATTTATCCTTGTCGTTGACTTTTGCATTGAGCGTTATTGTATGATGTTAGTGTACTCAAATATTGTTCTTAACTGCCACGTAGGATTAAATAGTTAGGGTGATAATTACATTTGATTCCTAAAAAAACAGCAATTGCTTGTGACTCAATCTATTTTTGGTAAACACATTGCATAGAGTGCACAGATATTATTCTGATCATTGGCAAAGGAGCAACACTTTCAGCCGAGGCAATTCTAACTTATCTGTAATGATCGTATTTATATTTTTTATATACATGGGTTGTGGTTAATTTATTTCGCCATTCGTTTGCAATAACTTAAATTGATTAAAGTGCTTGATTTCAAACAATAGACCTCTTCCTTCTTCTCCCGTTCTCGTTCGTCTGTTCGCCGTTACATCAACCAATTTTTTTTCTCTCTTCTCTACCTCACAGACTCGCTCTTTATGTCTGCGTCAGGAGGAACTTTGTATGCGAAACTTAATTCTCGTTTGCGCGGGACTTCTTATTTTATGAATTCAAATTGGTTTGACCTGACACGCCAAGCAAATTCGTTTTGCGGGAGATAAGTCTTCTCATTCCTCATGGATACTATGCGATCACAGAATGTCTCAATTTAAAGTTTCTTCATCAATCATGTCAATCGTAACTTTTAATTTTTTCAAATGTTAAATTCCGTAAAATACTCTGTTAAAATATCAGCGATCTGTATTTTATCCTCATTTTAGTTTTTATTATTATTATTAATATTATTAATTTCGCTTCCAACATTTAAAGCTAATGTCAAGAGATAATGAATAATAGTAATAGTTATCGCCCTTAAACTTTCGGTTTAGTAAGCAAATTCTATTAAATTTAACTTTTTAAAAAAAGTAATACTCCTATATTGATTATTTTTGCATAAAATACTAAAATTGAAAAGCTTACATTTATTATTTAGCTTAATGTTAATGACTATTGATCGATAAATTATTATAATAATAAATAAAATTATATATTTAATTATTATTAATATAAACTCCGTTCATTTACGAGATGTTTTAATTCATATTTAGATATGTCATTTCCTATTTTACAGTGAGTCAATATTCTTAAGACTAAGACTAATATCGGTTGAAAAAATATGGTCAGAACAAAAAGAATCCAATAATCCAAATATTTGAATTTAACCGTCATCAAGCAATTCTGCAAGGGAAACAACTCTGTTAAACCTTATCAAGGGGAACAACTCTGTTAAACCTTATTAAGGGAAACAAATCTGTATAAGAGACGATGTCCACAATTTATTTTAATCCTTTACGATATCAGTTTACCTAACGTTTTATTTTCGGAATATAGCTTCTTATTAAAAATATTGATAATAATTTATTTGGGTAATGTCCAGTTTTACTATCCAATCAAACTAAATGCAACTAATTTTTTTTATTTTTCATAGTTATTTTTATTTTTCATAATTTTTAATTTTTATTTATAACAAATGCAAAAACAGGCCTTTATAACTTTCATTAGCACAATACCTGAATAAAAAGTATTATTTGATTACAAGATCCTCATTTAACGACTTATATGCTTACAACCAGCTATAAAATCTCATAAAATATATTTTTTTACTCCAATCAGTCAGTATTGTTAGTACACTTATAGGATACATATTCCGATATTATCCAACAATTAACTGAAACACAAAAAGTAGAATTGCACAACCACAAAATCGGATCAGAATGACTGAAAACATTTTGAAAAAAAAAAAACAGACCAAGGTAAATTTCGCAATCTGGTGTGGAAATTAAGATTCTGGATTCTGATTGGACAGGAAAAATAAAATTGAACTATGACCTCTGTCAAATTTTTTAACACCAAAAAATGGGTTTGCAGTTGTATCCTATCACATGACACGATTTGTGTATTTATCCACATTTCTCGACCAGCCAAGGGTGTCTGATAAGCACATCACCACAATATAAAGGAGAAATTTCAATGTCAGAACCTGACATGTCTCGTCGACATACATTCGTTCTTCCTCTCCTTCCTATTTTCCTTTCTTCATCTTCACTCACATGCCATCAATGAAACAATAACAACAAACAACAACAACAACAAGACATTTTTAACTGACACCAAAACCATTCAACACCGATAAGTACATTTCCCTCTTATCTTTTATTTCTCATGTACACTCTCTTTTTCACCTTAAATTGATTGACCCTTTTTCCTTTTCACCTACACGGTAGACACAAAAAGAAGAGAGAACTCGACAACTACAAACTCTTGATTCCTTTAACACTACTACACTTTCTCTTTTTGAACATTTATCTCGTTAGTAATTTCATTTCCTATACATTTGATGTTATTCTGTTCAGTTAATAAAATTCCACTTATTTTACAAACAAAACACTTATTCTTTTCAACCTTCTGATGATATTTTAAATTGTGGAGACTTTGGTTGTGTTTGGCACAAGGCCAATTTGATAAACATCACATCACACTGAATGAAAATTTTGATCAGAGATATTTTTTCTTTCTTCAAAATGAATCATAATAAAATGAACCAACCTGGATAGAAAGTTTTTTTTTACTGGATGTTTCGGGATAATAAATCTTTCTGGGAAATCGGTACAACTGAGAAAATAGTAGGAAATATGGTATACATAATTAAAGGTCCTCAGTTTAATCACAAAAGACATTTAAATCAAATCAGAAAATACCTGCCAGACAATGCTGACAGCGGTCCTACTGAAGAAAAAAGTACTGGATGTCATTTACGATACTTTTCACATTTCAATACCACAAGAGGCCCCGGAAAAGCATTGTTTAAGGAAAAAAAGAAAAATGATGTACTTTCTCGTTGTTTATCCCATAAGAAAAAAAAATATTAAAACTCCTGATACTTGCTACTTAGGAGGGGAATGTTATGGTACCCATGGTACACATGAACTCAGCCAAACTATAAATAAGCAGCAGTTTCTGCTTTGTGCTGTGCAGAGAGCTCTGACAGTCGGACCAATACAGTCACACTGGTGATCTTCTCATGTTGTATCTGTTTGTACTAATGTTCCTTGTTAATATATTTATTTAACTCTATTTTGTCTTTGTGTCTTAATTGCTAGCCCCTAACCAGGCCACAACTTATCAAAGCCTTGGCTCCAAAAAAGCCACTTTCCCAGTGGTCTTCCTTAAAAATATCAACCCAAGTATCAAGATTTTAAACTGCTACTTGAAAAAGAAATTTTCCTAAGCCTATGGAAGGTGGCCAAACCTATGCCTGATCTACAAGAACACGGATAACTGATCCTCCCCCTCCCAATATATATTTATTAGTTTCCTCAGTATCATCAGTAAGCTTTTTGGAGCAATAAAAAGGTCGTCAGACAACTAAATAGGAAGAACAATCTTGTGCAATGAACAGTACGGTTTGTGATCAACCCAATCCACTATTAACTACCATTATGCACAGAATTAGTGAGGCCCTTGACAACACTCACACCACAAGGACCCTAGCATTAGATATCTTGAAAACTTTTGACAAGAGGTTGCACAAAGGTTTACTACACAAGCTCTCCATCTATGGAATCAGTGGAAGGATTTTCTCTATTATAAAATACTTTCTAATGAGTAGGATCCCTGAGGGTACTTATTAACAGCCAGCCTTCACAGTCCCTAGTAATCAACACAGATGTCTTCCCAGGAGTCACTTCTCAGACCAACCCTCTTTTTGATGTACAAAAATGATCTCCTTAAGAATATATTCTGACAGTTTATAAATATGTATGCTGATGATACAACGATATATGGGTGCATCACTAGAAATCAGAGCCTGACAGCAGACTTCTCTTTCGATCTAACACTAACTTTCCAACGGGGATTTAAACTGGCTGATTACATTCAATGCCTCTAAAACCGAACTGGTTACATTCCATCATCACTGAACATTCAATTATGGACAACAAAGACATGAAAGCAGATTTGAGAAAAAAAATTAAATTAAAAAATATGTGAAAATAACTTACCTTCAAAGAATCCAAGCAAAAACGAAATCTAACGCCAGTTCAGACTGGACACGAACAAAATGGTAAGATTTTAGAATAGAGGAGAGAAAAAAAATCTCACAGCTCATAGTTGGAATGACCAGTAAAGTGAAAATGCTGAACATTTTGAAAAAGAGATTCACCTTTTTGTCAAAGACCAAATTGAGCAAAGTACAAACTATCCTATATATGACCCACTGGCTGGGAGAGGTTAGGTTTTTCATCTGGGGTAGAGAAGATTACAAAAGAAGGTATCCTATTTTTAAAGGTCCAGAGAGGGATTGTGCTTGGCTGGGTGGCTTTCTGAAAATTTTATGACATCATGAGAAGTTCCAAAGTCAATAATCAAGAAAAAGTTGTCTAATAAATCTGTTCTACTGGTAATGACTTTATGGATGTAAAATATGGATGTTCAACACCACCACGGCAGAGACTCTTATAGTTGGTCCAATGTAAAAGCAAATTATGCTCAGCTTATATGACAGGAAAAACAACAGCTGGATTTGACAGAAGACTGGATTGAAAGACAAAATTGAGACCATCAAGAAAGACAAATATAAATGGGCTGACCACATCTCTCATCTCAGACACAACAGGAGTGGGTGGCTGTCAGTGTAACACTGGATACCAAGGCAGTGAAAATAACAAAATGGCAGCCAAAGGCAAGAGGGCATGACAGTCGAAACTGATATTTTGCTCATGTATAGCTCAATATAACTAGAGAGAAGAAGTGGTAGCACCCAACCAGTGGGGGTTTCTTACATTCTTACAGCAGGAATAAAAAGGAATAAGATTCATGTGTATATATATATATATATATATATATATATATATATATATGTCATCCACAGACAGATCTGTTTTGCTGTATCACAGCTTATCAGTACGGTTAGACAATTGCTTTTTACCCAGGATTGAAACCCGACCAAATTGGCACCAGTTGGCAATTGCTCGGTAGAAGGAGGCAGACTTTTTAGCATGTATATTATCATTATACACGCCTAATAGCTGAGAGTGTTCTAATTCATTGCTGAATGAATGATATGTAGATGCCAGAGTAGCAACCGTTTTGTTTTCTTCCAGAAACACATGGCTGAGTGGTTAGAACATTTGCTTTCTGACCATGAAACCCAAGTTTGAATCTCAACATGGATCGATTTGTCAGAAAGAAGGTTATCCCAGTTTGCAGTAACTTTAGAAAGTGCCTGAAAGCCATACCAGAAGTTGACCCAAGTCTTGTGAATGAAATTGGGTAGATGACTTCCTTTGAAAAGCCGTCAATGGTTGTGCTAGCTTGAAGCCACAAGTCATCATGACCGAGGGTTTGAGCATCCAAGCTTTGTTCATGCTAGATAACCAACTCTCCTCCAGAAACTGTAACTCAGTTCCACTCAAAATAGTTGCAGTATAAATCACAAGTGGGCTCTGTGGGTGTTGAACGAATACAAGTGTGCCTGAGCAAAAGTCTGCAACGAACATCAGCTATCCACCCCAGTAGACAGGTATCCTTGAATATGAGTAGCCAGCCATTATATATTTATATATATATATATATTAATAAATATTCATATTATACTACCTCTATGGCACGACTCAGAGTCAAATGCATTATGCAATCAACAGGTGGATATTTTAAACTCAAATCTTCACCTGATGATTGCATAATGCATGAAAATTCGAGTTGTGCCATAGATGTAGGATAATATGCATTTATTAGTATTGTATTTATAACACAACTCTGGTCATACATTGGGCACTGTTTTATTAACACCTGAATAATAATACTATACATATGTACACCCTCCTCATATGTATAGACATTAATTTACATCACTATATAAGAGAAAAGACAAGACGAAAACTTTTAAGCCAACATATTGAGTTTCTTGAGGAAGTTTATCAAGGTAAATATAGAATTCAATTTGGTAGCCTGTATTTATATACAGAAATAAAAAAAATGGAGAAATAAATATTAATTTTTCAAATTTTGAATGAGAGATGCACCAAAACATTCTAAAAACTTACTATGTAATTGTTATGATGCCATATTTATAGGAATGGACTCTTCCTCCGTCAATAAATAATAACCCAAGTGACTTCCGGGAATGCAGCTGTAAGGCAGTCTAGAGACAGTCAAGGCGCAGCATAACTATACTATTCGAAACAAACTTGCACTTCTATTTTGCTGACTACTAACACTCATAATTGTATATATGTTCTGCTATTCTAATACACTGCTTGAACCTACCTTCTTGTTTCCATGTCTTACTTCCAGCCAAAACAGGCTACAACAACTTGACAATGAAGATTTCGCCAGTAAGGAAAGGTAAATTATAGAAGAAGCTAAGTGACAATTTTTGGCCTATCAAACAAAAGTCAGTTAATGTCCTTGTTGATTTATATTTACTTTTATTTTAGTTTTATTTTAATTTTCTTTTTCTTTCTTTTTTTTTTTTTTTTTTTGTCATGCATAAATATGTTGGCAAGAAACATTTCTTTTAATAAAGGATATATTTGAAAAAATCCAGGGTATAAGTACATATTTTGACAGGAATCGATAATTGCATATATATATATACAGTACTGTGCAAAAGTATTAGGACAAGAACAATTTTATCTTTAATGAGGTATATTGACAGAAAATAAACAATTTAATTAAAGTCATTTTATTTGATTTACTCAACATTGCTTTAACAAGAAAAAAATACTTATTACAAAATAAATTTAATATTTAGTATAATAGCCTTTTGCTTTGATCACAGCCTTCATTTTGTCAGGCATTGACATCACAAGCTTCTCCAATGTATCTAATGATATCTCCTGCCAAGCAGCTTGTATTTGTTCCCAAAGTGTGTCTAGTGAATTAATATTAGATTTATCAATTCGAGAGGGGGGAATAAGAAAAAGTCAATCATATCCAAGGATAATAGAATAATGAGTAGTTTCAAAATAACTTGTTTAATAGAAAATAGAAAAAGTTAAATATAACTTCTTTTTAATACATTTCTTTTACATCTAGTTTTAAATAATCAATATTTATTAGCAATTTACTTGGCTTTTCACCCTGTATTTGAATTTCAGTGAGGTTTATAGGAAAATCACCCCCCCCCCCCACCAGTACTAATACTTTTGTACACTACCGGTAATGTGCAAAAGTGTTAGGACAGAAGTCATTTTAAACTTTATTTTGATGCCTCATAAAAGTTCTTGTCCTAATACTTTTGCACAGTATTGTATATATATATATATATATATATATATATAAATATGCATATTAGCCTTACATTTATACCCTAACATAGAGTTTCATTTACGATACAATCATCAGGTGCATATTATAATTAAATTAATAAATATATTATTAGGTTAAATATTAAAACTGATCAGAGAGCTCGGTGTAAATTTAATTTACACAGCAAATGTTTATTTCATATATTTAAATTCAATATTCTACATTTAGAGAATACCCAATTTTACAGGTTCTCAAAAGCCTGCTTTATCAGCTCCCCCTCGAAGAGGTATAACAACAAAATTCTTGTGTGACTGGAAGTATAGATTTGTTTAGAGAAAGGAAAGAGGCAAAAATAGCAGAGAGGCTTGAAGTGGTTGTTATTGTAATATAACAATCTGGCCCCACCCGAGGAAGGCTGATGCAAGCGGGGGCGTTTCCGGTCGTTGAAAGGAACGGATGTTTGTTTGACCTTATTTCCGGCAGTAGCGGAAATGGCTACAGAGGCAAACAGAACAGGTGTCTCTGAGAATTACGTAGGCGTGCGTGGGCGAGGCAAAACCGGAAGAAAAAGTCCCGGTTCTGGAGATTATAAAAAGACCTCGGCGCACGGATTCACCAGACCAGAGTAGTAAGTAGACCAGAGTAGCAGTAGAGAGAAAGAGACACAACAGATACGACTACACTCCCGTCAACCCAGTAGAAGCGCGCTCTCTCAATACTCTGTTCCCTATTCTACACGGTCCATCGTCATTAATAAAAATATAACTTCATATTTTTATATATATGCGTGTTTGTTGTTTATTGATATACAACATTATAACGTGTGGTTGATACAGGTTGGAGCAACGTCAGTGAAGCAGCTTGCATGAGAGTTCAAAATTAAATGGTAAGAATAAACTTACGAGGTATCATGTGTATAAAATTAAATTCTACCAAGTATTAATAAACTTAGATTAAAAATTAATATAACAATTAAATTGGAAGGAAGGTAAATGGGGTGGCAATAATAGGGGTGAAAGAATTAATTTCACAGCTTATAGGAATAGATGGAATAGAGAAAGGGATTTAGTTAATCCCATATTAAGGAAATTTAACCCTATTTTTATGTTGACACTTGTTAACCAATTCATTTCACTGATTTCAAAGTAAATTTTGATTATGATATTTTAATGTTCTAATTTTTCTACTAAGCACAGATTACATTTATCACTCAGACTATTGAGAGTATGTGCTAAGACTATTAATTCCCAATCTATTTGTGAATTCAGACCTTCCTTCAATTCCCAATACCTTCGGAAAGAGCTGTTTGAAATTTTAATTTTGGTTGACAAAAGAGTGTCTATGGGAATAATATCTTTGTTTCTAAACATCCGCCAAGACTCTAATGTTGACATTATAATTTTTCTTGTTATCTTTGGGGGAAATGGTAGCTTGGTAGATAACATTGGTAGATTTACATTTACCCTTAACAGGACAATATTTTCTGGATCTGCAATTGCAGGAGAGAACAATACCAAGTTTAATATTGGTTCTATAGAAATTTCCTTATATCTGGTTATTACATGAATCGATGATGTTATACATGGTAATTGCTAATTCTAATATGCCACTATCCGGCCAGTCACTGTTAGTTTCGATCCAGATAGCTGGTCGTAGATGGACTCTGTCACAGTGATCTCCCTTGTCCCACATTGTGTTGATTAATCACAAGATAGTCACATGAGTTCTCCACTTGTCTCTCTGCCGAGCTAAGCCAAACCAGGAAGCATGCACACAACTGAGTAATAAAAGAAAGAAATATAGCACCAAGAAAAATAAGTGGATCGACGTCTGAAATGTTGTAAAATAATGTCTTTATATACAGAATATACACAAAATAGTCTCTTGGATAATTCCCAATCCCTGCTTCTATCAAACTGGTAGTGGAACGGAAGTTTCTTAAGTAAATCGAATTATTCTCTTAAGCAATGACGAGAAATCTGGCTGGCCACAGCTCGCTGCTCCAAACAGAGTTCTAAGTTCATTATAAGTCTAGTCAACTTGATTTTTGTTTTCTCGAATGCCATGGAAATTGCTGAAGGGCTGGGTTATGGGTAGGTTGATGCAGTTTGTCTTTGGATCACTCTCACCAAAAACTCTCTTCATCTGGCAATTTCAAACTTTGTCTGCAAATTCTCTTCTTGTCTGTCTTTAGCTCTGGTTGGCTGGCATCAGGCCTCTCTACGGTTGGCGCCCAACAACATGGCACCTATCTTCGTCGTTACATCTCTGGGCTGGGAGCTGCAAACTGCCTTGAACTGCCGCTGGAACTGAACAACTGATTTTGGTTGCTCGGAACCCTGTATTTATGCCCATGCCATGGTGTGGGGCTGACAATTGCTGTGTGTCTAACCCCTCATCTCGGCAACCAATAGAATGCTGAGGTTAGCTGCTACTCATTGTTGCCTTTGGTTTACCCAATGGGGTTCGTCTCCTTTCCATCATGTCAATTGTTGATCGTCTCCCCCTTTTGGTGCTTGTTTACAGGACCAATGAAATTCCTCTCAGTCTTATGACGTTATCTTCCCATACACCTTTTCTGGGATGGACTTAACCGGCAAATTTTTTCTCTCAAAATTTTCTTTCTCATGAAACAATTTTGGGGATTTTTTCTTAAACAATCGCTATTAACCTTTTTGAACTGGCTTCGCCCAAAACAAGTTGACAAGGGTCTATTGACATTGTTACTTAGATAAGAATTTTTCCGCACCTGTGTTTTTAATATCCATTTCTGAGTCACTGATATTTTCAGGCGACGGAAAATATTTTCATTATCTGATCTTAACCCTGATGCCAAGTGAAAATGTCTCTTCTCTGAGCTACTTCAACTTGGAACCAGATATTTGTTATCTTAACTCTTTTCATAATTCAAACTAGCAGGACAATTGGATACAATAACAAAAGTGAAATTTCTTTTTCGGCTATTACTAATGCCCAACAAAAAAATGACAGTTGAATTTATCTCTTTCTTTTAGGTTTAGAATGACAATTGCTAAGTTCCCATGGGTGGGCTGAAACCAGCATCTATTGTTCAAAAACATATCTAAGTCTTTTCTTTCTTCCTCTTCTTTCTCTCATTCTTTCTCCGGTTTAAAATAACAACAGAGGAATACCATTTGTTATCTTTTTTGTTTTCTTTTCCTTTGCTCCTATTCAGAGAATAAAAAAATGTCTTTTACTACATTTTCCTCTGACTTATAATAGTAATTAGAAGATTTTCCAGTTATAGTTAATAATTAATTAATAAAATTAATTACATCCATTTTCCTTTGCTCATATTTGGGGAATAAAGGAAATTTCTTTCAGTGGGTTTTCTTCTGATCTATAATTGTAATTAGAAGATTTTCCAGTTATAGTTAATGATTAATTAATTAAAATTAATTACTTCCACTCTGCACCAAAATATTGTTATATATCTCCCTTTACCTCGTGTCAATTTTTCTAAGAAAAATTGACAATATAAATCCAAATACAATATTTTCCATGCAAGAAAAAAAAATGAAATAAAATTTAGGAAAGTTCTTTGATAAGAGTTTCTGCGAATCATTTGAGAAAAGTTTCCTCCTTTTTCTTTTTCTCTTCTTTTTTCTTTTCTTTTCCTTTTTCTTTTTTCAAACACTAACTACCGATTTCTCCTGCACTAACTTTACTCATGCAATGAAAGTTCTTTTAAAAGAAAGTTCTTTTTTTCACTTTGCACCAAAATATTGTTAGACTAATAGTTTTTCTATTAAAGATTTTATTTAGAGGGATATCTTTGTCAAAGTGTTTGTTTACTAATTTCAGTAAAAACTGTCCAATGTTAATATTTGATAGTCCACAGAACAGGGATGGGGAGTGAGTGGCCCATATAATTTTTTTTTATGTTTACTCTTGGTCTTAGGCAATTCTGAATGACTAACAGGTGTTAAATAGGATCATTTATCTTTATAGCCACTTCTTTGGAGAGCTTTATCATACAGTTTTTTTTTATTTCATTAAATATCTTAAGATTGGAAGATAATTGGCTAATTCTAATATTTTCTTACAGTATTTACATTATTCAGACTATTGCCCTCTTTGTTACAATTTGTATGATGTTTCGGCCATTGTACTCTCCGGCCTTCTTCAGGTGCTAGGAATTTCGAACTGAACACTTTATTACAATCACTGGGGTATATCATTCTCATTCCTTGTGTAGCAATAATGCCATGATTGGAAGTCATGAGTTATCTCTCTCTAACCCTTCAAATTACTTGTTCACCAAACGTCGTACAAATGGTAACAAAGATGAAGGGCAATAGTCCGAATAATGTAAATACTGTAAATACTACATCATCTCAGAAATATAGACAATTTTTTTAGGATCTATAATCCTACTAAAATGTATTTGCATACTAAAGCAACAACTTGGGCTAAGTGATATGCCCCCATAGGATCATCAAAATTACCATTGAGACATTTAGTCCAAGCAGAACTGTTAAGAGTTAGTAGGAATTTTCCAGCTGTTAGAATAAATATTAGTTTCTTTATCTATGATCCCTACATAGTCTTCAGTGAAGTTAATACATTTTACTCGGAGGTTTTAGATATAATATATAATAATGAATATATAATAATAATAATAATAATAATAATATTATAATAATAATAATTATAATATAATAATAATATAATAATAATATTATAATAATATAATAATAATATCAATAATAATTCAGTGAAGTTAATACATTTTACTCGGAGGTTTTAGATATAATATATAATAATGAATATATAATAATAATAATAATAATAATAATAATATTATAATAATATATATAATAATATAATTATAATATAATAATAATATTATAATAATATAATAATAATATCAATAATAATTCAGTGAAGTTAATACATTTTACTCGGAGGTTTTAGATATAATATATAATAATGAATATATAATAATAATAATAATATTATAATAATATATATAATAATATAATTATAATATAATAATAATATAATAATATTATAATAATATAATAATAATATCAATAATAATTCAGTGAAGTTAATACATTTTACTCGGAGGTTTTAGATATAATATATAATAATGAATATATAATAATAATAATAATAATAATAATAATAATATTATAATAATATATATAATAATATAATAATAATATAATAATAATATTATAATAATATAATAATAATATCAATAATAATTCAGTGAAGTTAATACATTTTACTCGGAGGTTTTAGATATAATATATAATAATGAATATATAATAATAATAATAATAATAATAATAATATTATAATAATATATATAATAATATAATAATAATATAATAATAATATTATAATAATATAATAATAATATCAATAATAATTCAGTGAAGTTAATACATTTTACTCGGAGGTCTTAGATATAATATATAATAAAGAATATATAATAATAATAATAATAATAATAATAATAATATATATAATAATATAATTATAATATAATAATAATATTATAATAATATTATAATAATATAATAATAATACCAATAATAATTCAGTGAAGTTAATACATTTTACTCGGAGGTTTTAGATATAATATATAATAATGAATATAATAATAATTAATAATAATAATAATAATAATATTATAATAATATATATAATAATATAATTATAATATAATAATAATATTATAATAATATAATAATAATATCAATAATAATTCAGTGAAGTTAATACATTTTACTCGAAGGTTTTAGATATAATATATAATAATGAATATATAATAATAATAATAATAATAATAATAATAATAATATTATAATAATATATATAATAATATAATTATAATATAATAATAATATTATAATAATATATATAATAATATAATTATAATATAATAATAATATAATAATAATATTATAATAATATAATAATAATATCAATAATAATTCAGTGAAGTTAATACATTTTACTCGGAGGTTTTAGATATAATATATAATAATGAATATGTAATAATAATAATAATAATAATAATAATAATAATATATAATAATAATATATATAATGAAGTTAATACATTTTACTCGGAGGTTTTAGATATAATATATAATAATGAATATATAATAATAATAATAATAATAATAATAATAATAATAATAATAATAATATATAATAATAATATATATAATGAAGTTAATACATTTTACTTGGAGGTTTTAGATATAATATATAATAATGAATATATAATAATAATAATAATAATAATAATAATAATAATAATAATGAATATATAATAATAATAATAATAATAATAATATATAATAATAATATATATAATGAAGTTAATACATTTTACTCGGAGGTTTTAGATATAATATATAATAATAATAATAATAATAATAATAATAATAATAATGAATATATAATAATAATAATAATAATAATAATGAATATATAATAATAATAATAATAATAATAATAATAATGAATATATAATAATAATATATATAATGAAGTTAATACATTTTACTCGGAGGTTTTAGATATAAAGGAATAAAAGTTCTAAAATTTTATCAAATTTGAGAAATGTGGTTCTAATTTTATCATTAATATTGGCAAACAAATGGATGGTATCAGATGGAATCTTTCCAGAGGTTTGGGTGGGAGGGTAAGTCAGAGTTTAGGGATTATTTTTTTGAGAATATTTTTAGAGATTAATCCTAATTCACTTTTGGCTGGATTTTTTAAATCTAGATTGTTCATTATTCTCAAAGTCAGGTTTATGATCTTTAAATAAAAGATAAGTATTTTTAATGTTGATTTTCTTTAATCTGTAAGTAATATATTTAGTTTGTTTGCAAATTTAGCGGTCACAATCAATAAGATAAAATTCAACAAATATTCTAACCCCTTCACGGTCAATCACAGATATTATATTATTATCTTTGTCTAGTCTATATGCACTGGTAATCTTATTAGTCAGAAGTTGAAGGTCGCGGGTGGGGGGGTTACATTTGTAGATGTTTTACACTTATCAGCTTTAACCCAAATATTTTTTGAGTTTTCAATAGTTTTTGTGTGCTTCTCTAATATTATTTGGAAGGGGTTAGAATATTTGTTGAATTTTATCATAGGCGTGACTGGCGTGTGTATACACTGTTTATATGCAACATGTTAAAATTTCCCTTCTCTGATTCCATGCGCCTATGGCTTAGGGAGTAGCGACTCCAATTGACACTAAATCGGTCGAGTTTCGATCCTGGCCAGAAGCAAGTGGATGTGTCTAGCCACACTGATGAGCTGTGATACAGCAAAACAGGCTTGTATGTGGATGACTAAGATATATATATATATATATATATATATATATATATATATATATATATCATGAACAACAATGAAGTTGCATAATAAGATCTCACACCACCAAATAAATTATTGTAGAAAAAAAGTTATTATTAGCTCAAATTTTATGGTAGATTTTTCATAGAATTATCCTAGAAATTTCTATAATACTGGTTGTTTATTTCCAATATTATTTGGAAAATATTTACTCTTAATATACTATTGTTCTGAATATGTCATTTTATACAGCTTCCATTAATTTCAACAGTGGAAATTTCAATTGAAGAACCTAGATTAAAATTTAGCAACAATGACTTCTATATTTAATAAATGGATATCAATTTACTTTGCTGATGGATAAAAACAATTTCTCATTATTTACATTACTATTGTCCTCATCTTTTTGCCATGTTTATGACATTTTTGGCTGTTGGCCTTCTTCAGGTGCTAAGAATTTCAAACTGAACCCTTTATTACGATCACTGGGGTATATCGTTCTCATTCCTTGTGCAAAGCCACGTAACTAATTCCCTTTTACTTAACTCTCTAAGCTTGTAGCCTGGTATTCAACTCATTAGGTCAGTTAACTGGAACTAACCAACATCTTTATCCACTGGGCCATGTGTCCTTGAGGACAACAGCAAGTGAATTTCTGGAACTTATAAACCAAATGTCTTAGTAACCATTTTATACCAGAGCTCATATTGCAATCTAGCACTCTGTATTACTGGTTCCTATACTGTATTCATGTCTATTCTTGGCTGGCTTAGGAGATTGTTGTAGCCTAGCTTATGCACTGATTCCTTAAGTTTACATAGTTTCCAATGGTGTTCTCTATCTATTAATTCAACTTTTTTCTAGGGGGTGGATAATCCTCTTTCTCCCTCCATATGTGGTCAGCTACAGCTGATTTTTCTATCTTCCCTCATGTTACGGCCTTGTGATGTTTTTGCAGGCTTACCTTAAATAGGCAGCCCATTTAACCTTAGCAACTGAAGAACACCATAGTATACAACAGTCGAAATTTTGTAAACATGGCAGTAAAGAAGGGGCCAATAGTTTGAACAATGTAAATAGTGTAAATACTACCTCAGAAATATAGACAAATACAAAAACAATTTCTGTTGATATGACAGAAATCAGTTTATCTTCTATAAAAGCAATTTTGCTCATTATTTTAAACGTAAAAATCATTTAAAACATAAATCAGATAGTGTTGATTTAAAAATTTTTTTTTTCTTTTTAAATCATCTCACCCCAAGCAAGGCATTCCACTGCCACTATTGTGCATGGGGCTACATAGGGGAAGGTAAAGAGAAGGAGTGGTTAGACATAGGGAATGTCAGGAGGAAGTTGACAGATGAGTAAGGATAGCGAGGATGAGGGTTGGGCAGATGGGAAGAGTGTTTGATAGAATGGGAGCAGGTTAGTCAGTTAGGAGGTGTCTATTGACCTTACATTTAAACTCCTGGAGATTGTAGCCGTCGGGGAAGCAATCGTGTGGAAGAGAATTCCACAGTCGGAAAGAAACTGTTAGAGTAGAAGTTACGGCTGCATTTTATCGGTTTCACTGTAAAAGGGTGGAATCTAGTTGCTAATCTAGTATCTCATTCAAATTCATATTTAGGGGACACCAGTGATCTAAGTTCATCGGAGCAGAAGCTGTGAAAGTATTTATAGAAGAGACACAGGGAAGCCACATCGCGCCGGTGGGAGAGAGACTGCAGGCGGTCTGCCAAGTTGGTATCTATCACATTACAGACCCTCCTCTGAACCTTATTGAGAAGCCTGAGGAGAACAACAGGGGCACCCGACCAGATATGGCAGCAGTATTCAATGCATGGGCAGATGGTAGATTTATAAATGTGCAGGATAGATTTAGACGGAAAAAACTTCCGGGCCCTACACAGAGAACCGACTTTCATAGCAGTGGATTTAGCAATGGATTCTTTAAAAAAATCTTAAATAATTTCTACATACCTAAAACTGACTTACCTTTCTGACATGTTGGCCTCATATTTTAGAATTTGGAAAAGCAAATCACTTTTTTTAATCATTTCACCCCAATCAAGACAAAAAAGGCCACTAAAATGCAAAAGGTTACTAAGTGTGAAAGAAAGAGAAATCACACTAAAAGAACAAGATTCAAGGAGACAAAAAAATGAAAGGAGAATTTGACAAGCAAGAAGTGCAAAAGAAGAAACTCTTAACATAGAACTGATGGTTACAACTGGTAATTTCAAGGGTAAACTTATAAAACCTAGTTGCCAATCTAGTACTTAGCTTAAATTTGTCAAATCAAGGTAGTTGTAATAAAAGAAAAGAATGATAGACCAAAACACTGAGCTAAAATCACAGACAAATATTTAATTTACAACAAACAATAAATAAAATGTTTACAAATATACAATTTTTTGCATTCAAGTAGTAAACATAGAGTTTACTACTGGCAGAGTGACCGGTAAGTGTTACGAAGGGGAAGGAAGGTGTCAGGTATCTTTACCCAGTTAAACTAGCGAAGTAGTCTAAGTGCTATAATTTTTGGAAATTCTCAAATGTGTATATAAAGAATAGTTATGAGTTTGGTCAATGAAAAAGAGTCAGAATTTTCTATTTACTCATTTAGTTCCATAAGGTTCTCTTTCAGGTTTTAGTTGGTTGGCAACTTTTAGTGGAGATTCTTTTGAATGGATATACAAATCCTGAATCGGACCAGAGTTGATAACGTCAGCAAATCCTTTTAACAACTGACTACTCTCTTCCCAAAACCTATTTTCATAGGGGCTAACAACTAATTTGCATATTTCTTGAAATCTCTCAAATCTACTGGAATTTTCTCAAACATTCTAGCATCTTCCAAACGTTCTTTTTTTAATTTCTCTACTTAACAACTATTTCATGAATAAAACGTTTTTGGAATAACAAGTAGGGCTCAATAGAATCCCTTACTATAACTTTTTAGACATTATTAATATTATTTTTATATAAATGCATCCTCGTAACAGTAGCAATGTGGAAAATACATCAGAACAATTACTATGAAAATATTTACAAAAAAGACAGAGGGAAGCAACATTATGGCATTGGTAAAGTGACTGAAAGTTAGATACCAGATAAGATTACCAATTCTTTGGATTTTGTCAAGAATCTCTAGACATATAGCAGGATCATCAGATCGGATGTGGTAGCAATATTCAATACACATTCAAATGGTAGACTTATAAATGTGCAAGATAGATTCTGGCAAGAAAAATTGTCCAGCATAACATAGTCACCATCATCATCATCACCATCATCATCATCATCATCACCATCATCATCATCATTTATCCATCACACCCAGATGGTGCATTGGGCAGCAACATTTTGTTTCTGGGTTTTTAGCCCTGCACCCAACCCCCAAACCTGGAGAACTGGTGGACCATTCTTGGTCCTTATGTTTACAGCACCTGGTATTCCCAAATGGTCACCCATTTAAGTACTGACCAGGCTCGATGTTGCTTAACTTCGGTGATCAGATGGGAACGAGTGTATTCAACACGATATAGCCGTAGACACCATAACATAGTGAACAGTCTTTTCTCGCAACAAATCTAGCATCCACTTCATTTCAGTTATAAACACGTAGGGAAGTGCCAGAGGTTCTTAAAAGTTCCTTGGAAACCAGAATAGACAAACAAAATCAAGGGTTTAAACAAATAATATTTGTTTATTTATTCGAATTTGACTGGAGTGAGTGTTTTGTAATTTGAATTGGCAAAATTCCATTCAGTAGGGTAGTTTGTAATCAGATTTTTGTTGTCAGTCAGTTAAGTGCCATATGTGATACACACTTGGGCGATCATGTCTCAAAAGAGACATGACTGACTGGGCAGAAGATTATCCCGCAGTAGGTTGCCATTGCTTTCTGCAGTAGACTGGTGGCCGACCAAGGCTACAGAACCCAGTCTGTCCTGCTATTTAACCCATAATTGGAAGGAAGAGATGGATTAATACCTTTCCCAAGGGTATTTGTGTGTAAGTGAATGCAATGAATTCAACTGGAATTCGAACTCGGCTCCCCGATTTCTCGTTCCAAGCCAATATCCAATGCACCATCCATGCACATGTCATCCTTTTGTTGTCAGTATGGCTTCTTTGGAAATAGATGCAGCATCAATCTGTGGTATATTCTCTTCTATAAATACTTTCACGGCTTTTGCTCCGATGAACTTAGATCACTGGTGCCCCCTAGGTACGAATTTGCACAAGTTACTAGATTAGCAACTAGATCCCACCCTTTTACAGTGAATCCAATAAAATGCAACCGCAATTTCTACTCCAACAGTTTCCTTTCTTGCACTTCCCAACTGTGGAATTCCTTGCCACATGATTGCTTCCCAGACAGCTACAATCTCCAGGAGTTTAAATGTAAGGTCAATAGACACCTCCTAACTGACTAACCTGCTCCCATTCTATCAAACACTCTTCCCATCTACCCAGCCTCCATATCCTTACCCATCTATCACTCTCCTTTTGACATTCCCTATATCTAACCACTCTCTCTCTCTTTACCTTCCCCTATGTAGCCCCATGCACAATAGTGGCAGTGGAATGCCTTGCTTGGGGTGAAATGATTAAAAAAAATATATATATTCTCGACCCAGAGAGTTTGGCATAAAGAATGCTTTCAGCTAACATCAAAAGTCTCATTTTTTTTTTTGATTGGCCAAAGTTCTTTTATTTTCTGATAGTTAGAATTTAATTCTATCAAGTTAATTGATCCAAGATAGCTCCTGATCTGAACAGTGAAATGAAAACTACCTACCTACATGGATTGAATAAAGTGTTCAGTTCAGAATTACCAGAAAGTTATCAATTATGACAGGCACCTAAAGAAAGCAAACAATATTGTAGCAATAACAACCAAGATGGATGCACTAGCACAAGGGTCGGCAATCATGAGCCTGATTACCAATTATTTTTAACATGAGAGACGCGGTTTTCAAATTCAACAAAAGGCCTGCTGTTATCTTCCTCTGATCCACCAACCGTATTTGAATACTATGACTGGAAAAACACAATCAAAACCCAATCACCTCCATTTCTGCGTAAAAATAAATAAATAAACATAAAAACTGAGAGCCGATTTGACCAACCAACCGACCGGTGAGAGACATTAGGCAGGGACACCTTCAAAGGGACAATGTTGTCTCAGTCGGCTTCTATTTCATTCCTCCAACAACGACCCCCCCATCGCTTACCCCTGCCACCTATCCCTATGTAAGTTGCTGGAATCTTTCAATGGGCCATGTTTTTATCTTATCATACCCCTTCTCTTCTCAAACAAGAGTCTTTCACTGATTTTTTTGCATGCGGCCTGGCTCAACACGGGCCATATGTCATGCCTTTTAAAGCTTAATTACTCTGCAAATAAACTGAATAAGATTAGACATGTTTTAAAAATCCCCCTGCACATCAGTGGCATTATCGCCTTGCTTGGAGTGATATAATTAAAAAAAAAAAAATACCAAAATAAAATTCAAATGAATGTAATCAGTTCTCTTCTTATTTACTTCTTCAAAAAGAAATAATTTCAGGATTTTGTTTTGTTTTAGTAATTTGTTTGAAAATTGAATAAAAAACAAAATATAAAATATATTACTATTTTTGATTCCCGGATATAAACAAAAAATAATTTTTGGGATTTCAGATTTGATTTCCTTATTTCATTGTTACTGAGCAAAAAGTGAAAGTTGCTATTATGATACGTATGGATCTCATAACTGCTATCAGATCTCGGAAACCATTCAATATAGAATACGTAAGTGTATGTTTGCAACCATTTGTACTCGTATGTATAGGTATATGTGCTTTGTTTTTGTTTGATATGTGTGTGTATGTGTGTGTGTGTGTGTGTGTGTGTGTGTGTGTGTGTGTGTGTGGTTCGTTTGTGGTTAGTTCGTTTGTGGTACAATTTACAATAACAGTTTCAAACCTACACATCATAATTTCATTCATTTCACTTTAGTTGATTTTTTTTGCTTGAGTATTTTGACATTCCTTGAGGAAAAGTAATTTTTGTTAAATATTTTTTAATTTTAGATTTTGTTTTGTTTTTCTGATTTCTCAATGTTTATTTTCATTATGGTTTTAAATATTTACGTTGACAGGGGTCTGCATATGTAATTTTCCTTAATTTTTCATTGATGGCCTTCGTCCAGCCCGCGACCCATCATTATTGCATAATCCGGCCCGCAAGGTCGAATGAGTTGCTGACCCCTGCACTAGTATAATCAAATAATTGTATAATAATAATAATAATTTCTCATCTTAAAAATTCAAAGCAAAATTATTAGAATTCTAAGAAAGGTAGTTTTGAATTTTTCTATCAAATTCTGATGGTCATTTTCTGATCTGAAAAACTGAACAAAAACAAATTCGTCATTTTCCTTTTAACTAATTAGAAGTAAATAATATAACAGATATATTTCTATTTTTTTTTTTCAATATTTTTTGGAATATCGGCTTGTATCCGATGATATTTGCTGCTCACATTCATGTGCTTAAGGGAAATACTTTAGGGAAACTCAATTACTGTTCAGAGATGCACAGGTGGTATAATGGTTATTGGCACAAAAATTAAAATCAGTTATCTGAGTTCGAATTCCAGCTTAGTCACTTGCATTCACTTTTTCACTCATACCCTTGGAAAAAATGGGTCCCCCCCCCCCCACACACACACTTTTTTTACTTAAAAAGCAGGGCAGCCTTGAATTTTTAGTTTGGGGTGATAGCTGGAGAAAGAAATCTCTCAATTCCAAACTGTGGGGATGGTTACAAGAAACTACTCCATTATCTTTCTCAAGAAAACATGACAATTCCCAGATATTACAGAAATGGAATCTAAGGAGAGCCACATTTGCTTACATTAAAGGACATGATATTTAAATTACCATTCAAACATCATCCATCAATTTGGTTACAAAAGTAAGTCTTACTAATGAAAAAAAGAGGAAATGCTAAACTTAATTTATTAACTTTCATAATATAAAATGTTACAATATATAAATACATTATTGCATAGACTAAGTCTATAGATTGTATGATTCCTTTCTTTGTGTAAATTCCATAGATTGTATAATGCCTTTTTTGCATATATTCAATGGATTGTATGATCTCTTTCTTTATATAAAGTCGTTGGATTATATGATGTTTTTATTTGTATAAAGTCCATGGATTGTATTATGTTTTACTTTGTATAAATGCCATGGATTGCATGATGTCTTTTTGCATAAATTTCATGGATTGTATGATGCCTTTCTTTGTATGAAGTCCATGAATTGTATGATGTCTTTATTTCTATGTATTCCATGGATTGTATGATATCATTCTTTATATAAATTTCATGGATGTTATGATTTCTTTCTTTGTATAAAATCTATACAGTGTATGATTTCTTTCTTTGTATAAAGTCTGTAAATTATATGATGCAATTTTTTGTATAAATTCCATAAATTGTAAGATACATTTCTTCATATAAATTTAATAGATTGCATGATATTTTTCTTTGTATAAAAAGCATGGATTGTATAATTCTTTTTTTGCATAAATTCCATGGAATACATGATGTCTTTTTTGTATAAATTCTATGGATTCTATAATGCCTTTCTTTGTATAAATTCTATGGACTGTATGATGTCTTTCTTTGTATAAATTCCATAAATTGTATGATGCCTTTATTTGTATAAATTTCATGGATTGTATGATGCATTTTTTGTATAAATTCCATGGATTGCATGATGTATTTTTTGTATAAATTCTATTGATTGTATGATGTATTTTTAAATGTTATATTTTATTTCAGTGTCATAATCTCTCTTTAATTTCATATTCCTCTTTTTAATGATATATTCCTTCTTTAATGTTCTTTATGGCACAGACATTTTTTAATGGCATACACTTTCTTGAAGAGCTTATTACCTCTTAAATGACATATACTTTCCATAATAACACTTAACTTCTTTAATGATATTTTTCATCAGTATTTGTAAATCAAAATAATCAATTCAATCACATAACACTCAGAAAAGAATAGCATAAATTAAGGAGGATATGTACCTGTGTTTTATATAAAAGGCTTTGATAAAGAACAATTGGAACTGCTCAGCATCTTTGACAGAATTGGCAAAGATATTAGGAAAATGTAGAGCCTATACAAATAGAAAATGAGTTCAGCAGATATTTTTTTTTTTTAATTGTATCACCCCGAGCAAGGTGGTAACGCCACTGATGTGCAGGGGGCTACATAATAGTGAAAAGATTGCAAAAAAGAAAGCTGTAAACCACATCCTAAACAGGGAACAAGGGATGAGCCTCTTCACCTGTTCAATAGACGTGGGTAGAGTGTGAACCGGGCGATAGATAGATCTATCTACTCCAATTGAAAAAAAAAACAAAGTGAGAAGATTGGAAAAGAGAAAGCCGGAAACCACATCCTAAACAGGGAACAAGGGATGAGCCTCTTTGCCTGTTCAATAGAAGTGGGTGGAGTGTGAACCGGGTGATAGATAGATCTATCTACTCCAATTAAAGGGTGTAAGACAAGTATGTTCCTTCACACTAGATTTATTCAAACTATACAATGAGACAATTCTGAGAGAATTAGAATTCCTATCAGGATTCATTATTGGCGGCCCTAACCCTAACCCTGCCACAAACTTAACAACATCAGTGCATGGAAGCTGATCTCTTTTCTAACCAAGTTCTAACAGCTCAAATGAGGGAAAAACTGGCTTGTAACATTCAATACATCCAAAACCAAGTTATGTTGCATCATTCCCAGACCAACCTTGAATTATTTCTTGTCATGATAAATGACTGTACACTCAATGAGGCTTCTTGCATTGAATGTCTATTGGGTCGAAAGTTCACCCCAAATATATATGGATCATATATATGAGTGGAACATATATATATGATCCATCACTAAAAAAGTTGAAAAGATGGTTGGTTCTTTGTACTACTCTAGAAAGTATCTGACTCCTCCTGCCATGCAACATCCTTACAAGAGTCTGATCAAAGGCAAACTCCTTTATCTTGACTGTAGCTACCTAATCCTCTCTTTCCAGCCTTGACAGAATTTAAAAGTGTTTACAGAATATTGTAGGTGATTAATTATTTTCTACCCTACAACTTTTGTACAGATCATACATCGCAAACATATAACAAAACGTATAAGCAAAACTGGCTGGTTACATTCTGTTGTGGAGTAGTTTTCGCACTGAAAGTTATAATCGTGCTATGTCGGTTGCTAATCGACTTAACACACCCTAAATGTTAAGAACTTGGTAATCTTCCACTGAAAGCTGACTCCTTAGTATTTGGCTAACAGCCAACTAATATCAACTGCCTTAGTAGCTCTACTGAACTCCAATAGAACTCTAAAGAACTCTCTAGAACTGCTAAGAACTTCCCAAAAACTTCTCGAGTTAACTTCCTGTTAACTCTTATTAATATAGGAGGGAGAGTCCATTATCTGAGGAATAGGTGTGTTTCACCATAACACATTCAATGCCATAAAAACCAAACTCGTCAAATTCTGTCATTGCTAATCAGACACCAGACTACAGCCAGTTATGATGAGCGGATGTCTTCTCAGGGAAGCACTGTGTCTTGAGAGACTATTGGGCTGTAAACTTACAAGTGGAACTCGTACACATGATCTATTACTAAAGATGTGGGTAAAATAGTTGGCTCCCTGTACTGCTTTCCTTGACGATTGCAAGAGGCAATATCAAACTGAAAATAAAGTACTGTTGTCATAATTTGGCAGGAGCTACCCAATCATTAATTTCCAGTCTCACTAGTTTAAAAACATCTTCATGTCCTTGTGGATGATGAATTATTTTCTTGCCTCCAACCTCTCTTTCAGTCCTGGGTATGACGGTAAACTGCATCCAGCAGCAAGGCCTCTGATTGGGAGGTTGTTAGGAGTATGGAACCGCCTCTTAATTGCTGTTGTTCCCAGGTCCACCCTGACCCGGAGTGGCAGCACCTGTTAGGGTCCCAGCTATGGGAAAATAATTAACCCCTAAACAGGGGTCAAAACACTATGAAAGTATAAAATAGGTTTTTATAGAAAAATATACATTTTTGAAGGAAAAAATTGTTACCAGCAATACATTTTTGAATACAAAACTAGAAGATATCTGTCGTTTTCTAAAATTAAAAAAGATTAAAAAAAACTTTTCACCAAACTCTGACAAAATCAACCTTCTCACTATAATCAAACATTAAAAAAATACCTTAAAACCCTAACTTTTTGGGATTAAATAACCCACAGAAGTTGATATGTGGTTAAACAAAACTCAAAACTCAAACCCAACCTCTCTTTCACAGGCCCGATGTGGAAAGCCCCTCACTGATCTATCACTACTTCCATGGAAAATGTTACATTCCTTGGTTCCACCATTTCTAACCTTTATGGCTAGAACATGCCATGCCATGTACACTGTAGTAAATTACCCCCTCCCCCATTCCCTCTGTATTTCATCAGCAGGAAATAAATTACATTTGAACAGCTTCTTCCTATGGACCACTCTTCTGTGGGATCAACTTCCAAGAGGATGTTTCTCCAATCATTGCAAATTTAACCTGTTCACGTTTAGGGTTAACCATTATCTTTCCATTTTATTTATATAAACTGCCCTTTAATGTAATCCTCTACCTTGAATGACCCACCTTACTGTAAAATGAAAATATATATTTTCATGAAAAATTTCCAGATGAGTTACATTCCCTAGTTCTACCAGTTCAGATCTTTACAACTGAAATTGGCCATGCTACATAGACAGGAAGGGCACATATGGATGTTTTATTAGTGGTGACATCTATATGTCTTGCTGGGGACTTATTGAGTGATGTGTTATTTTGATATAAACATTTTTTCAGTTTATCAAATGTACAAAAATTTAATGTGCGATTACTTGTCTTGAAATAAGCTACTGACAATTACAACTGTGTAAATTTGTCAATAAATTCCTTATTTTGTGTTGTTAAAATATACACACATCCTCGTCATTATACACTACCACATCAAACCCCTTTCTTCACCTCCTATATGGCAGTGAATGGTAGACAATTTTCCTTACTTATAGACATGGCTGTATCTGACTACCGGGCACACCGGGCATGGGTCCGGGCTGATCCATGCAATCATAGTGAAAATCTGGGCAAGGAAAAATGTCTTTGTCAGAACTCAAACTAAACAATTCACAAAGAAAGAAAGAAAGAAAAACGAAGAAAACATCCGAATGAATGCAGTAAAAATCTGTTTGTGTATTTATTAATTTTGGGAGAAAAGACTGGTTATACTCAGAAAGTCCAAACTCGATTTTCTGCTTTCGTTCATGTTCTGTGCCTAATTTCCATTGAAATAGCCAAAAAAATCTGCAAAAATCATAGTTTCTTGAAACGAATGACACTGATGACGTCATCATATTGTCAACTAATAAATCCGGGCAATTTTCTCTGTGCCTGGTGTTTTTTTAGCATCAGCTACGGCCCTGCTTACAGATGAAGAGAAGACTTAAGCCAACAGAGATTTGGTCCTACAGAAGAATGCCGAGAATACCATGGACAGAGCATGTGAGCAGCAAGGAAGTTTTAAGGAAAATGGAAACAAAAACGATGCTTATACTTAGAATCAGAAAGAGATAGTTGTAATTTATGGGACATATAATAAGGAAAAGAGATATGAAGAATTTGAAGCGTAGGGAGCTTGTTAATGTTTCTTTTGTTTGGCCTTGTGTCAGACTTAACAGAACTCCCTACAGCTTACAAGTTTTATGTTGAATTATCATCATCATAATTATTATCAAAAGGTTTTCATCAGAAGGTTGATTGTCAGCAGTTGGAATATGTGGATTAGTGTAGAAGAGTGGAATAATAAAATATACATTTTGAATGTTTAAATAGAAATTTATTATAAGAAAAGACTAACAAGAATTCGTAGAAATGTTTAATGAGAAAGTTAAGGTATCAAGAGTTCATAGAAAATGTTCTAGTAGTAATTGTTGAAATAGATAAGGAGAGAGAGAGAGAGAGAGAGAGAGAGAGAGAGAGGACAATGTTCGGGTCACTTGAAGTTGAGAGTTACATTTTAGATGTGTGTCAGCAAACCACCTCCTCTGAACTGACCGTAAATATTCACTCCTGTCAAGTGGAGTGGCTCACAAAATTATTTTTTCTTTAGCTGTGGAAAAACCATTTCTCTGACATATTTTGAATTTTGTGATTTGATGACCAATCAGGATCCAGAGTTCCGCTACAGGTCCGTAAAAGGAATTTGATATTTATTTATTTTTGGTTTACCTCCGGAACTTCTGAGTCAAACCAAGATGTGCAAAGACCAGTTTTGGTCATTTGCTTTCTGGACCTCTGAGGGCAAACATTCGGTCCCTCGCTTGCTCGGTATCACCACAAATTTAACTCACAGGTCATAAGGCAACAGGGAAACTGAGTAACCTACCTAACAAGCCTTTATAAATGGATGGCGGAACAAGAAATTAAAAGAATTAAAAAAAACACTAGTAAAAGATACAAAGGACAGGAAGTTGTAGAGAGCCATGATTCCCCACTTTCTGAAAGAATGAATCATTTAAAAAATCTGTTAATAAATGCTAAAAGTTTCAGTTGAATTTTAGTAGATTTTATAAATACAATGTTTCCCAATTCGTTAAAAATCTATTTTATTATTATTTTCAATAACAAAGATGAGAAGATTCGTTTGAAATTACCCATGATTGTTTATGATTTTTATTTATTAACCCATCAGTCAGTTAAGTACCATACGTGATACATGTTCTAGCGATCATGTCCTGAAAGAGGCATGACTGACTGGGCAGAAAATTTTCCCACAGTCGGTTGTCATTACTTTTTCTGTGGTAGATTGATTTACCAACCAAGGCTATATAGAACCCAATATGTCCTGCTACTCATCCAATAGTTAGAGGAAGAAGCGACTGATTAATACCTTTCTCATAAGTATTTGCGTGTAAGTGAATGCAACGAATTCAAACTGTAATTCGAACTCGGCTCTCTGATTATCTCGTTCCGAAACGATATCCACTGCAACACACGTTAACGCATACCGGTCTTATTATTGTTAGGAACAGTTTTTGCCTTGACACCGTCTTGTCAAGTAGAATCAAAAAGTAACAGAAGAGAATTTTTTTCAAATGGCGGTTTCGATGGAATCTGATGTTTTGGATTCTTTGAATGATCTCGGATATCATGAAGAAGTATATAAAGATGAAGAATTCAAGAAAATGCTGCAAGAAGGACCTTCTATTGCATTTACGAAGGTATATCACTTTTAACACAGTTTTAAAAACATACCTCATAAATAATCTGATCTTCTGTAACGACACTTACGTGCTTTTAGGTAACGTTGCTATGAAATAAAGGAACAGTACGGTTCATCATTCCAATTTCTTTATATTTTTTGGTGGTCTATGGATATTATATCCCCACAATTTTATTTTCATTAAATGAATATTAATAGAACGATAATTAATTTCTTACATCAAAATATTACTACACGTGTGACAAAGATCAGAAAGAAAGCTTCTTTGCTTTGATTTTCTTTTTGTTACATTGTAACAATAAAATTACTTTGGAATAAAATGTGCTCCCTAAAGATGTCGCAAGAACTAAATGCTAGGATTTTGTTATTTAAATTCTGTTAAATTCATATTTTCTTATTATTTTATCATGTATTTGAAAATTATCTAGAAAGGTAATGTTTTTAAAATTAAAACCTGAGAATAAATAAGAAAATTCGTCTCCTTTCTGTCGTCACCTCCGATTAAGACGAATTTACTGGTGGTGTTTTTATAATTTCATTTTAATTTTGTTTGTGGGACGAAAAAATGAAAGCATTTTTAAGTTTTAACTTTTTTAACTGCTTTCAAAAAATGGAATAAACAAATTTGGTTGTAAGAATAGATTTACAAAATTCATCCTGGCTAATATTTTTTTTATTACCTCATATTGCGAAATCGCTCAAGCAGAGTGCAATTCAATTATTGTGATTTGAGATTAAATAGCCTGGGTTACATTGCTGTGTTGTGTCATAAGCAAAAAGAAAACCTGGTGAAGAATTTTTTAATTTCATACGATAAAAATAACTTGAAATTTAGTTAAACTTGAAAAATTATTAAGGGTATTTTAAACATTTTTTTTTAAATTCAAGAATAATCTTTAAATAAAAACTCAAAAGAAAAACTTAAGAAAAGTATGTCTAACTCAGTAACTCTCATCAGTTTATTTTACTTATAAATTAATCATCGCATTGAATCTTTCCTTGAAACTAATTTTAATAGAACAATAATACCTTTTTCGTAAAAATTATTTTCCGCTTTTCCTACCCCAACACCAAGTGTGCATATGACAAAAAACGTGGCAAAAATAGTTTGCAATAAAGGACATGTTTTAAAAAATCACGATTATTATTTAAATTAAGGAAAAGAATGTTTGGATAAAAAAAAGATAGAACAACAACAATTATTTAATTTAGTATTTTATTTCTTAAACTTGAAAATGAAAGGGAACGACAGAATTTAAAAAAAAAAAAGTGTAATTTAAAAAGTCCAACATTGTTTTCAAATAATTTTTGTTGTTGTTATGAGATAAAGTGTGATTTAGAAATAAAGTAGAACTTAGAACGGTAGATAAACTTTGGGAAAGTAATTCACTTAAATTAGGTTTTTTTTTTTTTCGTAACTCTTCAAAGAAAAAAGATTTTTTAAACAGAAGAATTGCCTAATTATAAACAAATGCTGAAGTTTAGAAAAGTAGACTAGAGAAATACTATTCAGAATTATTTTTTGTATTAAGATTAAGAATCATATAGTGGGGGTATCTATTTTCCATACGTTCTTTGTTATCGCATTGACCAACCTTATTGAATTTCTGTTTTCTAATTATTTTAAAATTTCTGTTTTAATTACCCATACTTCTTCCTTCTTTGCTGATCAATTCGATGATCAAAGTTGAAAAAAAAAAAAAAAAAAACTGTTTAAGTTTTTAATCCACAATTCCACATCTCTTAGAGAGCAAGTTATTTTTTTATTTGTGTCAGTCAGTTAAGTGCCATACGTGATACACGCTTGGGCGATCATGTCTCGAAAGAGACATGACTGACTGGGCAGAAGATTATCCCGTAGTTGCTTTCTGTGATAGACTGGTTGCTGACCAAGGCTATAGAACCCAATCTGTCCTGTTATTTAACCCATAACTGGAAGGAAGAGACGGATTAATACCTTTCCCAAGGATATTTGCGTGTAAGTGAATGCAATGAATTCGGCTGGAATTCGAACTCGGCTCCCCGATTTCTCGTTCCAAGCCGATATCCACTGCACCACAACGCACATCCTTTATTTGTGTACTGTGTAAAAATATTATTAGCTTTTCAGTTGTTTCTATTAGCGTTTTTTTCCTGTCATGTAATGCATGTGTGTTGCAGTAAGGGTTTAAGCCACTTTTCTTGTCACTTTATAAGGCGACCTATCTTTTTAAGAAATCAGTATCACTAAGTAATTAGTATTACAGTTGAATTTGTTGCATTCACTTACACACAAATATTCTTGGGAGAGGTATTTTAATCTGTTTCTCTCTCCAGTTATGGGTTTTAAAAAATAGTAGTTACAGATTGGGTCTATAGCCTTGGTTGGCGACCAGTCTACTGCAAACTACTGCAGGAAAATCTTCTGCCTTATATATTATAAAAGCAATTAAAAAGCTTATCCAAATAAAAAAATGGCATAGTTTTATTTTTTTATTGCATTTTTTATTACATGGAGCAGATTTTCGGAAAAGTAACAATTATTTGAAAAAAAGTAAAAAAAATATGTGGAGTCCTGAATTTAACTAATGAAACAAAATTTGCAGACAGTAGTCAATTGCTAGAAATTTCAGGAAATTAATTGGAGTGGGGGGTAATGGGTAAACAGGTGTAACAAAAGATATTTTACCAAAATTTTATAAAAATAATGATTTCAAAAATAATTTAATTCATTTGTGAATAAGTCCTGAAAGTTTCATTCTTCTTCTTCTTCTTCTATGTGCCCTGTCCTTTCAGGACATAGGCGATCATGGTTCTCCACGTCTCCCTAACCCTTGTGGCTCCCAGTATGCATGCTCATGTTATTCCTGGCACCCCCCCGTTCCGTCATCCACCTGATCAGGTCCTGCAAATATGTTATCCGCTGCCTTCCTCTGTCTCTCTTGCCTTCTATCTGGCCAGTCAGTATCGGGTTCTCCAGGCTTACCTTCCTCATCATGTGTCCCAGAAACTTCAGTTGTCTCTTCCTGATGCTCAGTATTAATTTCCTTTTCGTTGCCATTCTTTCCAATACCTCCTCGTTGCTTGCATGCTTAGCCCACGATATCCGCATCATCCTTCATCTTAAAATTCAACAATTATTTAATTTTTGGAAGAATTTCCAAATTAATGTGATTTCTTGCCAGGAAAAAAATGAGTTTCGTAATATTAGATTTCTCATAGTAAACTCTGGTAAAAATCTGGTTATCCACTGATGAAAAAAAAAAAAAGATTTTTAACAAAAATTTCAAACATGTTAGAAAGGATTAAAAAATACTTTGATCTTCTCTGTTAATAATGACATAAATATTTTGACGATAAAACTTTGTTTTTATTAAGTTTGAGGCCTTTTAACATGATGCTATCAGCAGTTTTTTTGGAGGTACCCATATTAGAATGTGTAGAAAATTGTATTATTCAATGGGACAAAATATTCTAACAGGTAAAGAGCAGATTTTTATATTGTTGTCGTCAGCCCTCTAGTCCCTCCCTACACATGAAAGGGTAACCAGGGTTAATCTCATCTCAATATGTGTCTGGATCACTACTTATGAGTTGGGCCAATGTTGCAATTAATCCCTTTTTTCATGCTCTATTAGATGCCTGACGATGTTGAATTGAATGACTGAATGTTGAATATACAGTTGTCTTGAATTCATACTCTTCATGAGTTGTTAGTTACATACAGGAAGGTCAGTTGAACTTCTTTCATTGCCATTGCGAACTCTAATTGACTTCGTTGTTTAGTCGTGCTTGCACATTTTACTAATAAGATCAAGATATGAAGGCGCTATCTATGTATGTAAGCACAAGGTTGGCTTTCATGGTAATGTTCCAAAAGCAATTCTGTCAAAGAATTTCATGTATAAGTCTTTTCATGACTGGAGTAATGATGATCCCATAAAAAAAAAAAATGGACCTATCTCTTCTTGTTGATAAGACCTTGTGATGGACGAACACGCACGACTTTTATTTTTATTTTTCTTCCTGTGGCTATTATGTTAGAACTCAATTGGATTCAGAATATCACCATCTCTATTGTGATATTTATCAAGATCCTCTTAAGTTTTTTTAGAGAAAGTGATCCAATTCTAATTTGTCTCAACAGAAACTCTCATCTGCAAGAACCTTGGTGAACAGGCTCATAATGTCCAAACTCACAACTGGTTGGTATGAATGGGAATGTGTGATATTTTTCAACAAAGAGTTATAACCAACTCATCTGTTAATGGGTTGAGTGTGCATATGAAGAAGACGGTAGCAGGCTGAGCCTTGACAACTGACTAAGGGTCTCGGTGGAATACTATCTTTATGAAATGCCCCCACCCAGTACAGACATTTAGTTTAAGGCTCCAAAATGAAACTCATGAGTTATTAGACACCTGATATAGTGGATTAAAGACATTGTTAAAGTTTATTTCATTCTTTGTCAGTTCTGTCCGAGTCTGGTTGTACTAAAAGTAAATTTTTTAGCTGACAAGTAGCACAAAGGTGAATAAGGCTGGTTGCTATTAACTAAGTATGGCCACAGAGTTGCAATACCTAAGCTTGAAAATGAACTTTTAAAAATGAAAAATTGTTGATGGTATAGTATATGGCTTACAAATTCTGTCAGTGATATCGTATGTGACTTACCTTAAAAAGTGTATTATGTCTGATAAGGGTTAAGGAATATAATTAGTTTCAATAAATAGCTGAATACTTATAGCTATAAAACCACTTTTATCGAGGCAGAACACATTCAGAATGAGTGGCCCACATACTATGCCAGAATCAGAGAGAGAGTTGGGCCACGTACTATGCCAGAATCAGAGAGAGAGTTGGGCCACATACTATGCCAGAATCAGAGAGAGAGTTGGGCCACGTACTATGCCAGAATCAGAGAGAGAGTTGGGCCACGTACTATGCCAGAATCAGAGAGTTGGGCCACATACTATATTGGCACTGAAAAATCTTTAAGCTTTTATTTTAGTTTTAATTTCAAGCTAATAGATTAAATTCAATATTTACAATAAACAAAATACTTTGTATTTCAATACACTCATATCAAACAGTTTCTCTCTATCTAGCATCTTTTTGCAAGTAAAAATCAAAATATGACACACAAAATAAAACGTTCATAAAAAAGTAACCAACAAACCACCTATATAAAGCAAACCAACTTGTAACTGCAGAGTACAAATGCCCCTTACATAGCAATTATTTTCAAAACAATGTAATATAGCAAGCCACTGTAAAATCAGCAGTTAACAAAGAAAAATTATACATAGGAGTAACTGAATGATTCTGGAAACAAAAACTTTGCAAAAAAACCATACTTTACAAATAGTAAATACATGAGCAGCACAGTTTTTTTCTAGACATGTATGAAAGATTAAAAACAAAAACCAAATTACATTGAAAATATCAGAAAATAAGTTAAATGACATGAGCTTACAACAATCAGAAATCTGTAAACTTCATATGGAGGACAAAATAGCTATAAAATTACCTTCCCAGACCAAAACAAATTACTAAAGCCACAATCAGAAATCTGTAAATGAAGACACAAAAACAAATTTTTAGTATGTTACTTAAAAATCAAAAAGTGAATATATTGTAAAAATCACTGTGGTAAATGTAAATATTTATAATGCAAATAATGCAACATACTTTAGACAAGATCCCTACCTTAAACAAAACAAATCCAATAACCCCACTCCCCTCAAAAAATAAACAAAAAATCGGAATAGACAAATAAATTAAACTACAACTGTACCACATAAACACAAGTAAATGTAATAATGATAATCAAGCGAGTAATAATAATAAATAACAAGTAAAAAAAGTTAATAACACTAAAATTGCTACAAATAACCACATCTGGATCCATAATTATTCCTATTTAATAACCTCTAGAATAATTTGAAACATGACTGTTACTTCCTACTCACTAACCATTAGGATAATACAATAAACTTTATTACCCTTAATATATCATTGATCAGCATATATAAATAGTGAAATCAAAACACAACACACATGGCCTGAAGATTGCATTCAAGCATGAAACTTGGTGTTGGTATCAGTGTCCAGTTTTATATTTATATATGCTCTATTTTCTATGTTAATGACTTTTCATATATATATATATATATATATATATATATAAATCTGTGTGTGTGATTTTCTCCTAAAATTGAGACATCTAATTCATATATTGATCACATCATTCTCGCTCTCTTGCATAGACTAAGTTACCATTCATCTAGTGCGCGTGTCATTAATCATTGATTCCTTGGCGGTAGAATTCAGTATACACTAAATATTCATAATTAGTATGCTTATACTATGCAACATTACTGGAAAAAAAAGTTAAGGTCTTATTCAATTTGGGTATAGGGATTTTGAATATATTTAACAGTTGATAGATAATAATAAATTATTAAAAGTATGCCTGACAATGCTAGGTCTTCAATGTTTTTAAATAGATATTTTTGTTAGATTTACTTAAATAGATTAACAAAAAATGCTTGAAGGAGATTTCTTTTATTCTGTTCTATGTTCAGAGTGGACATACAACTGTGAATTGCACTATGAACCAGTGAAAATAACCCTGTTTAGCAGAAAAAGTGGAAATGTTCTACATAAAGCAAAAAAAAAAAAATAAATAAGTTCCTGGGGAAATGTTTCCATTGAAATGGCCTGATTTGTAGAAAAGTCCTTTGATACAATCTGATCTCATTCCCTTTCTTACAACTGCCAGGGTTGGGGTGGATCATTTCATTGTCACAGCAGTGGTGGCAGGCTTAGTCAACATGTTCTTTCATACCACCCTTGTTACTTTGTGCTCAAATCAAACTCATTTGTTTTATCTTGATACATTTGAGAGTTTGCACATATCTTGTGCCATACAACAACACATCTGTCTTCCTATCAGTCAGTGGGCAGTGTATTTAAAAGGGTGTCAGGTGTAACATGCATCTGTTGGGATGTTGAATGCATAAATGAATGCCAAATAATGTTTCAGCTCAAAAAGTGCATAAAATCAAAATGATGCTTTATGATGAGGACATTCTAGAAAATGCCAAACCACAGAATGGGACGTTAACAAAGATGCACAAGAAAGACATACTGGGCTTCTTAATTTTTAGAAATGATTAGATAAATGGAACCCCATGAGCAGCAAAACTCACATTTGGGTACACAATATGGTCTTGTCCTATATGTATACTATACATTTTCTTTTCTTTTTTAAGACTCTCAAATACCCAAGCCAGTGGACATAAATGTACACTGTTAAAAGCACTGAGATAAACACATATCTCTACTAAAATATGACATTTAAAATAATAAAAAATAATGTCAGATTATAAATAAAAAAATCCATCAAATCCTTAAAGATTATTTATATTTTCAGATATGAAAGCAGATATATGTATTGAGGGATTCGAACAAACAATGCACATTTCTTAAATAAGAGGGTTCCAGTTTTGCTTGACTCTGAAAGTCTTCTATGACTGAGCTGTCTAAAATCTTGTGGTTTTCCCCCTACAAAATATGTATGGGGGCGGGTGCAGGTTTGAATCCTGGCTGAAGGCATGTTTACTTTATGAAAACTCTTGAATATGCAGGAAAGTAGACAGATTTACACTGTTAAAAAAAATTAGCTGGTATGGTTATACCATATTATTTTCCTGCTTTTATTTTTGCTTTTTGGACTTTTGAATTTTTCCACAAAACTGATTTTTGATGATTTATACCCGCTTTCATTAAGGATTCTATTATAATTACCTTGTGCTTATCAAATATCTATGAAAGAACTATGGTTTCTTTACCTTCAAGAAAAAATAGAGATCCTTAAATATATAAATAGTAACAAGCTTTTAAATCAGAGGCACGAAACCACAGTAAACTGCAAGCACATTAGGGACCTAACCCTACAGTCATGCTAGGAAATACTAGGAGTTTGATTAGATATTCTTATTATAAAAGATTAAAAATGCTGTAGAAAAATTTGATCGGATAAATCCTTAAAGGAAGGTCTAATACCCACAAAAACATCTAAAACGTAAAATTAAAGAAATAAACAATCCCCCAAACTATTACTAAAGTCTACAGCAATAACCTTACTTACCGCAATAACCTTACTTAAATACAAAAATATTCCGTACTGGAAAAATCAAAATTAAACGTAAAAAATGGCTCCCAAACTCGAAAAAGAATCAAAATTCCTATATTCAAAATTAAGATTAAATATACTATTTCAGAATAAAATTAACTGTAAGCACATTGAAGATCTAACCCTACAATCATGCTAAAAAATACTGGAAATTTGAGTAGATATTTTTATTATAAAAGATAAAAAATGCTATAGAAAAAAAAATCGATCTAATAAATCCTTAAAGTAAGATCTAATACCCACAAAAATATCTAAATAAATAAAATATATAAAAATTAAAAGAAATAAATAGGATTCCAAACGATAATTTATAGAAAAAATAAAAAATTAAAAGAAAAAAACGATCCTCTAAACTCAAAATTAAGATTAAATATACAACTTTATATAAAAAACTGATAAAATACAAATTTGCATTTACTTCCTAAAAAATACAAGTTTAGATTTCTTGAAATAACTTCGCCTAAATACAATAATACTCCAAACTTGAATATAAAATAAAAAAATATAAAAAAAAACCCTATCCCGCTAAAATAAAAATAGAAAAAACAAAAATAAAATAAAAAAATATTCCTACCGGAAAAATCAAAATTAAAAAGAAAAAACACCCCACCCCTATCACGTCTATCTCAGGAACCCCAAAGGGAAAGCCTGCCACAAGATCAAAGAGAATACATAAAATAGGTCTGCTAACAACAGACATCAATTAATTAAACACTAGCCAACCATAAAGCTGTCCTAAAAATTCTTAAGGTCAACAAACAAGATAAGTTCCTAAATCACACACACACACAAAAAAAAAAAACACACACACAAAACTGACCAAGTAATCAAACTCCTCCACGCGCCACTTTCTTCGAAATTATAACCAAAAGATATACCCTACATTCCAACAGATCAACAATTTCGCACTTGCACACCAAGTTCTTCAAAAGTCTAATGGTCAAAACGAAAGACACATTCCCTTCATTATCAATAACCCCAACCAACCCCACAACAACAACGAACCAAATATAAACAGAGGATGATTCCAACTCTTGCTCTTTCCTCCTGATGATATGTTGGTAACACAACATTGAAACAAACATGATTGTAGAGAAGAGGACATATATAGAAAAAATTATGTGCATGTTCTAAAACATAATTTATAATAAATATATATATATTAAGAATATTATAGTCTGAAGAAGAAAAAAATCTTTTTGATGAATAATGAATTTTTACCGAGATTGTATTTTTTTTTCCCCGCCAATCATAATAATTTATAAAGTTTCAAAAATATTTTTAAAATTCTTAAAAACATTGTCATGGTTAGGTTATTAAAATTATTAGATGAAAACTATATTTAGCAATCGAAATTGATAAGATTAATAGGAATTATCACGCCAATAGATTTTTTAAAAATAATTTAATTTTTTTTTTTTTTTTTAAGTATGGTATTTTCTCTGTTAGATTTTAATGGTCATGTGTTTCACAGTTCCTTCTCCTTACAGGTAAAAAATTTAGAGAATTATGTCAATTCTGGTCAACTATATTTAGCTTATCTCTACATCTGGCTGTTATCAGATATCAAAGGTTAGAAGGATCAATGCTCGGTGATTAAGAAATACTTTTATTCTAAATTTCAAGCTATAAACAAGTAATAATTGCATAAATCAGATCAATTTAATTCTAAATTTGGTAATTTTCCAGAAATAATGTCACAGATCTATATTTTATTTTTGCAAGATTTTTACAACTGAAAATTAACTTTTGTTTACAAATGTGTCGATCACTCAAAAATTGGCCCAAAAAATTGAAAATCTTTTTTAAAAGTTGTGAAATTTTAGATTTTAATCAATATAATTTCTGTTTGAAATACACCATTTTTTTAAGTATTGTGCTTACTGGAAATAGTAAATTTAGTCATTTTGCTTTTCAATTAAAGCTTCAAGAAAACTTTTGTTTTTATTTATGAAAATTTATTTATTAATGCATATTACTATCAAGCCACCCCCGACCAAGTTGGGAGTCAAGCCCGATTGGGGGCCCTAAGCAGTGCTTTGTGGCCTTACTATCTTATCAATATTTGCTTTTTTCTACCTTACTTTATGTCTGTTGTAAATTAAACCAAGCACAACTGACTCTTAAAGGATGAAAAAATTTTCAGATTTTGACGTAATTATGACTAAAAAAAAGTCCAAAATTCGTGTGTTTGTATTTATTATGCTAAGTCTCAAAAAAAAAACTATGTACAATTCACTATTTCTTTTCCATAATGTTGAATGAGTTAAATTATTCAGCTTCTGTTGATGTTAAAAAATGCTACAAAATATTGTTGACTTAGCAATCTATTACGACAGGTCTCTAATTTGTATTTAGATACATTGAATGTAGTTTTAGTTGTTGAATTGTTCACCTATATTGCATATGATCCATTATTGTACGTAATTAAGTTAAACAATAAAATTTGTATTTTATATGAAAATTGAGTTGCAGTAGAGGCGCTGTATCACAGATTCAGTGGTAATGAAGGTGGGCACAAGATCCTTGCACTGGCTCTGGATTCAAGAATCAATTTATATGGTGGGTCATTTACAAATTGGTATGGATAAATGTAAATCACTTCATGAAATGTTCACACAAAGCCAATGTCCATGATAATTGTGGAATTATTTTAAGCCATCATCTGTAACTTGTCTTAAAATTTCTCAGAAACCATGAACTGAACCCATAGAACCACCCATATATTCAATATTCTGAAATTGCAGGGAATATTTTTGCTCTGTTTAATGTATAATGTGATAATGTCCCAATATTGATAAAATTCTAGGTTTCGTTTTAAGTTTACATTAGAGTCACCTAAGTTAATCCTAGCCAAGTCCAGTCAATAATAAGCTTGCAGTATTTAAAAAAAATTTAATTGAATCTCAGTTGAAATTAAAAAGTTTTTCAAAATTGATTTCAAGGGTTAAGGTTAAACTAAGCAAAAATGTGTATGTAGAAAAATATATTTATATGTTTTAAATGAATATTATCTAGCTTTCTTTGAAAAATTTTTTTTATTTAAAATTCTGAGTGGAGTTCAATGTCATCAAACTGGACCCTTATCTTATGTTCATGCAAATACCAACCTTTTTTTTTTTTTTATTAATTCATAACATTCATGTGATTTCTTACAAAAAATATATTCTAGTCATACAAATTTACAGGATGTGATGGGTAAGGTGTCAGCTGTTTATATTTTTAATTTTGCACATACACTTTTTTTATTTATTTTGTTGATGACACAGTATAGTAGGGTCAACTGTCTGTGAGAAAAGGAGCATCAGGATGCATTTCACGTCAACAGAAATTTGGAAACAACATGCTGTACTGCTTGTCATTCTTGCCAAAAAGCTTAAATACAAACATTTCAGTGTGTCAATTTGAGGAAATTGTAAAAGACTTGGAAAGAGCAAGAGACCAACAAATTTCATTGTAACACTAAAGATGAACTGAAGGCAAAGATTATGGCAGCATTCGCCAAGTTAAACAAGGAGACCGTCTAGAATAATTGCAGGAGGTTCCGAAGTCACTTGGAGGCCGCAGTTGAAGTCAATGATGATTTTATTGAATAAATTTGTTAGTATTCCAAGATGCTTTTGTATAATTTTGGTAAATATATCTGTTAAAATGAGATCTCGGTGTTGTTTTCATTTGTGCATAATTTAGACGACAATTTATCAATCGCGCCGCAGTATTCTAAAAAAATCTTGTCTATATTAAGGTTGATGTGCTATAAAACAAAATAAACCCAAACCCACAATATTCCTATTTTTTTCAAAAACCTTAACTCTTAGTCTCAATCCTTTAGGAAAAAAAAAGGAAGATAAAACATACAATTCCAAAATATTTTTTTAAATGTCGTTATCAATTTGTTTTTTTTTTTTATATCTACAGTGTGTATAAGCCAACACTATATCAAACACATTAACACTACATTACTATCCAAAAATCCATTTCTGCTTTTCGAGGATAGAAAAAAAATTTCTGTCTTTCTTATTCATTTGACATCTATTTCGGCAAAATAGTACTGAGTGTATTTCTTTGTATTTCTGTTTGAAGCCCCAGCAAAACTTTTAACTGATAATGGCTGTGAATTTAATAATAAAGAAATGCATGAGCTTGGTGATGCTTTTAACATTTACGTAACGACAACATGTGCTGAACATCAATGAAGTGCATAAGCAGTTAAATTTGTGATTGGAAACGGTGTTCTCAGGGTAATGGCAGATTGTAAATGTGATGTTGAAGTTGTTTGTACAATAGTTGCAAAAAAAGCCCTGACCAATAACCTAGACTTCTCTCCTAATCAACTTTTGTTTGGATACAGTCCTGCTTTTTACCAAATGTATTTGAAAATGACTCCTCCTTCCCCCCCCCCAGCATTGGGGCTCATGACAGCATTCGTCTTCCAAAGTAGAGAAGAGTAATGTCTGAATCTTGAATTAGAAAAAGAGACCCGAGCATCAGATCAACACCGAAGGTAATTGCATTCAAATCAACAATAATGCCATTATAGTGGTAACCAACATAACCAGTCTTAAAATGGCAACTTTAAAATCAATAGTAACAAAATGAGTCTGAAAAATCAGACCTATTCCAGTAAGGGAAGAGAAGTGAATTTCAGGTAGAAATTCAGAACACCTTGCAGATTTTGTTAGATCTACATAGAAAGGAATTGCATTTGAATCTGTAGCAAGAGGCTTGGAATGCATGTTGGTTAAAACTGGTACAATTTAATCTCAGCCAATTTCTTCTTTGTCAGTTTTTGTATCAGGTGCCTTGTCACTTTGAACAAGAAATTGCAGTTACTATACCCTTCTTTCAGATTTTGTTTCTGCTCTTACAGTCAGTCAGTTAAGTGCCATACGTGATACATGCTTTGGGCGATCATGTCTCGAAAGAGACATGACTGACTGGGCAGAAGATTATCCCACAGTAGGTTACCATTGCTTTCTGCGGTAGACTGTTTGCCAGTCAAGACTATAGAACCCAATCTCTTCTGTTATTTGACCCATAACTGGAGGGAAGAGATGGATTAATACTTTTCCCAAGGGTATTTGTACGTAAGTGAATGCAAGGAATTCAACTGGAATTTGAACATGGCTCCCTGATTTGTCATTCCGAATCGATATTCACTGCAACGCACGTCCGCTCTTAGAGTAAATTAGTGTAAAATATCCTCAAATCTTGCAAGTTATTAATTTTAGTTTGAATGATTTTTTTTGTTTTTTTTTTTTAGGTTGTTTCCTGGTTAAGTATGGAGTTGCAAGAAGTTGCTAATCTTGAAGAACATATAAATGCTGTCAACAATCTTGAAGAGATCAATTCGTTCCTGATGGAAGTAAGTGCATTCCTACGAGAACTAGCCTGTCCATATGAAGCCCTCACTTCAGGACCCATAGAACAGAGATTGAACACACGTGAGAATCGAGTTTTATTATTGGACTTCTTAACCACCGAACTATCCAGCGTAAGAATAATATATGTTAACAAACCGTCACCTCTGATCATTGGCAAAGAGATAAAAAAAAATGATGATGAATCTGATGTTGCCTTTTTCTTAAAGCAAGCCCTTACTGTCCTCGACTTGACAAATATCCCTATCGACATTAGCCCGGAAGCTTTGTGCGCAGACTTGGACAGAGAAATTCGTTCACTTGTTGAGAAACATCCAGACAGACTTGGAAAATCAGCATTGATGCATTCACTGTCAGAAGATCAGTGGGTCAAAGTTCAGGAGATCAACGAGACACTGATTGACGAGTACAACATTCGACGAGAAATGCTCTTGAAAAGAATTGATGTGACTGTTCAGTCATTCATGTGGTCGAAAGTCCACACCAATGACATTCTGAAGGTTTATACACGTAGCCGCAGTTGTTTACAAACAAAGTCAAATGTGACAATTGCATCACTCCTTGCTAGCAGGGATGATCTGCTACGCCTTCAAAAGACGAGCAGTGGTCGTGATCGAGAGGTCACCAAGTGTGATGTCAACAAAGTTCTGATTGGGGCAGTTCCTGACCGAGGGGGACGAGCATGGGAACACGATGTCCCACGAGAAATGCCACAGTTTAAGAAACGTGTTGCTGGTGGTGGAGGGGGTCACCGTGGTGGAGGACGAGGTGGGGGAGGACATCGGGGTGGCTTTCACAAATCAGGTCATAGAAATCAAAAATATTAAACATACTGGTAATTTATTCAGGACTTTTTCTTTCTTTCTTCTGTTTTTTCCCTTCTTTTTTGGGGGTTTTTTTTTTTTGTTTTTTGAAAGAAAAATTTTATACTTTTCTATGTTTTTTAGCTTTATTTTAAGAAATTTTTCTTTCTAAATTTTTCAAAAAAAAAAACAAACAGAAAAAATTATATTTAAAAAAAAGAAAAGATGAAAAATTAAGATTTAATTTTTTCATGACAGATGACAGTTTTTTCCAAAGTAATAAGCAATATTTGATTTATAATTAAAAAGTGTAGTTGATTTTATGAATATTTCAATTTTTATTTTGGGATTCTATTAATGACGGTGCGAATAAACATTGAAATATTAGCCAAATTAGATCAACATCCTAACTCGAAAATCAAACACTGTTTATTTACAAAAGAAAATATTTGAAGTTCTTTCCTCTTTTAGTTTTTTTTAAATTAATTTCTCTTGATTGTTTCATTAATGTATATCTGTGAATCCACAGAATAAAATGATAATATTTTAAAAAAAAAAAAAGTTAAACACATGCAAAACTAATGTTGAACACTTTTGACCATCTCAGCTGCAATGGAGTAACTTTCTATGCAACAAAGGCAGACTTCCTTACCCCTTTGCCATCCCTTAGGTCATAATTCTCTGCTGCATATGAGAGCGTAACAAGAAATGATGGTATAAACATTTTCATGCATTTTATTAAGAAATTTATAGATTAACCTCTAAGAAAGTGTCTTCTGTTTGAGTCCAAACTTGACTTAATAAAGGCAGATAAAAAAGTGTAAACAGTAAAGAGTAAGTTGGGTTTTGTACGTATTGTGTATGGATATACATCATTGCGACCATCAACATAAAGTAATTGTTATTTCATTTTTATAAATTCATGATAATTATTCACTGTTATGACTTTAATTCATTTTTGTTTGGTTTTTGTGTGACATAGTTCATTGCTTTATATTTTGTCTCAAAGAATAAGTCTTGTTTTATTCCTAATGAAATATTTTAGCTTTTTCGGCATTAAAAAATGAATCTTGTAAGTTTCTTATTGGATTTCTAAAGCCAATTCATTTAACATGATTAATTTTCACATCCTACAGAGTTTAAAAATAATGTAATCAAGAAAGTGGCTAAAGAGGACCTCATAACCAGTGTCATGAAGGAAATGTATTTTAATATCAATTTTCTTTATATAGAATGTTTATTTGATATTCATTTTTTATAGATTTAAAGACTTCAATTATTATTGACACACACAAGTAAACGACAAGTGTTTGAAATTTTAGCTTTGAAGTCTAAAAATACTTTTTTGATAACATTGGAATTCATCTGCAATGTTTTGATTTTAAAGTTGTAAAATTAAAAACAGTTTATCATTTTTCTAAAGCAAAACTAATAACCTTATTTGGTATGAGTAAAAATAATTGGTGTCTCCCTTTGTTGATATTTTTATGACTTAGAAATTAATTAAAGTAAATTAAATTCATGTATAAAATAAATATTTACATTTCGATTTTATTTAAAATTTTCTAGCTTTTTTCTCATAAGTTTTACTTGGACCAATTCAGTAGAGGGTGCCACTGTGGGGAAGAACATAGTATGACCCTGATTGATGGTGGCTTATGTTCACTTGGCATTAATTCCTTTGAGAAAAGGATAAATCCACTTTTTTTAATAACTTTTTAATATAAGGGGTAACAGAAGAAACTTTTCCTGATGTTTTAAGATAAGTTTTTTTGTTTTTTTTTTCTAATTGTAATGTAGTTTGAAGTTTACATTGTTTTGTTCTCATAGATTTTTCTCTTCTGATTTAATGAGAAAAATGAACATTATGAGTTTCTGATGGTAGAAATGAATATCTGTCATAAAAGAAGTAAGAACTTGAATTGGTAACACAAATCAGTGAGTCTGCCAAAAACACTAATGGACACTTTATAGTTAAAAACAAAATTAAACAAAACAATAGCACTGGATAAAAAAAAAAAATCACCTGAAAAAAATTGAAAAATTAACTGGAAAAAAAGAAAATACAAAAAGAAAGAAAAAACATTAAATAAAAAATTAATCCTGGTTTTACATATTTGTCAATACAAAGGAAATAATGCTTGGTAGTTCAGTATGAGACCCATATAGATATCACTGTGCCAACAAAACTACTCCTTTTTCAAAGACTGATGTGTATTTCACTATCATGTCCCATTGCCAATAAAATTCATCAAATTCTCTATTTTTTTCCTTTCTATATTCCCACCAATTGCCTCCGTGTTGGACATCACCTGTTGATAGCTTTCATGTTCTGTTTTTTGCTTTTGTTTTTTTTTTTTTTTTAATATATATGAGGGGAGGACTGACATGTTCTCCTTAAGCAAGAAGCACTTTTTCACAAAATTTTAATTGAAAACAAGATTGGGCCGAGGACTTTTCAGCACATTCACGTAGGTCCTATTCATGCCTTTTAAATTTGTATAAATTTATCACAAGTTATGACAGATCTAACATTTACAATCCTTCAATTCTTATTTGCTAAGCAGGTTGAATGACAAATACTTCTCAAATTTGAAACTTAAAAATGTGTAACCTTGTATTTATACATTGAAATGAAAAAGGCTCTCTGTTATAAGTTTTTGGTCATAATTTATTTAGACCAGTACCCAGATATATTTAATTTATTTCTTTGAACATTATTTTCAATTGATACTTGTATTTGAGTAGATATTCTGTTTTTAATTAAACAGTATATATATATATATCTATATATATTTCTACCAGCTTGATTATTTATAAGACATTTTGTTACAAAACTGTGTGTCATTCAGCAGAATTCCAACTTGCAACCCCTAACAACATAGGAGAAGCCACTAATTGATCTGGTGCATCTTAGATCACTCAACAACAAATGGTTTCACAGTCTAAAAGAAGTCAAATCAAGCCTTATATAGACAATTTTCGATTGTTTTGTAAATAATCATCTCTGTTTTGAAATATATTATAATGTAAACAGATGATGTTTACAAAAGTTCCAGAGATTAAAAACAATGTTCAAACAGATAAATATATCCTTATAGTAGGCATCTACCAAGAAAAGTTCCGGAGATTAAAAACAATGTTCAAACAGATAAATATATTCTTTTAATGAAAACATCTACCAAAAAAAGTCATAACTAAATTTTAAAATGCAATTTAAAAAATAAGTTTTGTTGGAGATTTTACTTCAGTTTCAATTTCAAGCCAATAAATTAAATTTAAATTAAATTTAATATTTCCAATAGTGTTTGCTGCGATAGCTCATTCATCTGCATAATCAAAATCTGTCAACCTTCTTTTTTTTTTTTTCTTTTTTTGCAGAATATTGACTTGTGAGTCTGCATTATAAAGTAAAACCTAGATAATGATGTTTGTCGAGGGAAGTTCTCAATACGTAGTCAAGGGAGATAACAAAGAGAAGAGGTGCAAGGGTGTCACCTTGAAGGACTCCTGCTTCGATGTCAAAGAAGTTAGTGTCTCCATCTGGGGTATCTAACCAAACATTTGGCATTTGTGTGTAGCAGTATCATAACATTTACAGTGTTCAGAAGTGTTGCTGGTGAGGTGGGGGTTATATATCATCTAGAAAATGCTGCTAACGATGTTGATCCCTGTGTCATTGGCTCTAAATCAGTTTCTCTTGAGCTTATGAACACAGTCTCGGGTGAGTTGATGAAATCTGTCAAATCTTTTATGTACTTAGGAAGCAAGATAAATTCTACTGAAAAGGATGTAAAAATTCACATCGCCAAAGCCTAGGCTGCCTAAAATAAAATGATGTAATCAGGAAATCTAGCCTACCAAAAGAAGAAAAGGTGGATTCGTAGCTTTCCGAAGGATATTTTAATGTAAGTGAATATAACCTGACTAAATGGAACTTGGTTCTCCAATTAGCAATTCCAAGCCATTATATGTAGCTATCATTGCAGGCACCATTACCAATGCAACAGTTCTCCGACACCCTCTAGAATATGCTGCCAATGAAGTTGGACTCTATGGCAAGGCTCAATACAAACTGTCTCAAGTGAATCAATAAAATTTGTCGAATCTTTTACATATCTAGAAAGCAAGATAAATTCTACTGAATAGGATGTGAAAATTTGCATAGCTGAAACCTGGGCAGCTTTGAATAAAATTGGTATAATCTGGAAAAGTTATCCACCAAACCACCGGAAGTGGAGATTCTTTTGAACCAGTATAGAGACGGTTTTAATGTCTGGTGCCACTGCCTGGACATTAACTAAAACCCTAGAGTCTAAGCTTGATGGAACCTACACTTGGATGTCGAGAGCCATAATTAACATCTCTTGGAGACAACATCCAACTAAATGACAGCTCTATGAACCCATCCCTGATATTTCTACAATCTTGATTATTTTTTTTGTTTTTTCTTTTTTTAGGGGTGTTATAATTATATAAACCTAAGCAAGGCATTTTACTGCCACTGTTTTGCAGGGGGCTACATAGGAGGAAAATTATGAGAAAGAGTGACAGGTTAAAGGGGGTGTCAGGAAGTGGGTAAGAGAAGGATGAGAATACTGATGAGAGTGGAGTGCACAGGGAAAGGAGCATGAGAGAGAGGATGCAGGTTAGTGAGATAGGAGATGACTATTGACTTTACATTTAAATTCTTGGAGATTGTAGCTGTCAGGGAAGCAAATAAATGGAAGAGAATTCCACAGGCGGGAAGTGCGAGAAAAGAAGCTGTTGGAGTAGAATTTGCATTTACAATTTATTGGTTTCACAGTAAAAGGGTGGGACCTAGTTGCTAATCTTGTGGCTTGAATAAATTTATATATAGGAGGCACCAGTGAGCTAAGTTCGTCAAAGCAGAAGTCATGAAAGTATTTGTAGAAAAGGTGAATGTAGAATGCACTTTGCAGGACACTGCTGGCAAAAAAAAGCAAGAACTCATGGGTGATCTACTGTTCTGGACACCTAGTCATAGAGCAAGACAAGTTGGTTGCCTAGCAACTGCCTACATTGATCAACTATGTTATGACCCAGAATGCCTCCCTAATGACCTTCTGACCTTGAGACAAACAGGGCCATGTTGGTTGGCTTAATAGACTCATGAACATAAGCAAAATACTGATCAAAAAATCTTTCAAAAATAAAATATACTTTTCTGAAACTATTTGCAGAAAATTAACTGATATTACTTAATTTCAAAATATCACAGAAAAGCATTTTTTTAACACAGGTGGATGCTTTTATTGAGGTATTAACAGCTTTCATGATGGACTTACATTTGGCAGTTTTTTTCTTTGCTTGGGGGGGGGGGCGTAACTGTAACAATTACTTGACAAATATAACATGAATGCCTTTTATAATTTTTTAACTACTCGGTAATCTTATAGATTTAGAAAAATATTCTAAGTAATCTAATATTTTCATGTATGTAGGTTGTATTGTCTTACAAAGACACTTGTTTAGGAAATGTTAGGAAGGTACCAATAAATGTTACATTTACTATAATTACCATTCTTATATTCGAATTTGTATGGACTCATTTTTATAAAAAAAAATCAGCACATTTATGTCCGAAAAAACATCAAAATTCTTTTTAAAATCCTGGGGGTTCACTGAATTGTTAATTTTTCCATTTATGATTAGTAAATATAATTTTGACTTAACAATATCACCTGACACAAATTAATACGGAATTTTAAGTTTGCAAATTATTCTAATTAAAATTTGAAAAATATGCAAACAATTCTTGTAAAAATTCATTATTCACCAAGAAAACTTTTTTATTAAGACAATAGTGTCCATAATATGTGTTATTGAAAAGCAATTAAAAATGTTTTAATTAAGTAATATCTTAGTTTTATTGCATGTTTTTATTTAACAATTAAGAGCAGATTTTTAGTAACTGGTGGTCTTGTATTGTAAAAAAAAAACTGTTTTAAATTCTCCGGAAACTTTGGCTTATGACTAGTTGAAACATTCAGTCAGTTAAGTGCCATACATGATACACGCTTTGGGCGATCATGTCTCGAATGGGACATGACTGACTAGGCAGAAGATTATCCCGCAGTAGGTTGCCATTGCTTTCTGTGGTAGACTGGTCGCCAGCCAAATCAATAAAACCCAATCTGTCCTATTATTTAACCCATCTCTGCAAAAAGGAATTTATTCAAATTTCATAAAATTAATTGTGGGATGAGGTTTAACATGTAAAAAAAAAAGTTTACCAATATTTTCTAAAATAATTTCATTAATTTGTAAATTTTTTTTCTTTAATTTATGTCCTGAATGTTTCATTAAAATTTGACATCTGATTTTTACCAGAATTTCCACTTCCATGTTTTTTACCTAAAAAAAAAAAATGCTAAAATTTCCCACTCTAATTTATGGGCACCTGTTGACAAGAAAAATAATTTAAAAATGAAAAAATATTTTGGTTTATTTCAATAGTAATAAAGATTTTTACTATCGTTGTCGTTGTTTTAGGCATTTTTTTTTTTAAAGTCATGTATGGGGAATCTTTGAACCTTTTATAGATGGAAACTTGGTATGAGGTGGCCGATGACTCCTTCATTGAATCTCAAAGAAAATTAACAGATAAGTTTTATGCTACAGAATCAGAGTGAGAAAGCTGAGAAAAGGATTGATTGCATTTAATGAGTTTTGCAATTAAATATGGAATTAAGAAAACTAATCAGTTTCATGAAATTAGAGGAGAGGGTTAAGGAATCAAACCTGAATATTAATTTGAAGATAACTTCATATAACTGGGTATAACTCTGTGCTCTTCTGATATATCGACCAAGGAGAGTGAAAATGATGACAACTGATAAATTTTTACCTTGACTTTTCTAATCTATTCGACAGCAGTCCTTCATTAAAACTTCTTGCCTTAGAAATGATCTTTCTTTTTCTCCTTTAAATTAATTCACCCCAAGCAAGATGATAATGCCACTAAGATGCAAAAAGCTACTGGGAGTGGATAAGATTTCTGAATATAAATAAATTAAACCGTTAACAGTTCAAAGATGTTCAGTCTCCAACACTTTCAGATGAGCTTTCCATTTTGTAGTCAGTGTGAATTAAGGAATTGTGATTTGATTTTCAGAACTAGAAAAGGAAATGATAATGAACCCTTTTTCTTCTTTGTTTTTTCTTATTTTTCTTTATTTATTTATTTATTTATTTATTTTTTTTTGCACTGTGATGAAGCAACAACTTTGCATTTTATTCTCTGAGAGACTTTTTAGTCCTCGGCAAATCAACTAGTTAATTTCAAACAATCCACATGAACCACTCACCACATCCAAGCATTTTAATGTTTAAGTTTCCTTTTCTGAGCTATCTGAATACTCGTGGATATCATTTTCTTTTATTTTGTGAACTTATGGTTTTCTTTATAAAATTTGTATGAAAATCTTCCACTTATGGAAATATTCTTTTTATTTTTTTATTGTTGATTGAATTTTAATTTTAAAAGATCTTCAACCTAAACAGCCATAACAAGTATTAACTCTTCTTCACACTACAAACGGGTAACCAAGAGCAATCCCATCCAATATCAATTGTATCATTATTCGATACTATTTACTAATAGCTCTGTCAATATTTCTTCTGAATCTGTTATCAACACAGTCTTTTGCTGAATGTTTGGTAGAAATAGAATGTATGTGTCTATACTTCTGAGACGAGATAGTATTTACATTATTTAGACTGTTCAGACTGTTGTCCTCATCTTTATTGGAATGAGAATTATGTACCCCAGTGATCAAAATAAAGGGTTCGGTTCAAAATTCCTAGCACCTGAAGAAGGTTGGAGCGTACAACACTCGAAATGTCATAAACATGGCAATAAAGATGAGGATAACAGTCCAAATAATAGAAATAAAATGTGTTTAAATAAAACGAGCATCTTTTCTGTTTTATATTAAGAGGAAGAAAACATTTTTTTTTTAAATGCGTGAATTCAAAGAGAATGAATAAACATATCGGATACAAGTTCTATATCAACCAATAGTTAACTAAAACACACAAAGTAAAAATTGCACACCCGCAAAAATGTATCAGAACAACTGAAAACATTTTGGAAAAATCCAAACCAAGGCAAATTTCACAAGTCAGTGTGAAAAGTAAAATTCTGGATTCTGATTGGATAGGAAATAAAAAATTGATATATGATGCCAGCCAATTTTTTTTTTTTTTTTTTTTGACCCTTAAAGAATGAAAATGCCTACTGGAGCCGGTCACATGATAACCACGTTCTGTGACTGGTCAAAATGAGGCTGAATGGTAGCGCTTACTGACGGACCTTGTGGCAATGTAACAAAAATTTCAAGAAGCCGATCCAGACATAAGAGTGCATCACATATTCATTCTACCTTTACTTCCAATTTTCTTTTCTTTATTTCCACTCCATGCTGCCAACAAAAACAACAGGAAACTCCAACTATCTGCGTTAAGTACAATATTTTTTTATTTGTTTCGCCTTTCTCCCCTGTTGCCAACCTACCAAAAAAAAGGAAAGGAACATAAGACTTTACATTCTGCTACTATCAACTATGAACTCTAAACTTCTGTGGGACATTTTAAATACTTACATTTCTCTTTGAACAATTTTAACTACATGCATTTTCTCTATGAACATTTTTTTTCCTCACAAATATGTTATAGTGTTCAGTTAACGAAATTTCACTTTTTTTTTTCTTACAATTTTGTTATTCAATGAACATTTCAGCATCCAACCTTCTGATATTTTAAATTGTGGGGACTTCGGATGTGTTTGGCACAAGGCCAATTTACCAAGCATCACCGAGGCCCCTACAAACATTAAACAGATAAAAGAAAAATTTTAAAAACTGGACTCATGCGTATGTAGACAGTTTTAAATCAAGTAACGATGACAATAAAACACTTTTTTCCATCGTGTATCATTTAAATCTTGCTTTAATTCTTTTCATATAATTAAAGAAAATGAACATGTATATACTTGTATGGGATACGTCGATGCTAAAGTGTGTTGCGTGCATATTAATAGAATAAAAATTAGCATTTTTTTTTTTTAAATATTTGTTGCTAATAGTAAGAAATATTTTCATATCTTATACGTGTTTAAGAAACAGGACTAGGTAGCTCCATCCATTACATCGCAAAAAACAAAAACAAAAAAAAACAGCATAGTATGAATTAAAAAAGTCCAAAACTTAATAAAACGAACTTTTTTCTATCAAAATGTTTAAATATTATTAAGAGGAAAGATCTAAGTAATTTTTATTTATTTTTAAAATTTAAATGACTTTTCACTGCATATTTTTTTCGTATAAACTTTTAGTTTTTTCTCGCTGAATAATAACAAAAAAAAAATAAAATAATGATTTTTTAATTCATTATCTCTTTTTCCAAATAGGATTAAAGTTTTAATAATTTAAATATGATGAGTTTTAAAGTCGTAATGACTGAGATGATAAATGAATTAATAATTAATGTAGCTACGAAATATCGAGTTTTATCGCGAATGAATGAAAAAGACAAAATGATGTAATGAAATCGTCATTAAATATTATCAGATTTTTCAGATTTATCTCCCTTATTCCAGATTGCCAGACTCCGAAAAACATCAATAAATTTTAATATTCACCAGTCATTCCTTTTTTTTTTCTTCTAGTCTTCGTTTTTGTTTCAGAAATGTATGTGATAATAAAACTTCAGTTGATTTTTTAAAAATTGTTAATTCGAGTTTGATTTTGAAAAGTCCTGATTATAATATTTATTTTAATTAGAGATAATTTTCAAAAGACAAACAGCGCAGTAGTAGATTGTGCGTTTTTTGTAATCCCATCTTCATTCATAAGACATAGACAATGAGTGCTACAAAAATAAGTTCTTTCTTATTTAAAAAAAAATAAATAAAATAAACTATTTGAAAATGATTGTGTACACGATTTAAATTAATTTCTGATAAGCGACCCCCCCCCACACACACACACAAACAGCCATTATTGTTGTTATTTACATCATGTCTATTGATGACAGCAACGATAATCATATGAGGATATTTGAATGAAAGGTGATTATTACGAAGACTCAGGTTTTCTAAATGATTCTCACTGCATAAATTTGTCTAGAGTTATCTCCCTTCGGAGCTCAGCCCACGCACTTGACTGTTTTTTTTTTTTTTTTTTTTTTTGCGACAAAAATATCAACAGACAGAAAAGTTCAAAAGAACATCGAGGCCAGTGCAAAAAAATTTAGGGACTTGTTTTGATGCAGAACACAAGAAGCAGCAATTCTACTCGACGTTTGTATATCAAATGGCGTTTTATATCTTGTGGCTTTTGGTCGAAGAAGAACGAGATGAGTACAGCTATGACGTAAAAATCGCTCGTACTTCGTATAAAAACATTAACAACAACCTACTATGCATTTCTGCATAATTTATTCATATTTACTTCAAGCCATTCACATAAAACGCACGCCTTCAACGCGCGCAACGGCTCTTGTGATCGTCGTCATCATCATTACATTAACATTATTGAATGAACGTCTCTACGTTGACTACTATTATTTACTTTTACACTGTTACACCGACACTTTGGGATGAAAAAAAATAAAAAATGCCTGGTGTCTATTATTACCGAGTAATTTTCGCGTCCTTATAAGGGGAGTCAAATTAAAAGTTGAGAGACACATTTTGAAGGCCAGAGTGAATGTACAATTTTATTTGTACATTAAATGTTTTTTTTATTTACACTTACATTCTTGTCCATCTTTGTTGTCATATTCACGAACGTTTCGGCCGTTCTACACTCCGGTCTTCTTCGGCTATGTTTGGCATTTCGAACCGAACCCTTTATTTTGCAGATTGTTCCATGCCTCTTCCAGACATCTCAGTATAAGTTTTTCTCACTTTTAACTCAACTCTCTAAGTTTTTGTTCACCTCTGCTGCAGCCAGGTATTGAACTCACAACTCTATGGGTCAAGTCACTGGAGTCAACGAATGCTTTTATTCACTGGGTTGTGTATCTTTGGCCGTGTATGAATTTTTGTGGCTATGCGTTGATTCCTTTAGTTTTCGTATTCTCCAGTGGTGTTCTCTGTCATAATTATTTCAACTTCATCCCACAGGGTGGGGGTGATCTTTTTACTTCCATATGTTGTCAGCCACGCCTGATTTTTCTATTTTCCATTGTGTTACGACTATACAGCGTTACCGCAGTCTTGTCTTACGAGTTTGGGGACTTATAAGCCTAATGTCTAAGTATCATTTTTTTTTACCAGATCTCATATTACAATTTGGTGTTTTTATTGTTTTTCTCTAGCACTTCTTGTTACTGGTTCCCATATTGTACACATATCTATGCTTGGCCGACTGAGGAGATATTTGTTGTCAAGCGTATGTACTGACTTTTGTTTTAATTATTTCACCCAAAGCGAGAAGGGACTGCTAGTATTGTACAGGGGGTTTCAGTGAGAGATAAAGATTGGGTATAGAGAGCATGGAGGAAAGAATAAAGAAAAACAGATTCAAGGAGATAGAAGATAGCAATTGACGTTGCAAGGAAACGGGAATTCCACAAGCGGAAAGTGCAAGAAAATAAACTGTTGGAGTAGTAGTGGCGGATAAATTTAACTCTTTCAACGATAACGGGGTGGGACCTAGATGCCAATCTAGTAGCACGCTGAAATTTACGTGGTCGGGGCAAAAAGAAAAAAAAAGTTTGTCAGAGCAGTTGCCATGAAAATATTTGTACAAAAGACAAGGAAGACAGACGCCCCAGTGAGAAAGTGATTGAAGTCGAGATGCCAAGTCATGACCAATTTCGTTGCAGATCCTTCTTTGGATTTTGTCGAGAACCTCGAAATGTATAACAGGAGCACCCGACCAGATATGGCAACAGTAGTCAATGCACAGACGAATGGTAGATTTATGTGCAAGACGGATTCATTTCAGGTCGGTTGAAAAAGTGACGTCATGGAGGCGCAGTGTGTTGCTCACAATGAGTCTTGCATCAGCCATACTGATGGGTGGCAGGAAAGTTTCTCTGTGATGGTTAAAAAAAAGCAGTTTTGTTTTGCAGGCTTTAAATTTTAAAATTTACAAGCCATTTCCTGCCCCAGTTAACCACTGATTAGAGATCTGTTTCAAGAGCAGCAGCCTGGTTTACTTTGTCAGCCTTGGCAGATTTCCTATTGAGACAGGAGTAAATGATGGTACTATCTGCATTGATGTTCACTTGGGAACTGATGACATCAGGAAGATCATAGACGAAGATCAAAAGCAATGTAGGACCTAGGATAGAGCCTTGAGGGATACCCGCGTTCGTGTGAAAGGGTCTGAAAGCTTTCCCGTTAAATATGACCTTCATTTCGCAATTTGATGGGAACGATTGGATTAAATCAAACAATCTTCCTGTAATTTTTTTTTAATAATCGTGTGGCCCCAAACAAGGCATTTTACTGCCACTGTTGTATAGAGGGTTAAATAGGAGGAAATTTATGAGAAAAGTTACAAGGGGTGCCAGGAAGTGGGTAAGAGAAGGATTATTGTGGTCATAAAGAGAGGGATCAGTTTATATATTGATTGTAATGTAGAATTGATCCCCCACTTTATAATAGTATAGAATTTTTTTTTTTTTTAATAATCATATCGCCTCAAGCAAGGCATTTTACTGTCACTATTGTGCAAGAGGTTACATAGAAGGAAAGTTATGAAAAAGAGTGACAGTTTATAGGGGGTGTCAGGAAGTGGGTAAGAGAAGGATAAGAATACTGATAAGAGTGGAGTGGAGGGAAAAAGGAGCATGAGAGAGAGGATGCAGGTTAGTAAGATAGGAGATGACTATTGACTTTACATTTAAATTCTTGGAGATTGTACCTGTTGGGGAGGCAAGTAAACGGAAGGGAATTCCACAGACGAGAAGTGCGAGAAAAGAAGCTGATGAAGTAGAATTTGCGTTTACAATTTATTGGTTTCACAGTAAAAGGGTGGGACCTAGTTGCTAACCTTGTGGCTTGAGGAAATTCGTATATAGGGGGTACCAATGAGCTAAGTTCATCGGAGCAGAAGCCGTGAAAGTATTTGTAGAAGTGACACAGGGAAGTCACACTGCGTTGGTGAGAAAGCGACTGTATCGTAGCTGTCAAGTCGAGATCGATCACATTACAGATTCTCCGCTGGATTTGGTCAAGGACACCTAGGTGGATAGCAGGAGCACCCAACCAGATATGGCAGCAATATTCAATGCACGGGTGGATGGTAGATTTGTATATGTGTAGGATTGCTTCGGACGGGAAAAACTTCCTGTACCCGTAGAGCTGGAGTTTGCGCAGAAGGCCAGCATGCCAACACTTGTCAAACGCTTTTGAGATATCTAGAGAAACAGCTCGTCGTTAGCTCTAGATATGTGCGCTATGGTACAGTGGATATCGGCTTGGAATGAGAAAGCGGGAGGCCGAGTTCAAATTCCAGTTGAATTCTTTGCATTCACTTACGCACAAATGCGTTTGGGAAAGGTATTACTCCATCTCTTCTTCTCTAGTTATGGTTTAAATAACAGGACAGATTGGGTTCTATAACCTTGGTCGGCATTCAGTCTACCGCAGAAAGTAATGAAAACCTACTGCGGAATAATCTTCTACCCAGCCAGTCATGTCTTTTTCGAGACATGATCACCCAAAGCGTGTATCACGTATGGCACTTGACTGAGAGCAACAGCTCGAGCTTCACTGGTATACATATTCAGTGATGGCCGTTAGCACATCAACAGTATAGCTGACAAAGCGGAAGCCATATTGTTTGTCAGAGAGTAGGTCGTGTGTGGTGAGATGCTAAATACTTCAGCATTGATAATAGCCTCGAATACTTTGCCGAAAAGCGGTAAGAAGCGAATAGGTCAAAGGGCTTCTAACAGTTCTTAAAAGCAGAAACTACAGAGGAGGACTTCCAACAAGCCTGAAGCAGATAGGCAATAGTTGTAGAGTTTTGAGAGGGATCGAAGCCAGCACAGGAGACACATCTCTTTATGACAATGGCTGAGGTTTCATCACCCCCACTTGCCTTATGGGAGTCTAAATTAGCAATGATGTTTGAGACCAGAGACGGAGTTATGCATATAAAATTCAGTTGAGCCGCCTGTGTTTTAGGTGGAAAATCGGGTGTGAGTACTCCAGACGAGTCAAGTATTGTTGGAAGAGAATTTGCGAGCAAAGCATTCAACCTTGTTTGTTGCAGATGTGAGAACTTCGAATCGATTGAATAGAGGAAAGATTGAGGGTTTGCTGTTGTTCAGCACACTCTTGCAAAGCCGCCGGTAATCACTAGGGATGAACTTGCGAAATGCTATACGTTGTTTCCTTCTATCAGGAAACAATAATTTTGAACCATTTTAGGACGCGCGATTACATTCATTACATCTATTGTAATCAGACGTGCCAATCCCGTACAACCGGAAGAAGTGATTCTTGGCAATAGCAGCCGAACATGCCGGTGAGAACCAAAGAAATCCTTAAGATTTCATAATTTCTTTTTTCTTTATCGACCGTTTTTTCATTCTCGTTCTCTTTTCTTTATCGCTTGTTTTATTCATTCTTCTTCTCTTGTCTTTATCGACCGTTTTTTCTCGTCTACTTCTTCCCTGAATTCTTTATTATTATTTATTTTTCTTTCTTTTTCAACTGCTGTCTTCATTTTTTCATTTTCTTTTATTATTCATTATCTTTTTATTCTCATGTTCTCTCTGTTATTTAAACCTCATTCCACTGGAGACGATGATCTGCCTTTCCCCTTCATACGTGCTCAGCCATGCTTGGTTTTGCTATTTCTTCTCGTGTTACTGCTTTACGATGTTCCCACAGTCTTATCTTTGGGATCTGGCCTGTTTCACCTTTATATATATATTTTTTGACCACAGTTGCATGGGATGGCGAACACGTAGTCCTTAATCATGTTCTTTTGTATGGGTTATCTTACTCGGAAAGTCATCCTGAAGTTATATGAACTACAGATCTTTTTTATGTTTTCCGATAATTCCTTTACATAGGGGTAGGCAGAATGATGCTGTTTTTTGACAGTTGTTATCCTCTTGCACTCTTCTGTATCCATTTGTGGGGTCTGCTGTCATGTACCCAGAATAGTTGTTACATTCTAGCTTACTGCTTATACTGACCATTTATTCATCTAGATTTTTCAAGATGGTTCTGCTGTTTTATGAACCCCAGATCCTTTATGTTTATCCAGTAGTGTCTTCACATAGGGTAGGCAGACGGGGGCTGTTTTCTGATGTACTCTTCTATCCCAGTTTGTCGGAGCTGCTGTCATGTACTCTGGTTAATTATTACGTTGTAGAGTACTCCTTATATTGACTATTTTTTGTTCATATGTCTGTGGGTCGCCACTTATGACTTTTGCTCGATGGACGATTCCTTTCTTTACACTGTACAGGGGTGGGAGTTGAAACTAAGGTATTGTCCGATGTTATGTTAGCTTGCAGTGTACGCTAGTCTGTGTGTGTGTGTGTGTGTGTGTGTGTGTGTGTGTGTGTGTGTGTAGATGAACTTATACCCGCCTCTTACTACCACCCATGATTGTTAGTTGAGAGAAACATAGTTTTTAAAATGTTTAGGCCACAAAACCCTTTCCCCAGATTTCGTAGAACGCGATGCTGTATTTTTTTTTTTTTGTGGAAAGAACTTCATTTCCGCATGTTGTATTTGTGATGCCGTTGATGTAATATCACCTGAAAATGTTGGTGACTGTGAAATTGTCATATCTTTTGTGTCTATGTAAGGTGGTTGGATTATGTCAATGGATATAGTTTCTCTCTTATCATTGCGCAGAATTGTAAAATATTTATCCGCTCTGTCACGAACAGCGTAGGGACCATTGGAAGATGGCGATAGTGGTTTATTGACGAAATCGTTGAGTACAAAAACTTTTTAGCAACAGTACAAGTCTTTTGCGAGATAAATTTGTGTAGCCACTTGCCTGGTCGGCGAAAATTGCAATCGTGACTTTTTTGTTTTAGTTCTTGGGAAAATAAGTTTAACGGTTGAATTTTTTTTTATTCTTTTCTTCTGATAATGAGGTGAGTGGTGATAAAATGTCTGAACAATTAGGAATACGATTTCTGTAAAAATTAATAAATCCGAAGAACGCCTGAATGCCGATGTCGATGTTGGTAAATTGGAAATAGCGTTAATTTTCTCTTGAACAGGTGTGACTCCTTTCTGCGAGATAGTATGTCCTAAGAAGATTAATTGACGAACTCTAATCACACATTTTTCTGGATTAATTCTTAATCTGCATTTTGTCAGTTTTTTTTAACACTTGTATGTAGAATGCTCTGATTTGTCCTCACTTGCTATCAGCAAATCATCACTATATGCGAAAACAAAAGGTAGTCGTCTGATAGCCTCATTGATCAATCAGTGAAATGATTGCGCTGCATTTCAAAGTGCAAAAGGCATTTTGGTAAATTCGAAAAAGCCGAACGGTGTAATGACCGCCGCCTTGCATATATCATCCGCTGTAATGGAACTTTGATAATAAGCTTTCACCAAATCCATTTTAGAAAAAAAATAGTTGTTCCCTCCAGTGATCTAGTGAAATCTGTAATAAATTATAAAGGATAACAATCAGGGTTGTGACAGAATAAAGCCGTCTGATATCACCAGATCATCTCCAGTTATAATCTCCTTTCGGAACCTAATGAATTAGAGATGCTCAAGAGCCTTTTCGAAGGATGGATTACTCGCTGTTACATTCGGCTGTGAAACACTTGTTTGGCAAATTTATACTTATACGGTTGCAATCTAGGCGGTACCGTATAAGTAGGTTGATTCTTTGTACTTAACAACTGCTGGTTGCAATAAAGGACGGGTTGTGTCGGTGTTGGCGAAGAATGCGTCTGAATTCACTTTCCGGGGAAAGTGCAGCAGCAATTCCAGTGGTGAGATATGGACTGCGAATTCCTGAAGCTTTCAACTTTATTTTGTTTCTGACGAGAACCTTTTTGTCTAATTCACAGATAATTTGTAGCGAGTGAGAATGTCAGCTCCAATCATGAGCATTCTAACGTCTACTACTATAAACACCCATTTGAACTCTCGCCTCAAACCAAGATCCAACCTATGTATTTTTTTCACCATACATCATTATAACGTTTCACTGTTGACTGCACGGCTTGTTGTATTTGTGGGTTTTGTTACCAAAAGTTCTATAATATCAATATAATGTATCATTTTTTGTTTGGATTTTATGCCTACCCGTACTTCTTTTTCTCTCTCCGACCTGACTCGAACGCTCTCTGTTGCTTCTGAGCCTAATTAACTGTCTCATTTGAATGGGAGATCGCCTTTTTAATTTGTTCAATTTCTTGTTCATTTTGCATGTCGTTGCTCAGAGAATGCATTAAACGATTATTCTCTGTTGTTGCATCTATATGATCGACAACATCAGCTCGTTTTTTGAATCTTTATTTTTCATCATCGGTGCTATGATCTGAATAGTGGTTGTGGGTAAGTTGTCCGTCCACATACGCCGTAGGATAGTATTTAACGTTATATTTGGTCCCAGCAAAGATCTCATATGATGTAGTAGTTGCGAGGTCATTTTATCATTCAGCTCAATATTATTGAATAAATATTTAAGTTTACTCTCAGACTTCTTAGTTCGCCTAATTACTGCCTGCCTTAACGTATCGTATGGCTGGCCTTGGGGTCAGGATTCCAAGATGTCTGCAACTTCTATAACCACTTCCGTGAGTAATTTCTCAACTGCATACCAATATCGCAGTTGCTAGAAAGTAATGTTCTTTGCGTTAAGAATCGCCTGCAGTTGCAAAAACCAAACATTGACATTGCGTTAAAATAAGGAAGGTCTAAGGTTATCGGCGCTTCCATCTGCTGTACTTCTGCGCCCTACTGCATCATAAATAAAATAAACTTCACGTTAAAAGCATCAGGATTATGTAATAGAAATGTCAAAAAAATCTATGTGCCAACACTAAGTTCCCTCGCAGATCTGGTGTGAACGTGTCCAGCAAGCAACATAGTAACAAAAACGGGGTCAAATAGCCAACCTTCCCCTCACAACAACGAAAATTGCACTTCAGCTCACTAAGCCCAAAACATCGTACTTTTTCTCTCAAACCTCAAATCATCCATATCCCACAGTAAGCAAAAGCAACGGCCTTTAGTCACCGAACGATTTTTTCTGATTGGCCACGCCAGACAGGGAGGAAAGAAAATTAGCATAGCTTCTCTTCTTGTGCTAACAATTTTCTGTAATTTTTCTTCGGCAGATCACACACAAACACGAATTCTTTTTCGAGGTAGGTGATTTTCTCTTTCGCTACAGATTATCTGCAATTATTAATTTGCAGAGAAAAAAAATAACAGGATGCTTTCTAAAAGATTGCCTCACGTTGGTATGTTACCACTTGTTGGGAGTCCGTAATAAGACAGTCTTGAAACTATGTACTTGAAAAAAAAAAAAATCGGAAATCAATTATATTTTCCGAATCATCGAAAACGCTGCCGGAAGTGCCAATCGGAGCCTATTCGTAGATATTTTATTTTAGACATTTAACTCCTGACTTCGATACACCAACTTCCTCTCGATCCGACAATTTGAATGGAGTTAAGGAAGAATTTTAACTTTTCTTAGCTACGCATATTTATTTAGTGACCGTATTTGACGACTTAAGACCCATATTAGAAAATATTCATAAATTTCTTGAAAAAGAAACTTGTTTTCAGAAAACATGGATGAACCTCCGGTAACATCCGATGTGCCATCCAACATTTTTTGTTAATATTCCCTATTGAAATAACAAGAATGGAGGTAGGGGTCCTATATGCCGGTTGTCTTTATTTTTATGCTATGAAATTACACTACTTCTACTGTTACATCATCGATCTTCCTTTATTATTGTTATTTATACCCTTATTTATTGAGTGTTCATGCCACTATTAATTGGGGGTCTCCATTGGACAGCAAGTGTCATCAATACCTCAATTCTCTCCTCACTATTTGTGCTGTTTATCTTCGGGACAGTTCCATCTAACTCTTTCCAAATAATTTGTAGTTCCTCCGTTCTTTTGCGGGAATCTTCGAAACCATTCCTAGTGTTCTGAATAAAACTGGTACTACTGTTACTTTCATGTTACACAACTTCCTCAGCTCTCTAGCAGGGTAGATATACTTTTTTTACAGATTTTTCTTTTTTTTTTTTTACACTATATTTTATATCTGCTCCTTAAAAAGGTTAATACGAAAGTGGATTTCGCATAATGTCGTTCCATGGTTTGCCGAATCATACGCCGTCTTCTGCATAAATTTATTAAATTTATATTTATTTTTGTACGGTCCCCCTGAGTATTAAAATGTAAATGTACGTGTGTTTTTCTATTGTTCCCGCTGTGAATGTCATTCAACAAGTTTTTTTGCCTGATTGCTTTTCTTCTCACAAATTCTTTGCTGACGTAATCAATAATAATTAGATAACAATTCATGAAATTTATGAAACCAAATTTAATGTACAGCTCGATTGTATAAAAATAATTGAGAGATGGAAGCTTTTCTTTTCACCAAATTCGTTTTTATTTAATCGTTTGTTTTTATCGTCTGCTTTTATTGAGAGATTCTAAATGATTCTTATTATACATTCAATCGGGAACGATGATTCTTGCTGTTGTCATCGGCCTTTTCTTGAAAAATATAAATGAATTCCCAACGCAGTAAGGGCGTTGCTGTGAAATTAATTCCATATGAGGAACAAATTTTTTAAAAATGACGTTTACATATAAGTTTTTCGACTAGCTCATGTTCGCTCATAAAGTGGTCAGTTCGATTCTCACTGAGTGACCACTATTTTAGTTTTGAACATATCACTAAAAATTTTGAAAGTGATAAATACTAATAGCAGCCTACGGTACACAGCTACTCAGAGCAATAACATATTTTTCCAGCATTCTGATCACCATTCGGTTCGATCACTAAAACGATTTACGAGCTTTAAAATGCACTCTATCACTAATCTGGTAGTAAAGCAAGACGCTTAGGAAGTGGTCCGAAAATGCAGAATAATTGGTTGGTTGTGACACTTCGGTTTTAAATATATATTGCAAGATTTCATGATGATTGGATTCTGTCTGAAACATATCTACCAGTGGCCAAAAAGACTAGGACAGTCTCACTTTTTTCTTCTAAATAACCTGCTCTTTCTTCAGTTTTCGTCTTTTTTTTTTCTCACTTAGGTTTTTATTTTAATAACTGGTTTAAAAATAACAAGGCTTCTCCTTTACTAACCAACAGGAACCTTTTCTTCAATGCACGAGATAAAAAGAAAAAATCACGAAGTCGGACTTTAAAATATTAATAATAAAAAGAAAAAACAGGATTTATCGTCCCCAGTATGATTTGATTTTTTTTATAAAACAAAAGTAAAACAAAACAAAAAAAAATAGCCTACAAATCTCAGATAATGAATAAATAAATAAAAAATAATTGAGAGTGAAATGGTTATTTTTTATTACACATCGTGGATGTTGTACTTAAAAAGATGTTACTCTCTCTCTCTCTCTTTCTCTCTCTCTTCTCTCTCTCTCTTTTCGAAGAAAATGAAGGAAGAATCATTCTTTTTGTTTGAATTTCTACTCTTCTAAACATCGAGCTTTAAAGAAAAAACAGGAAAACAATAGATATTCGTCGAATTTTATTGAACGAGAGAAGATAAGGGGAAGAGAAAAAAAGGAAAAAACCCTATGAAGTTCGTCTCGCGGGGTTTGAGGGCCGTATAAAACAATATAAAGTCGCAATATTTGTCCCGAGTGTAAATGAAGTTTTTTCTTCAGTATTTTTACCCCACTTTCCAAAGTCGTGATAAAGGTTTTTTGGTAAATTTTGATTTTAGGTCCCAAATCCCTTCAGATTTTTTCCAAAATAGCCTTATTTCCGTGCAAATTTATATGCTAAACTCTAATCAACAATTACATATTGAAGAAACCTACCTTTTCTTATGTTACCGACCAGAAAAAAAAATCGAACTTCTTCTCGCTATTTTTGTCACCCATAACCATCTCAATCAGAAGACATTCGGTGCGGAATCACCTTAGGCGTAGAAAGCTAATTTCGGCCTATTCACTTCCTTTAATGAAAAGTCTATGAAGAAATTACTACGCGATTTTTTTTTTCGGTACTCAGTTTCAACAATAAAACAATTTGAAAATAAGTGATAATTGTAGTTTTACTTAATTTTTTTCCGATGAAAGTTAGCTTTCAAATATATGAAAATATAGATTTTTTTTAAGAAAGGTAACTTTAAGGTTAAGTAAAACTACACTTATCACTTATCTAAACTTATTTATAAATGGAACTTTGTGTGTGTGTGTGTGTCCGTTACCTATAGACTCCGAAACGGCTGAACCGATTTTCTTGAAAGTTTACACAGTTGTACTATAAGCGTCTGCGAGTGTTCTTAGCTAGGTTTTGTGTCGAGGCACCCCCGATAAATATCGATAATCGAAAAAATCAAGTTATAGAAGGAGTGGTCCGATTTTGAAGGTTGGAGAACACAACAGACAAAATGTTGTGATAACAACAGAGATAAGTTTGAATGTAAATTAAAATGTCATGCCAAATACTATGTGTGGTTTTTGGCTTTCTCTTTTCCAATCTTCTCACTGTGTTTTTTTTTTCAACTGGAGTAGATAGACCTATCTATCTATCACCCGGTTCACACTCCACCCATGTCTATTGAACAGGTTAAGAGGCTCATCCCTTGTTCCCTGTTTAGGATGTGGTTTCCGGTTTTCTCTTTTCCAATCTTCTCACTATTACGTAGCCCCCTGCACATCAGTGGCGTTACCGCCTTGCTCGGGGTGATACGATTTTTAAAAAATGTGATACACTCATAGACAAAGACATAAGAAACGATATTCAGAAGTTTCAAGGTTGCAATTCTTACAATAGTGCAGAAAATCGATAATATATATATATATATAAAAGGCAAGATGTTTGTGTGTGTGTCTGTTTATCTGTCTGTATGTCCTTTATACAAATCCACAGTTCGTATCCAATTCTCACCAAACTTCACACAAATATTCTTTAGGCTGAGTCTGAACTCCAGGACCATGGATTAATTTTAAATCTTTCATTACACCCGAGCAACGCCGGGCTATACTGCTAGTTTTCATATATTTGAAAGTTAACTTTCTTCTGAAATTATGTACAAAAATAAAAAAGGGAAAAAAAAACAAAAAAAAAAAACACGCAAATACACGCAACTTTCTGAAAACTACTGCATTTTTTAAAAATTGTCAGTGTAATTTTTCCATTTTTTTAACTTTTAACTTCCTTTACAATTGATGTAATTATTGTTTTATTTTCGGTGTTAAGTATAAAAATGCTTTGTTGAAGGTTAAATACAACTACACATACTTTCATATATTTGAAAGTTAACTTTCTTCTGAAATTAAGTACACGCAACTTTCTTCTAAAATTAAGTACCAAAAAAAAAAAAAAAGCGTAGTAATTTACAGTAACTGAAGTAAAAAGACCGAAATTAGCTTCCTACGCCTAAAGTGATTCCTCACTGAATGTCTTCTGATTGAGATGGTTGTGGGTGACAAAAAGAGCGAGAAGTTCGATTTTTCTTTCTGATCGTTAACATAAAAAAAAGGTAGGTTTCTTCAACATTTAATTGTTGATTGGAGTTCAGCATATACATTTGCACGGAAATAAGGATATTTTTGAAAAATTTGAAGGGATAAAAGCCTTCGGGAGCTAAAACCAAAATTTACCGGGTTTTTTTTTTTAGCTTTCAGGACTTGAAATTTTTAAGTTAAAAATATTAATCCAAGTCAAGTTCAGACTCTGGTCAACTAATAGACTCCGCAGACAAAATTTGATTTTTTTTAACAATCCACAAGGTCATAAGTTTTCACTGCAGTGATGTTCGAAAGAAGAGGTCAGTTTGTCGGGTCACTTTTTTGAAAGAGAAACATCTAAAAATGAAAGTCCTTTTAAAATACTTTTTAGTTAACTCTATTCTACGGAGTTCGAATTCAAGTTGAATCCATTGCATTCACTTACGCACAAATACCCTTGGGAAAGGTATTAATCCGTCTCTTCCCTCCAGTTATGGGTTAAATAGTAGGACAGATTGGGTTCTATAGCCTTGGCTGGCAACCAATCTACCGCAGAAAGCAATGGCAACCTAGTGCGGGATAATCATCTGCCCAGTCAGTCTCGAAAGAGACATGATCGCCCAAGCGTGTTTCACGTATGGCACTTGACTAACTATTCTACCTATGTACTGGTTATTGCAATTATAAACTATCAAGTCCCCCATCGCTTCACTGACAATAAGATGATTCAAATCTAAATTGCTTCTTGATTTAAAATACTACAATATATTTATTCGAAAATATATTCAGTTTAACTTTAAATAAACGAGTCAAATAAATGATTTTGAAGAGCCGGCTTATACTTTTTTCCTGTGACCCAATAGTGACCCAATAGTTGTTGCCAGAAAGAAAAGAAAATTAGTCCCTCGCGACACCGGTTTGCATTTCAGTTTGTTTCAAATTAAATGCGTATGTTTATACGTGCGCATGCGTATTTTGATTAAATAACTGATCTTGTAGCTGGTTAATGTTTCTTTGGTTTGGCCTTGTGTCAGATTTAACCGAACTCCCTACAACTTACAGGATTTATACTGAATTATCATCATCAGAATTATTATCAGAAGGTTTTCATCATCAGGTTGGTTGTCGGCAGGTTGGAATATGTGGAATTGTGTGGAATAGTGTAAGAATAAAATATACATTTTTTCATGTTAAATAGAAATTCTTAAAAGGAAATGAATGACACAAGTTGTAGAATTTACTGTGCAATTAGAAACATTAAAAAGAAGTTAAAAGTAGAGTTCGTGTTCAATGATAAAGTTATAGGTCTCAAGATTTGTAGAAAATATTCGTAGTAGTAATTGTTGAAAGGGATAAAGGAGAAAGAGAACAAGGTGCGACCTGACTTTATCTCCGGGTCGATTTGAGGTTATATTTTAGTTGTTTCGTCTCGCGGCTCCCATCTGACTCTCTGACTGACTGACTCTGATGAAGTCCTTTTATTGTAATCTAGATTTTTTGCACTTACTCGCTAAAGTTCTTTTTGGTCTTACAAGTCGCTCCCATTGGTCAAAAATCATTTGAACACCTACTTGCGAAATCTGGTTTCGACTTTTTCTTTAAGCAGATGGTCAATCCTTTTTCTATTTGGGAAAAACAGGATTTCACACGTCATAAAAGTAAAGAAGAGGGTTGATTTTAATTAATTTCTTATCTGCTACAATCTAAAAATATATCTACAAATTTTTTAAATAATTTTATTCATTACTGAATAATTTCCAAAACGTTCGATAAAATGTTATAATTATCTGATTTTTAATAACATTTAAATAACTTTTTTAAATTTTTGTATCCAAATTTATAACTTTATTACTCAGCCCAAGATAGGAGTTTATCAGACTGGGTCTGAGGGAAAATGTTACAATGTCTTGTCAAATTGTGTGTGTGCGCGTCTGATTATGTGTACATCAAATGGTACAAGTATATGTAAGTCACCCATACACAACAGACATACGCATATACACATTATTATTATTACCTGCGCAAATGCAAAGGTACACGCAAAGCCCCGTGTGTGACGGTGAGTGAATCTAATCCCCTTTTATCAACCACATTGAATTTCTTTACGAACGTTGTCATCAGTAATTTTAATCATAATTTTATTTGATACTAGCAGTTTAGCCCGGTTTCTCTCGGGTAGTTTCAGGAATTTAAGAATAAAAAACATATGACGAATTTACATAGCAAATACTTACACAACGTCCACTCTCGTTACTTTTAGGTACCTCCACTAAATCACTGCTCATTTTCGACACCTCAATTTAAATTTAATTTTTAAAAATAAAAATGTTTTCTTGAAGCTTTAATTTTAGTTTTAATTGAAAGCCAAGAGATTAAATTTACTAATTACATTACAGTAAGCAAAATACCCTGGTTTAGTTCAAACCGAAATTATATTGATCGGAATCAAAAATTTAACTGCTATTTTTAAATATACCGCCATTATTGATTGATCGACACATTACGTAAAAGTATGATGGGAATGACCCCCCCCCCCAAGTTCTCATAAGTAGACGATTGGAAATTTTTGGTTTTACACTTATTTGAAAATATCTAAAAGTAACGAGGGTGGCCGTTGTGTAAGTATTTGTTTGTTTGATAGATTCGACGTAGCGTCTGCATTTTGCTGTCTAGCTCGACGAGAGTTGAGCTCAGATGTAGATTAAAATTTTAGAACGCTAACGACACCTTGGAATTTATTTTTCAGAAAGCCAATATTAGGGGTAGAAAAATATATATCACCCCACAAAATCAGGGATCAGTTTATGTATTGATTATAATATAGAATCGATCACTCCACTTTATTATCTATATGTTGCCCCTCCCACCCTAATCCAATATAGAGACATTCTATTGTTATCTATATAATACTAGCAGTGATAACCTCGGGTTCACAGGAATAAGAACAACGAAAAAAATCCATACAAACACAATAACAAAATATGTTAAATTGTAAATTAAAAATTTTAATTTAAAATATCATTTTAGCGCGCGTGTGTTATAGGTACCTCTACTTTTCAGTATAAGTTTTCGATACCTGATTTTAAAATGAAAGTTTTAAAATAAGTTATATTTTAGCTTTAAAATTAGCTTTAATTGAAAGTCAAGAGATTAAATTTAGTAATTCCAGTAAACAAAATACACTGGCGTATTTTAAACCGAAATTATATTGATTGGAATCTAAAATTAAATTTTTTTTTTTTTAATTTAAACGTACCGCCATTTTTTTATAGGACACATACGTTAAAAAACAGTAGCCACATTTCTGTTTTAAAAATCTGGCAAAAATAAAATATAGGTCGCTGACACGTTATTAAAGTCAATTTTTTAAATTAAAACTTACCTTTATCTGATTTCAAACAATTGTACTTGCTTAATGTCTGAAAGATTTGGTAAAAAACCTTTATCACTGATGTGTGTTAAGGATTCATTGTTAATCGAAGAAGAAAGTTACTTCGTCTTTATAACAAGCAGAGGTACCGATGAAAGAAAACGGTACAAACATCTTGACTCTTTGAAAGTTGGTAACGAAGAGTTGATTTTCTATGTGTCGTTCAGGTGTGGCACAAGGCCGAAAGTAACCGGAACAAAGAGACTGAGTTGAGTGTTTTTTTAGGCGCTAAAGTTTTTCATTGTATGCCGAGCGAGTTTTTATTATTTTGCTTTTATTTATTTTATTTCCAAAAAATGTTTTGATGTTTATTTCATTTTATTTATATGTATTATTATTATTTTGTATTTTTATTAATTAATAATAATATTCATTATGACAAGACGTTCCAATGAAATTTCAATTATTTACGCAAATTTTAAAATACAATTTTTTAAAAATCGCAACATTTTTAATAATGAAATCAACCGAGTTAATCACCTTGCGTCCATCAATGAAACAACTTTTCAAGAAGAGAACCATTTTCGTTGACAATGTAAGACTACATTTAAAAACCTGATTATTTTCTGCATTAACTGATATCATTAGCAAATTTAATTTAACAAGAATACAATTTTGTAACAAGAGTGTAAGAAATTTTCTCGTCCCAGATTTTGCATATTTAAAACTCCAAATGTCTGAATTATAAACAATTATAAAATAAGAAGAAAATATGGACATGAAGTGGTCATTAGTTGAGTTAATCTTTGGGTGGTTGGTTCACAGTCAAAACTGTGGAAGTGAAAATACTTTGATCATCCGCGAAAATTCACTGACCGTCCCTACAGTTGTTGGAGATGATTCGTTTGAAGTTTCCAACACGCTTTTTTTTCTTTTCAACACGCGCTGAGGTGAGGCACGGGGCCATGTAGTCAAGTCTTCTTTTGTTTTTGAACAACTTGGAGGCAGTTACATCTTTGCTATTAAAGTCAAAGTCTGTGAGGTTTTATGAAATTTTTTATGAAATTTTTTTCCCGAATGTAGGCGCGAGAAAAATCAAGTTTTAGTTTTTTTCTGATTGGTCAGATATTTCACATGGTGATATTGATTTCTAACCAATAGATATCTTGAATTAAACGGTGTGTGTTGTAGTGTGGAATCTTTTTTTGCATATTTGTAATATTGTCTGTTATTGGATAGAAAATAAAGTTTGGGCCTGTTTTAATATATATATATATATATATATATTTGTGTGTATTGGATATAGGGTTTATTTCCTACAATAGTTATGTGTATTTTCTATGAAATTGAAGTTTGTTATAACTGAACTGTAACACATGCAATGCAATACTTTCCCAGTTAAAAAAATATATTGGAATATATCCAAATATCTGCATTTTAAAAATTTGAGCATTGCTATCAAAAAAGAATTTTTGTTTAATGCTGAATCCATTGCTACATCAGCTGCTAAGAAAGAAGGATTTGTAGGGAGCGTTGGCAAAACTTTTGAAATGGCCTTGTGCCAAACATAACCGAGCCAATCACATTTGAAAGAATCAGAAGACTGAACAAAAGATAAAAAGGTCTCGTTTGTATTAATAAGTGTGAATTTATTTAACAAGAAGAAATTACAATATGTCGTGCAAGACACTTTTTTTATCTCCAGAATCAAACTCACATATCTATGAGTCTACCATTAGTCCTTTCCAGACAAATTTAGTCTGGTGCCCCTGCTATTGATCTTAAGCTCCTGGATAAGATCCAAAGAAGAATCAGCAATATTATTGGTTCTGACCTGGTAGCTCGACTTCAGTCATTTACCTACCACCATAATTTCACTCTTTAAGAAAATTAAAAACAGTGATAACAATTCACACATGCTTAGAATATTAATGCCACATATGATCCAGTTCTCCTGCTACTCACTTTGAGCTCCTGGATAAGATCCAAAGAAGAATCAGCAATTCTGATCTGGTGGCTCGGCTTCAATCACTTATCTTCCTCAATAAGGTTGCCTCTCTATGTATTTTCTATAAATACTTTCACGGTAATTGTGCTGATGCTCTCCTCGTTAGGGTACCTAGACTTTATGAATTTAAGTACAGTACTATGACGACGAGATCTCATCGATTTACAGTTGAGTGGCCAAATGTAGCCGTAAGTTCTATGCTAGCAGTTTCTTCTCTTGCTCTTCCTGCTTGTGGAACTCTCTTCCAACTCCATGCTTATCAGCCAACTTCAATCTGCAGAGATTTAAATGCAAAGTCAACTGCTATTTTCTGTCTTCCTGATTACTCTTTCTCTTCCCGCTCATTATTAATGTTTCTGTTCCTAATTCTTCCCCACCCTGTAACCCTTTGTGTCTTAGTGGCTTTACTGCCTTACATTGGGTGATGCCAATTAAAACAAATCTTCAGTTGTATTTTTGCTATTTATATTGGTTAAATAATTTATGCATTGAATAATATTACCTCCATTAAACTTATAAATATTTCTGTTCGGTTCATTGTATCACCGTGTGTCTATTAAAAGTACTTAATCTTTTTAAGCTACAGATTCGGAGAAAAATCATCTTTATTCATGAAATCATAATATCTGATAATCTTTCATTTTATTGATTTTTGTCAGTGAACGACGGATTTGTAGGGAGCGTTGGCAAAACTTTTGAAATGGCCTTGTGCCGAACATAACCGAGCCAATCACATTTGAAAGAATCAGAAGACTGAACAAAAAATAAAAAGGTCTCGTTTGTATTAATAAGTGTGAATTTATTTAACAAGAAGAAATTACATCAATTTCTTGTTTTGAAATAATATTTATGTTTGAAAGTTCTGCATAATTTTTTTTCTTTGGAATACGTATTTAAGAGTTCCGTTTTCGTTGAATTAAATGAAATGAATTTGTGAAAAGGCAAATCTGATGTCGTTATGAGTGCGTACAATTGTAATAGAAATTATGTCTTTGTTCCTTTTTTTTCTTTTTTTTTTTTTTTTTTGTAACTGTTGCCGACATTTAAAAGAGGAAGGAGGAGAATCAATGAATGCAGAGCGAAAGAGGTGAGAGAGTAAGAAAATGCTGGTCGCCTGAACTTGGCATCCGGTAGATGACCTGTGGCTCTCTGAAGAGAAAAGGCAAAAATCATCCGTATTTATACGTTTGTGGAAAATAGAAATGGATCAACTTTTAATTTTTTTTCTAACTCCTGATTGGCCAGAAAATAAAAGGTTCTATCCATTTTGTCTCACCGAAATAAGCACATGGTAAAATTTAGTGAGTCAACTGTCTTATGAAAAAAGACTTTTTATCGGTGACTGTATAACTATATCTGTTTTTTATATTGACTCATGAAAAGGTATAGGTATGTGTAAGCTTGGATTTTCTGTGCAATCAAATCTTACGAAATCTGACAGGTTCATTAGGCTAAACGATCGTCTCTGCTGTAATCTGTCAGCAACCTTCCTTCACTCTCGTTATTTTTTTTTCTATATTTCTGTTGGCGGGAAGCATTAGAATCATTAACATGGTTGTTAATTACTAAAGATTTTTTTTATTTATTGATAATCGGCAATTAACAGTAAAAATGGTAATCAGAAAAATGCACATTAAAAATATAATTTCTAACACGCGTTCAAAGTCTCACAGACTCCCCGCCCAAATAAGAAAAGGTCAATTTTTTTTCAAGTTTTATCGTCCTCAGATTTACACAACAAATTTGGATTATAAGCGAAGTTTTGTTTAGATTTCTTTATAAAAAAAAAAAGGGTTTACTACTACTTCTCCCACATAATTTCTCTTCTCACCCACCCCTAATCTAAATGGGGTCTGTTTGATTGGCCAAGACGATTTTCCTTGTTGTGTTTGCGGCTTTAGAAGTCCAACTATGAAATCTTCTTTAACGTCCAAATAAAATAGACGGCTCTTAGAATGTTCAAAAGTAGCCTCAAATAAGGAGAGGAAATTTTATACCTGTTGTTCCTTGCTAGATCATTTGAAAAAAGAGGAAGATATAAGGATTTTTGCATTGAGCCCGCCAAAATTGGGTGTCCACTGATTGGTTAAGGAAAATCGTCTTGGCCAATCAAACAGACCCCATTTAGATTAGGGGTGGGTGAGAAGAGAAATTATGTGGGAGAAGTAGTAGTAAACCCTTTTTTTATATATCTTCTCGAAACCTGTAACACTAAAAAATGAGCACATTCTGACTTGATGATGTATAGCGATATACGATGATACTCATTAAACGATGTAGGAGTGGAAAGGAGTTGACCCTTTAATTTGCATTACAGCTCATAGCACTACTGAACGACACTCTTATCTATCGTCAATCAGTCTCGACCCAAATATTTTTCAGTCTGGGACGAGTGTGGGCTGGGAACTGTGATTGATGCCTTTTCTTAATCCACCTGGCGGGAGAGAGGAGTTCAGGCTCCATAAAAGAGCAACCGTTTTGCCAGTTGTCGGCAGACCATCCCGATCAGCGTTACGAGGAGGGAATCCAATCTGACACTCTTCGCTTTCTCCATTTTCTAACGTTTAAAAGCAGCCGCGTGCCGTCTCGTTGTTGAAGCACTTGAATAAACCTGAATGATTTCATCAACTATTTATCATTGCCCGCATACATTCAACAATAGGGTCACTTATTGATGACCCCAATTTCCCTGCATCCAGCCACAGCGATCAGTTAGGGAGCGGCATCTGAAACATAAACAGTTGCTGGGCAAAGGCGCCACTTTACAAAAATACTGAGTTCTTTATAAATGAACAAGACTTCTTGCCCTTGGAGTGATGCCTCGAGACAAAGAATTGACATCATTGTCATTGAAGAATAACAGTAAGTTTAATAAGATTAATGGAAAAATGGTCGATTTTATTTCATTTTCTGATCACAGAGAATCGTTCGATAAAATACTGAATGAACGTACAATGAATTGATTTTAAAAAAGCCTATGTTAAATTATGTCTGAAATGAATTTCGGATTTTTTGCTTCAATTCTCACAAACGACAAAAGGATTAAAGATAAACCAAAATCAAATTGGATTTTAAAGTTGAACAATCCAACCCCCAGCCATGCCACACCCCCAGTTACAATCAGACGACCCGTTTGCTTGTCACACGCCCGCGCACACACACACACATATACTAGCACACAGATTAGTACATCGATTTCATTAATCATAGCATCCAAAATGTAATTCAACGCTTTAAGGAATAGAATAAATAATAAAATATCAATTAAAAAATTCTTCTCGATGGAAAAATGTCTCCACACTTAAAAAAATAAATTGTATAACTATTTTTTAAATACTCCGTATTAAAAGCGTCAACTGAATGAATATATTTTTGAATGCCTTTTTTTTCTAAACATTTATCTTTATTATAAATATGGAAATATGGTGTTATTATATAAATGTTCTATATTTAGAGAAAACCGACCCTCTCCTTCTCCCATATATATATATATATATATATACACACACACAGATGCATGACTGCATACACTCGCATATCTATATTCAATACTTACAAGATAAGCCAACAATTAAACAAAATTTCATCTAGTATGTGCCACCGACCTTGCAATTATGAAAACGAATAAAGCTTTTATACATCAATAAATAATTACTTTTGCTGCAGGAATTTTCAATAAAAATAGATTCGAAATATTTAAGAGGAAGGAATAATTCTGCTGTTTTTAAAAAAAAATCTTAGAGGATTATTGATAAAGTAAACTTATACAAATACATTTTTTTTATAATAGCAAAAACATAAAAATCTAATGGCGAGAAAGAAAATCATTCTTTTATTCGTGGTGGAGTGTCACTCCCACCCAAAGGTGACATCGGTTATCTCTGATCTCGGGATTTAATGCACTATTTGGACAATGAAGTGTTGTCGAAAGAGAATGAACACAGATAGCTTATACGTTTCATAAGAATTTAATAAACCAAATGAATAAAAATAAAAAGGTGCTCAAAGACTTTCGTCCTTTTAATAACCCGTGGGTTTGGCAGCGTCATGTATTAACAGTTTTTAATAGGTTCTGCTTGTTTTGCTGCTCGGTGGATGCAAACAAAAAAGTATCTTTGTTTTTGTGTGTGTGTGTGTGTGTGTGTGTGTGTGTGTGTGTGTGTGTGTGTGTGTTTCAATACTTATATATGCCTATCAGTCAGTCAGTTAAGTGCCATACGTGATACACGCTTGGGCGATCATGTCACGAAAGAGACATGACTGACTGGGCAGAAGATTATCCCGCAGTAGGTTGCCATTGCTTTCTGTGGTAGACTGGTTGCCGACCAAGGCTACAGAACCCAATCTGTCCTGTTATTTAACCCATAACTGGAAGGAATAGACGGATTAATACCTTTCCCAAGCGTATTTGTGCGTAAGTGCCTCTATACAAAGTCAAAATTAATTTTGGACAATGATTAGGCTTCTTATATTTACTCCAATTCTTTTGGGGGCTGCTTTCTTTTAACCGTTATTCATTCTAATTCCAGTACTAAAAACTTTATTTATTTAGAAAGTGTTGCTATCACACGTGCTATAACTTATGTCTGAAACGCGACTCATTTCTAAATTGTTATTCTCAAAGAGAAGTTAGTTTATCTTTAAAGTCGTAGACTTCTTGTCGTGACACTATATTTCTGTTGTATCGTGGAGGAATGATAATACACAGATATAAGTAAGCAATACGTTTATTCTCGGTAGATACATTAGTACACGTCCGTGTAGGGTGGCAACAACTAGTGAGCTGAGTAGACAACGACCGTGCTAGCCGTCAGCTGCCGACTCCACTGTCGCCGCTCGATATTAGTCCTTTATTGTGAAACGTATGTCACGTGTTCGAGCTACCTCAGAACAATTTCTTAATGCACTTCTTCTACTTAATCATTTTTGAAGGGTTATGTTAGCTAAACTGTTGTGACTGTTGCACGTTGGTATTACCACTTGGAGATAACTACTTGTATTTTTGGCAATAATTGATTCTATTAATTCTTATGTTTGTAGTGAAATATACACTATTATTATTATTATTATTCCACTTTTAGTTTCAACTTCTTCCAATTGCGCAAAGAAAAGATATGAAGAAGTCCAGAAAACCATATTGATAAGATGTAACAAATGTAATTACATAAATATTGATTATATAAGAATTAATATATAGAATTAATTACTTTTTCATGAAAAGCAACTAAAGGTTACGAAAGCAAAAAGAATTTAAACGTAGCATGTATACAGTGGAGTAATACAGCAAAAAAAAAAAAAAAAAGAAACTTGAATAATATGGAGGCACCTTAAATTGAAGTCAAACATTTGTTTGGGACACAAAAGTTTTGCCAGGTAATCGACAAGAATTGAACAAGAAAGGCGAAATCGCTTCCAATATGGACATTTATTAAATGGCATTTATAACAAGCCACGCCCGATTAAGGCTATGAAACAAAAGCAGTAGATACGGATAAACTCGTTTTGACAACAGAAGAGAAAAGCTAGTTTATTTTTATTTACATGACACGGATGTGTGTTGTGGTGCAGTGGATATCAACTCAGAACGACAAATTGGGGGTGCCGAGTTCGAATTCCAGTTGAATTCTTTGCATCCACTTACGCACAAATATCTTTGGGAAAAGTATTAATCCGTCTCTTCCCTTCATTTATGGGTTAAATAGCACGACAGATTGGGTTCTATAGCCTTGACTGGGAGAAAGCAATGGCAACCTACTGCGAGATAATCTTCTGCCCAGTCAGTCATGTCTCTTTCGAGACATGATCGCCCAAAACGTGTATTACGCGTGACACTTAAATGACTGACGCGGATTTAAAAGTAGAATAGAAATTCTCAGTTCTAAACTTTTTGTCAATAGCGCTAAATAATTGAACTTCAGTTTTGCTATAAGGCCTCTACAGTTGTAATTTTATAGAAAATATATTCATTCTACCTTCTTTTCGGTATCGTGTCCCATCAAAGACATGGCAATCATGGCTCTCCATAACGTCCTATGCTTTGTAGTTCTTACAATCTTTCTCTTTTTAATATACCTCACATTCCTGTCATCCAAATTTCTTAGGTATTCGCTGTTTCCTTCTTTCCATCTTGCCTTCATTATGTCCTGTGGGTGTCAAGTTCTCCAAGACCTCTTTCCTCGTTATGTGTCCCAGAAATTTCAACTCCCTCGTTATTATTTTAAGTTTGTTGTCGGTCAATATTTTTAGTTGAACTAAAATCAGTGGCAACCAAATTGTTATATTAAACGTCTGGTGATACAACAAAGAAGAAACGACGGAGGTTTAAGAAATAAACAATTGTATTAACGTAAAAAAATACAACAAATGGTAAATTGGTGTAAATGTTTCTCGTTGAATGAAAGAGATAAGTCGAGTCATAAAAGGTCTTCCGAAGAGGGGTACGATACAAGAGGGAGGATGAGTTGTGACTTACTGCGGCAACGGCCTTTAGCGGGTTGTCTTTTGGAGATGAGAGGTCGCGTTCCGACGAGTGTTGTGAATCGTGGCTGTTGTGCTTTCCGACTGCCAAAGATGTCTCTTTGATGGACTTTTATGTCCTTTTCTTAGGCTTAGATCGGCTTCAATCTTATTTTGTTTCTTTAAGCGAGAGTGGAAATTTTGGATTGTAATTTTCTTAAAGTATAAAACATATGTGCAGAGCCGACAGTGAGGGAATCATAATAAACTAATTGATAGGTACTTTGATAATTATTGCGGTAATAGTAGCAGCAATATAGAAATTTAAGAGGCCTAAGAACAGAACAAGTGATGGAGTTTTGGCGAGTATGAGGCAAATTGATAAGGGAGTGGCGTGTGGTATTCTTTATTCAGACAGGTCAAATCAAGAAGAAGAAACGTTAACTTAGTGAAGAAGCTTCAAAACCTTCTTTTGTGGAAAGAAGAAGAGAGAATGAAAAGAAAAACAAGAACTATGAAGAAAATAAAGAAAAAAACGAATAATTGAGAAAATGATTGTATTTCAAGTCTTATACATTGTCGTCCATGAATTGTTTTTAAATATTAAGGCTTAAGCGTTTCGTGGCAGAATAAAGAAGAAACGACGGAGGTTTAAGAAATAAACAATTGTATTAACGAAGAAATACAACAAATGGTAAATTGGTGTAAATGTCTCTCGTTGAAAGAAAGAGACAAGTCGAGTCATAAAAGATCTTCCGCAGAGGCGGCGTACAGTAGGAGAGAGAGGGTGAGTTGTGGCTTACTGCGGCGAAGTCTTTGGCGGGTGTGCATAGGAGATGAGAGGTCGCGGTACGACGAGCATTATGAATTCATGGCTGGTGTGCCGACTAACTGCCGAAGAAGCTCCTTTGATGGGTTTTTATTACCTCTTCTTAGGCTCAGATCGGCTTCAGGTTTTATTTTGTTTCTTTAGGCAGAAGTGGATGCTATTGGGTGGAAATTCTGGATCGTATGCGTATGGAAAACAGAAGTTTTTTTTTTGTTGTTTTTTTTTTTTTTTAATCATATCACCCCGAGCAATGCAGTAACACCACTGATGTGCAGGGGGCTACGTAAGAGTGAATAGATTGGAAAAGAGAAAGCCGGAAACCACATCCTAAACAGGAAACAAGGGATGAGCCTCTTCACCTGTTCAATAGACGTGGGTGGAGTATGAACCGGGCGATAGTTTAGTCTATCTACTCCAATTGAAGAAAAAAAAAAAAAAAAAGAGAAAAGTGAAAAGATTGGATGTGCGAAGTCTATGCGCAGTAGACAAAATGTTTTGTTCGGCCTTGTGTTTAGGAGTGTTCACATCCGGCCAGTGGCGGAAATGAAAATTTGTGCAACATGAATCAGAAGATCTGGTTTTAGAAAGGATATAACAAAATTGTTCACATGTAACTGATGGGTTGTCAACATTTATGAAAGAAGAAATTAAATAAATTTAAATACGGAGATATTTTCATATAATTTCCGCCTGTGGAATTCCCTTCCATTTACTTGCTTCCCCGACAGCTACAATCTCCAAGAATTTAAATGTAAAGTCAATAGTCATCTCCTATCTCACTAACCTGCATCCTCTCTCTCATGCTCTTTTCTCCGTTCACTCCACTCTCATCAGTATTCTCATCTTTCTCTTAACCATTTCCTGATACCCCCTATAACCTGTCACTCTTTTTCATAACTTTCCTCCTATGTAACCCCCTGCACAATAGTGGCAGTAAAATGCCTTGCATGGGGCGATATGATTATAAAAAAAAATTAATAAATGATTAACAAAAGAGAAAAAAAAAATGAAATAAAAAGGGAAACTTTTGAGCTACTAGGAAGTGTGTGTGTGTGTGTGTGTGTGTGTGTGTGCGTGCGTGCGTGCGTGCGAAGATGTACCACGTATTTGGGAGGGGCTACCCACCACCAGATGCACCACGTAGTTGGGAGGGGCTACCCACCACCAGACGGGAGGACGAAACAAGTGTTCTAACTACCGTATTCTAGAATGCAAAGAGTGAAAAAAGACAAAGACCCTTTACGAGCTATCAAAGTCACGATAGAGCGCCACCCAGCGGGCGTCATAGCAGACCAATTGAGGATAATCCCACAATAATACTCACCTCAGACTGGACAATTTTATTCTTATTTCAATTATATTTGAATTTGTTCTGTTCTTTATAGCATAACAAAGAACATTCGAATTATATAAATGAGCTGCGAGTGATTGACTTGACAACAAAAAGGGACTTATTTGGACTTTGGAGTGCTGTTATTCTTATTTAGCTGTGTGCTGTTGAAACTTCTTGTGTCAGAATGTAGCGAGTTCTGAACAATGTGTCAGTAGTAGTGTGTTTTTCGCGTCAGAATAAAAGATAGACCAGTGGTAAATCGATTTATTGTAACTATTAAAACATTTTGAAAAAAAAATATAGTTATTTTCCAATGCTCCATTTGTGTTGCTGTGGGTTTTATTTTGACAGCACAAATGTAAGTTAGAAGAATGCTTTGAATTCTAAATGTTTTTTTATTGAAATTGTTGTCGAATGTCGAAGCATGCTTCGTTAGAACTCTTGAAGAGATTTGGTATGATTGCCAATTTTTTCAGAAGTGCTGGCATCTCCAGGGTAGTAGTTCTTAGAAGAGTTTTGAAACATCAGTGAGTCGAGGGTAGTTGGAATCAATGACGTCTAACTATTTGTGTTAAGTTTGTGAGAGAGATTGTATTTAACTTTTGTCATGTGCTGGAAAAAGTTGAAAATAGACATCTCATACTCAGTATCTCGTGTTTTCCGAAATTTTCTTTTATAATCCGTGTAACGTTCTTTTGTGAATTTTTTTTTTTGTGTTTTTTTTCACAGCTTTCTGAAGAAAATGCATCATGTATTCTGAGTTTTTGAATCTAGCAGCTGAATTTTATTGTGCTGCCGTGAATCGCGACTCGGAACGAGAAATCGGAGAGTTCGAATTCCAGTTGAATTCGTTGCATTCACATGCGCGCAAATCTTTTGGAAAGGTATTTAATCCCTCTCTTCTCCCCCAGCTATGGGTTAAATAGCAGAACGGATTAGGTTTTATAGCCTTGGTTGGTAACCTGTCTATCGCAAAAAGTAATGGTAACATACGGCGGGAAAATCTTCTGCCCAGTCAGTCATGTCTCTCCCGCGACATGATCGCCCAAGCGTGTATCACGTATAACACTTAATTGACTGAGTTGAATTTAGTTGTTGTTTCAAACTTTGTCAGATAAAGTCGATATATTTTTATTGTGCTTAATGAAAATTTGTGTTTTTCTTTGTTGAAATGCTGTGCATGAAATATGTCCACGTGTCAGTCATGTTGTCATTGTTTAATAATCATAATTACTGCGGTTCGTTTTATGGCAGGAAACTTTGCGTTTCGTTTAATCTGCATTTAAAATATTTTTTCTTAACAAAACTGTGAATCGCTGAAAGGGAAATGTTTAACTTCCAGCATGTTTTGTTCGGCAATATTTTTTGCGTGCACGTGCAACGAAGTTTTTTCTTCATGTTCCGGCAAATTCTCCAGAATACGTGAAGTTTTTTTCAACGACTTATTTCAAAATTGTTAGTGAGACGAGGAGTGCTGGTCGATGCCTACCGGCGGCCTCTTTAGCGTTGTTGTTAACAGCTGTCGTAGAGGAAGGAACAGGAAGAGAATAAAAAGTTATGCGTGACTGAGACAAAGAAAGGGCCATATAGCAGAAGTAATGGCTATCTGTAATATTTCTACGAGTTTTCGTAAAAAAAAAAGAGTTAATTCATTTACGATCTTGTAACTTTGTCTTTACTCTTTTAGTTGAGATTTTAGCAGTTTGTGTTTGTTTGTTTTTTGTTTTGCCGCTTTTCGATTCGCATTTTTGCCATCTTGTTGCAGAACAGAAAAAAAAATCATTTTTCGATTTCTGGTGTTTTGTCCAGCAAACAAAATTCTGTAGAGTCAGACTCATACGAATAATTGAGTAAAATAAAAGGACACAAGACAGAAATTAATTAAGCAACGATTAGTAAATGAATTAAAAACAAGACATTTCTACAGAAAAATAAGGAAATAAATTAACTTCATTCTTCAAGTTATTGAGAGTAACACCATCCTCAGTTGATGTTTCTGACTTGCTCCCATATCATATGTTTTATCGGAGAGAGAGAGGAAGTGCGGTGTTGATCCCAAAGTCAAAAAGAGAAATGGAAAATAGGCCTTTTAAAAATTGCTATGCCTTTAATTATCGTCAGGGGTGGTAATCCAACAGGTACATGCATCCCCCCATTTTTTAATTTTTTTTTTTTACTTTCATTTTCTGTACAACTTTTTCGTTGTTCACACACTTTTTGTACTTGCTATTTTCAGCATCCTCCTGAAGAACCAGTTTTATGTTGGTACAAGTCTCCTCATCATCTGTGAGAAAAATACCTTATTTTCACTGTTATACCCGTGGATTTATATTACATAGTGGTTCAGTTCTCTTTTTTTGTTTATTAACGAACGAAATGTTTCTGTTTTACTTTGCTTCCTTAGCATTTGGAAGGCATCTTCTTTTGCACTTCCAACCTACAGAATCCTATGTCATATTTTCCGTTGTCTATTAATTTAAAAACACTACCCAGATAGTTAAAAATAAAAATAATATCCTGTTCTTGTTTAATTCTGTCATTATTTCTCTAATTCAACATGCTTTTTGCAAATAAGCCGATGACTCCCATAATGTTTTTTGTTTTTGTGAATAGGCATTCCTTTTAAATTGATAATCTTGAAAACAAATAATTTTTTTTTTTGCATAACACGAAGCAACACCATCGAAAGTATTATTAAATAATTATTTTTCAAAAAACGATCTTCGTATCTACAGAATGGAAACAAAACTGTTCAACAACCATCTTTTCTTTTATATTTGATTTTTTTTAAATCATCGTTCAACTTCATTTCAACTGAGACATCATTTTTTGAGTTCTAAACTTTTAAGAGAACTTATGATGTTTCTTTAGTCTTTATTCATATATCGAAACAAATGAATTAATATCACTTTTATGCACTAGACAAGATGCAACAAAATTAATGTATATGGGGTTTAACAACGGAACAAAAATATCGAGACATTTTCTCCCAAACAAGGTGAAGAAAATTTGATGCTTTAATAATTCAGAGTGACCTCCCTTGGATTATTACAATTTTCTGCTTTTGATTCTAAAAGTCTAAGAAGGGTTTACGAAAAACAAAAAACTTGTTTCTGTTTTTTTTTTTTTTTTAACGCTTTGTTTCTAATTCAAGTTGTTTGGTTAAACTTAAAAACGAAACTAGTGTAATCAGTTAGTATTAGAAGAGAATTACTAACAGATTAATATTGGCTAATGTTTTTACAATGACAACTTTCTCATTTCATAAATTAAATCTTTTCTTCATATGAATGAAATAATTATTCTTTAAGAATATCAATTTCAGTGAAACTATTGAAGTAATTTAGTGATATTAAGTAATTTTTAAGTATAAGCTCTTTTAGTGAAAAACATCAAGAATCATTAAAATAAGGAAACAGCTACAATGCTAATAAGGAGTCCAATCTGTTCCATTTGACAAGCTTGTGTAGTAAAACGGATGGCATTGCTAAGAAGAGTTGAGGAGGAGGAAATTGTAGAGAGCCAAAGTCGCCCACGTCCTAAAAGAACAAAGCTTACAGAAGCAAATAACATTATATGTGCTACACTTCCTTTTTATATTCAATTTGTTTTTGCAGTAAATAACAAGAAAATTTTCTTGGATAAAGATAAAAACACAAGAGAAAATAAATCTTTCATATTCCTTTTAACCACTATTGATTATTTGTGATAGTCTGAACAACAACAAAAAATTGTAATTATATTTAATTAATTATTTATTTATTCATTTTTTTGGCATATCACATTAAAACACCTGTTCCTATATGATCACTGAAGTTAAGCAAGATTGAGCCTGGTCAGTACTCAGATGGGTAACCACTAGAGAACATCAGATGCTGCATGCTATACAACGGGTCTAACAAGCCAGCGTTAGATGCAATTCTCCTACTTATATTAACAGAAGACCTCAATATGCAGAGGTGCTTCTGGACTGACATGTTGCAAGTCCTCGTTGGAGTTGTGTTAGTAATTTGACATTAGACTTTACAAGTTATATCTTTTGTTTTTAACTAAGAGAGTTTTAATTTCCCTACATAATGTGGAGAATGTGCGTCGTGGTCCAGTGGATATTTGACTCAGAACGAAAAATCAGAGAGCCGAGTTCGAATTCCAGTTGAATTCGTTGCAATCATATACACGCAAATACCCTTGGGAAAAGTATTAATCCGTGTCTTCCCTCCAGCTATGGGTCAAATAACAGGACAGATTGGGTTCTATAGCCTTGGCTTGGCAACCAGTCTACCGCAGAAGGCAATGGCAACCTAATGCGGGATAATCTTCTGCCCAGTCAGTCATGTCTCTTTCAAGACATGATTGCCCAAGCATGTATCACGTATGGCACTTAACTGACTGACTGACTGACATAATGCAGATCTCAATCAGAATTGGATTCTTTTCTGCATGCCCCACAGCAACAAAAATGTTTATATACAGCGGGGTGAAACAAATATTCGTACACATGAAAAATTGTATTTTAATGATTGTAAAACCCTTAACTGAAACAAAATTCGATATATTTTATGTATAAAGATACGTACGACTAAAAAATAATAATAATCTCAAATAATTCTTATTCTAACAGAAATTAATGCATTATTTTCATTTTAAGGGGTGAAAAAAGTATTCATACAAAACAACAAAAGCATATTAATTTAATTTAATACTTTGTGGAATATCCTTTATTCAGTTCAGCAGCTACCAATCTATTCCTGCACGTCTCAACTAATGATTTGCACACATTGACTGGTATTTTGTCCCATTCTTCTTGGCATGTTCGTCATCAAATTCTCGATATTTTTTGGGGCTCTTTTCACAATTTGAATTTTCAAATATCGCCATAAATTCTCGATTGGGTTCAAGTCTGGGGACTGACTTGGCCATTACAAGACATTAATGTTACTTTTTTTTTAGATTATTATTATTTTTAGTAGTATGTATCTTTATACATAAAATATATTGAATTTTGTTTCAGTTAAGGGTTTTACAATCATTAAAATACAATTTTTCATGTGTACGAATATTTGTTTCACTGTATGACATGAAATTTATAAAAGCTAATTAATAATTAATAATAAAAGGAGGAAATATAGATGTTATTAGTTATATGGTTTTGTTTTAATTTTTATCTAATAATATTTTTATAATAATATTTTAATTCAGCTCAGTGAAGAATTTCGATTGGGTGCTGCTCTTTGGTATATGATCTAAATGTGTCATTTATTTATTATTATTTAAATAAAACATTCAATATATGCGTATATTTATTTACAAAAAAAACTACTATTTATATATTATCTTTATTTTTATTTTTTTATTTTTTATAATCATGTCGCCCCAAGCAAGGCATTTTATTGCCACTGTTTTGCAGGGGGTTACATAGGAGGAAAGTTATGGAAAAGAGTGACAGGTTATAGGAGGTGTCAGGAAGTGGGTAAGAGAAGGATGAGAAAATTGATGAGAGTGGAGTGGACAGAAAAAGGAACATGAGAGAGAGGATGCAGGTTAGTGAGATAGGAGATGACTATTGACTTTACATTTAAATTATTGGAGATTGTAGCTGTCGGGAAAGTAAGTAAATAGAAGGGAATTTCACAGGCGAGAAGTGCGAGAAAAGAAGCTGCTAGAGTAGAATTTGCATTTACATTTTATTGGTTTCACAGTAAAAGGGTGGAACCTAGTTGCTAATCTTGTGGCTTGAGTAAATTTATATATAGGGGGCATCAGTGAGCTAAGTTCATCAACTAATTTTAATTTAAAGAAAATTAAAATGAAGCAGATTTTAAACAAATGGACTGATTTTATCGATGAACCGAGCAAACATGATCTAGAAAAACCAGATAATCTTATATATGTATTAATATAAAAAAATGGGCTGATTTTATCATTAATCAAGTGTTTACCACATCGTTGGAAAACAAAAAGTAAAAGTGGAACTTTTCTTGTTGTAAATCACAATATGCAGTGTAGAACATCTACTAAAATACTAAGATGTAAGTCATCGATTAAAATAACTCATGATGCCTAAATCACATACCAAAGTGGTACCTTTTGATCGCACATCACGTCTGATATCATCATAATCCATAAATGCTGAGTTTTAAAAAACTGAATAAATGTAAATAGAAAAGGTCAATGGTTTTTTGTCTTCTGATCTCATTAATGGCCTGAAATATCATTAAAATCATGAGATTACAAAGCTATGGACAATATTTACACTATAACTAGATAGAGACTTTACTACTTGTTACAGCTCAGTTAGAAACCTTTTGAAATAAATGAATTCAACACATGGTTGCTTATATATCTTTATCTAAAGGACAGCATGGCCCACAAGAGATGAGAAACTTATGTAGATTTAGCCTAAAAAGGAAAGAAAATATTGGAATCTTAAAAGTAATGTAAACTCTAAAACAAAAGAACAGGACTCATTTCTAAATGTAGGTTGAAGAAAAATTCCTACTACACTACCTAAGCCACATCCTGATTCCAAAGACTAAAAAACAAATACCGTAAAATCTAAAACAATTCAAAATTCACAATTAAAGTAGGTATAGAAAATATAAATAAATATATAAAATAAAATAACTCAGTCAAAATCATAAATAATCTAAATTGCTCAAAGCAAAAATATTGAAATAAATTGTTTTCTACCTTCCCATGTCCCACTGATCTATATAGGGTCTAACACAAAGAGAGATAATACATGCTCTGATGATCACATAATGTATGAAAATGAGTCACTGATATAGACCACACTTCCATTATAAATATAGAAAATTTTAAACAGTATAGCAATTGAATTGAAGTAATACACAATATATATATATATATATATATATATATACGTAATTACAATAAAGCAGCACTAATTATTATAGACTAATGTCCGAAAAACCAATGCTAACCTATCAGTAAATAAATTAAATCCTCAATAACCCAACGAAGACTACCTCATAGGTTAAATAAAGGGGAAGAAAAAAAAAGAAACAAACCAAGCACAAGAACAATGCGTCAAGAGCTTGTTTGAAAGAAAAAAAAAACCCAAGACGAAAACCTTAACAGGAAAGTGCTCTATATGAAAGTACGAAAGTAGAGCAAAAATACAGTATACTAAATCTAAAAATGAGCCAACACCCTGACCCGGAATGGCAGGTGTTGGCTCATTTTTAGATTTAGTATACTATATATATATATATATATATATATAAAGAAAGCCACAGTACATCATTTAGATTGGTTATAAATTACAATTAATTTCTATAAACTAAATTAGCTCATTTCATCAGACTACATTATATTCATTTCCATTTGGTACAAATATTTTCCCAGAATAAACATTTCTTTTAAAATGAAATAGAATTGAGCTCTCTTTACACATCTAACACTTAATATTTTATATTAAGTAAATCTTGTTGGATTTTCCTTGCCATTCATGGACTTGACATCATTATCTCTTTCTTTCTCTCTCTCTCTCTCTCTCTCTCTCTCTCTATATATATATATATATATATATATATATATACTGTTTAGATACTAGATGTTAAAGAGTTAATAGGTAGTAGTACATTCTGGTTTATCTAGTTTATTAACAACAATGAGGTCCTGGACATGACGGTTCTGGCAGTAAGGCCTCTGATTGGGAGGTTGTGAGGAGTATGGAACCATCTCTTAAATGCTGTTGTTCCCAGATCCACCCTGACTTGGAATGGTAGCACCTGCTAGGGTCCCAGCTATGGGCAAATAGTTATTCCCCAAACTGGGGTCAAAACACTATGAAAGTATAAAAATACACTTTTATAGAAATATATACATAAAAATACACTTTTATAGAAAATATACATTTTTGAAGGAAAAATATTACCAACAAGACTTTTTGAAGGAAAAATTCTTACCATAATACATTTTTGAAGGAAAAAAATTATTCTCAGCAAAACATTTTTGAATACAAAACTAGAAGACATTTTCAGTTTTCTAAAATAAAAAAGAATAAAAACAAAAAAGTTTCATTAAAATCTGACTAAATCAATTTTCTCACTAGAACCGAACATTAAAAAATATCTTAAAACCCCACCTTTTTGGCATTAAGTAACCCACAGAGGTTGATATGCCATTAAACAAAACTAAAAAAAAAACTCAAACTAGCAATGACAATAAACAGACGTATAATAATACCTACTAATTTCTTAACACCAACTATCCAAAACAATATGTGTGTGTGTGTGTGTGTGTGTGTGTGTGTGTGTGTATATATATATATGGAAAGAGAGAGAAAAAAAGTGAGGAAGATAGATAAATAGCTAGGAATGCACTGTAAAGAGAAGTAAACTGTTGTATATAAATTCAGTAACAATTTGTAGAAAAACATAACCAGATTTTAAGTGACTTAAATGAGAGAAAAATTGTAGCAAAGGATAAAAAATATGTCACAAAAAATATATTTTATGATCAATAAAAACTTGCAAGGTGAACAAAGACAGATTTCTGTCATTGGGTTGAGGCATTTTTTATGTTTTTAACAGGAACACTTAATAATAAATATTTCATCATTTTTAATATTTTAAATATTTCACCTGTGAACTCCTTTACAAAGAATGTATATTCTGGTTTTATTAGACAAATTAGTTATACTTATATAATTGGTCATGTGCTTTCAGGTTTGTATCCATATATTAATTTATTTTTCAGTAATGTTCACCTTGTACAAGGCCCAAGAGCCACTCAAGGTAGAGGGTTACAGAGTAAGTGGAATGCAAAGGAAATGAGGGGCGATTTGCTATGACGTGTCTGGCATAATTGGTCTTGTGAAGGTTCAGACAGGTAAAACTAAGGATGAATTTCAATGTGCTATCCATGAATATCCCACAACTAATGAACTCTCATTTTCCTCAAACACTCTAGTGACAAGGCACAAGTTGTAATCAATAGTCTTTCCTAAGGGTTCGGCCTTCATTCTAAACATTAGACAACATCATTGATAATGATGATACAATATACAATTTGAATTAGACTGGGTCAAAAATATTGGTTGTGAGGGAAAGGGGGTCAGCTCACAACTATAATACTGTCATTCCCCGGTTCACACTCCACCCACGTCTATTGAACAGGTGAAGAGGCTCATCCCTTCTTCCTTGTTTAGGATGTGGTTTCCGGCTTTCTCTTTTCACTCTTACATAGCCCCCTGCACATCAGTGGCGTTACCGCCTTGTTCGGGGTGATATGATAAAAAAAAAAATTTAATTTTCATAATGAATAAATAAAATTTTTAAAAAATAATGAAAAAAATGGAAAAATTAAAATGTCTGTGGAGAAAAATGTGTATTTCTTCATAATTACAGTGTACATGTACTATTCATACTATTTTTTATTTTTTATTATTTGGTTGATATTTTTAAATATTAAAATAAATATTTATTTGAACAATTTCTTCTTCTTCTTCTATGTGCCCTGTCATTCAGGACGTAGGCAATCATGGCTTTCCAAGTTTCCCTATCCCTGGTGGCTCTGAGCACGCCTTCTCCTGTTACACCATGCAACCCTTGTTCCATCATCCGTCTGATTAGGTCCTTCAAATATGTTATCCGCTGCTTTCCCCTGTCTCTTTTCCCCTCTATCTGACCTGTTAGTATCAGGTTCTCTAAGCCCTCTTTCCATGTCCTAGGAACTTCAGCTGTTTCTTCCTGATGTTCAGTATTAATTTCCTTTTCGTTTCCATCATTTCCAAAACCTCATAATTGCTCACATGCTCAATCCATGATATTTGCAACATCCTTCTGTGGAACCACATTTCAGTTGCTTCAAGTTTTTTCTTCGTCTTTAATGATATTGTCCAGCATTCACTGCTGTATTGAAGAACTGACATCACATAGCAATCCAGTACTTACTTCTTTGTTTGTAGCGAAATTGTCCTGTTTCTTAATACTTTACTCAACTTCTGGAATGCTTCCTTCACTATGACAATTTGCCTTCACACATCAATAAATAATTCAAAGTGCAATAGAAGTGTAATATATTAGCTTGAAGAGAAAAGTACATCCAATCATGGGTGAGGTCGACAAATGACAAGGGGGGTTAACAGATATATCCAGTCATAGATGACGTCAGCAAGATGTAGTTGACAGTTTCATTTGGCCATAGATAAGTCGACTGGAGTGGTTGACAGATATACTCGACTGTGGATGACATCCACAGAGCGACAACCCAAAAATGCGTGGGAGTTTTGGGGCTTCATAAAGCCTGGGATTTTTGGTTGATTACACAGAGAACTCCTGCTGGCTTTCGACGACCCCGTCATATGCACACCTCTCTCTGGTTGCCCTTCTGCTCCACACAAGCATCAGTGACGAAGAATAAAAACTTAAGATTATATTTTTATATATGCGTGTTCCTTGTTGTTTATTCAGATCCAGCGGCAGTATATAACAGAACAATGCATGGAGTTCATTATATAAATCAAAATCATTTGTGGAGATGATTGTTTGAATCTGCCAATAGTTGCCTTTGCGTCCAATTTATCTAACAATTCCAAGAATATCTAGGATTCAAAGTTCTCCTTTGACAACAAATTTCTTAAACTTGTTCTGATGGTCTTCAGTATTGAATTCTTATGGTCTTCAGTATTGAAAATCTCCTCATCACATTGGAATTGAGTAACTAATTGTGTTCAGAAGACTTTATGAAATTCTTATTCCTTTTTATTACTAAAACATTTGTCTGTGTTTGTTTTTATTGCATTTTTATTTGATATAGGGGACCTGCTTCACTTGTCATTGGCCAAGCTGATACTCAGTCTGCCACAAATTTGAATATTGCAAAAAAATAGTTCAGTTCATTAATTTTTTCCTCTAAATTGGAAATGATTGAATCAATAATGTCATGAAGGCAAATCTAAACTAATTTATAAATGGAACTTTGTGTGTGTGTGTGTGTGTGTGTGTGTGTGTGTGTATCCGTTACGGCTGAACCGATTTTCTTGAAAATTTACACAGTTGTACTATAAGCGTCTGCGAGTGTTCTTAGCTAGGTTTTGTGTTGAGGTACCCCCAATAAATATAGAAAATCGATAATTGAAAAAATCGGGTTATAGAAGAAGTGGTCCGATTTTAATCAAATTTGATACACCCATAGATAAAAGACATAAGAAACGATATTCAGAAGTTTCAATGTTGCAGTTCTTACAATAGTGCAGAAAATTTGATATCGATACCAGAAAATCAAATTTTGACGTACATCCATTTATTTTTCTTTCAGTCTACAGTTTCACTTTAACTGGAAACAACTATTAGTTTTTAGTCTTTCGTTCCAACATCCAAAGAGTCTGAGCTCCAGGACCATGGATTAGTTTTAAAGCTTTCATTACACCCGAGCAATGCCGGGCTATACTGCTAGTCACGGATAAGCAGAAGGCAGAGTAGATTAATATTTAACCTGCTCATCTTTACTCAGCTCTCATCAAAAATATCAACATATCATGAGTAATATTATTCTTGGAAATTATTCCACAAGTGACCACTTGGATAGCATTGATTGTCCAAAAGTAAATGTTTTTAATTGGTTGCATATCTGGTGATTGGCCAGGTGAGAACATCATTTCAGAGAAATTTCTCTCAGCTAATATCATTGGAGCCAGCCTTTTGTCAAATTGGCAGTGTGTTCAGTGACATTGTCATGGTAGCAGGGTGACACCCATGAACAAATGTCCCATTATCTTTTGATAACCTGTTAACGTTAACTGTCTAATTACCCAATGGTATGAAGTTGATCAGTAACAAATGTTTGGCATCTCAAAACAGTCTATTGCTGATTGCTGAACATTTAATCTTTTGTGGCAAAGAGTCAATGACAGTAGATGTTTACAGGTTATTGAATCAACTTTTATCTCTAAGGTAACATGATGCACCCAGATCTTGTAACACATGATCATGTGTCCCAGGAAGACCCCCCCCCCCACACACACACACACACACCCTGCTCTTTAATCTCTTTTACCATTCCAAAAGCTGAGGAGAAATGCTCATCTTGTGTTGTCAAGTTAATTGCCTTAGTATGTAAATACTTTAAACCTTGCAACTCTATGTTTGTCCACTCTTTTATTGCGGCAACCATTTTCATTGTGATGGCATACAGACATGCTTAATATTAAGGTTGGTGAGACGGATACAAGAAATATTGCTTACCCTCCTCTTGCAATGTATTTTTACATTCACACTGTTTTAATTTCAGTTGATTTATGCCTAACTGTTCATATCTATCTATCTATCTATCTATCTATCTATCTATCTATCTATCTATGTCTCTTCATTATCTATCTATCTATCTATCTATCTATGGCTGTTCATATCTATCTATATTTAGTCAAAAAGTACTGTGTGTTTGCCCTTGGGGAAAATGTTCTCATCCCTAAAAATTCAAGGTAATATGTAGTAAGAATAATATAGAAAAAAAAACATCGAAGCCCAGTTGTTTTTTTTCTACCCCACCCTACCATATGCCCTTGATTTTGTAACAACTTTTTATTATTTTTTTTAGTCATTGCAAAGTGTTTTGCTGGGGAAAGCTTCCTCTATGGAGTGGAATTTGACTCATAAGATATCAAAGAGTTGTCTGATAAATTCTCAACAAGTCATTGCAGATAATGGGGAATATAAAGTCAAATAAAATGTAATTGTACTTTATTTTTTGAAGCATAAACTTGATAAAGAAAACCAGAAATTATCTATGACTCAACCCTGTGTGTACGTGTGTGTTATATAAAAATATTTGCTCACTCTCTGTTTAAATAAATACGAATTTGTCAACTCAAACCAACTCTGAGTTCTGCATTTCTGTTTTATTGTATATTTGATACTTTTTTGCCGGTTCATCACCCAACAAATTTAATCAATTTTTTAGCCAACAATACAACTGCCATTTCTATAGAATAATTATTACTACTTGCAAGGTATGTGATGTTGTCGTCATGTCATTCTACCTGTAATCAGATGCTGTTTTTGCTTTCAGGTAATAAAGCTACAGGATTGATTCTGATCAATAAAAATGCTATTTCATTTAAAGATATAAAATGAAAGATTATTTTACGCTGCTTCAGTGAAGGATTACCAATTACGAACTGTATTTCTTCCTAGCACATCTGCAGCAATTGCTTTTCAATTCCAGGGAAAAAGGAAAGATTTTCCCTGTTTACTTTCATGCTTGATAAACTGATCCTAAATGTGCACACGTCAGTCAGTCAGTTAAGTGCCGTACGTGATACACGCTTGGGCGATCATGTCTCGAAAGAGACATGACTGACTGGGCAGAAGATTATCCCGCAGTAGGTTGCCATTGCTTTCTGAGGTAGACTGGTTGCCAACCAAGGCTATAGAACCAAATCTGTCCTGTTATTTAACCCATAACTGGAAGGAAGAGACGGATTAATACCTTTCCCAAGGGTATTTGCGTGTAAGTGAATGCAATGAATTCGGCTGGAATTCAAACTCGGCCCCCCGATTTCTTGTTCCGAGCTGATATCCAATGCACCACAACGCACATGTAGCGTACCAATTATTAGTGCAAGAAGTGGAACCTGGCATAAAAAAATTCTAATTCTAACCGAATCTGTTATGGTCGCTTCATACTGATGCTCTTCAAAAAGTTTTGAATCCATCTACCTCTTACCACACCTTGTGCACATCAACATGGTATAATGGTTAACGAGCTTGTCTTGCTAGAACCTATTACAACTGAGTAGTGAGTTCAATTGTCAATGTGTACCCAATACTTTCAGCCCCGTGCCACATCTAAGCAGCTCTTAGAAAATCAACTCTCTTACCACAGCTATGAGTTAAATAGAAGGTTAGATACAGCTGGGTTGGCTAGATACGGCTGGGTGGGTTAGATATGGCTGGGTGGGGTAAGCACAATTATGAATTCAAAAACTAGAGAAGATGGTGAGAAATCTCTCCACTTCTTTCCCAAGAACTCATACGAATTCACAGAAACAAACAGGGAAAAGCCATGACCACTTATATCCTGAAGCAATATGGTATTATATATCTGATTTTACTTGAAAAATTAAAGCAGTACAGTCTTCCTGACCTCTATTTTGTCTCATTTGATCCAATGTCAAGTTAACTCTCAATTAGTAAATGTCTTATGCTTATGTACCTATGATATCACAGGTAGGATTTATGAAAGAAATACATCAAAATTTTTATTTCCACTAATATTGGTTGGTTGGTTGGTTGTTTTGTTTTTATGGCATATCAACCTCGATGGGTCATTTATTGCCAACTAAATTTTTATTTATTTTATTGCTAGTGATACCTTTTTCTTTCAACAATTTATTGTTGTTTTTATATAAGTTTTGTGTCTTGTAATACTTTTGTTGTTTTTCGAGTATCAAGATTCCTTGGGATTTGTTTTTAAGGGCAGGGTCCCCAAGTTCTACCCTGTTATTTAACCCATAACTGGAGGGAAGGGACGGATTAATACCTTTCCCAAGGGTACCAGTGCTTAAGTGGATGCAGGGTATTCAACTGGAATTCGAACTCAGCTCACTGATTTTTCTTTTCGAGCTGATATCCACTGCACCACAACGTGCATCCGTCACTATATGCTTTCAGCACCTGGTATTCCCAAGCGGTCACCCATCTAAGTACTGACCAGGCTCAACATGGCTTAAATTTGGTGATAGAGTGAAAACCGGTGTATTCAACGTGATATGGCCATAAGCCTACACTAATGTCCAAAAGGCATATATATAAATGTGACAAATTTAATTCAGGGAAAAAATTGCTATTCTGTTGCTACTTTTATGGCAAAAGTTCTAACAAGCTCTAATTTTGGGTGCCACCAGCTCAGATCTTTACAGTCACAAGCCACCTTGCTATATCCATAGGGTTGAATCAGTCTCATTTCTTATATATTACTTTGGTAAGAATGGCATTATACTCCAAAAGCTGTATCTTCTTTTAAATGTTCTTCAAGAAGAAGTGATAGAGAAATCAGCACGAGAGGGGGGGGCTGAGCCAATCGTGTCTGCCTGACGTGTGTTAAGGGAGGCAAGTAGACAAAATTACTTTAGAGGTCAGAAGAGGATCATTGTCAAATATATTTTTTTTGTTGTCTGATTGTGTCGTAACCCTAAAAGGTTACTGGATGAGTAATCACCAAAATGGATGTTGAGGATAAGTTATCAACAAATACAAGACTCGCACACTGCATGAAATAGATACACTGCTAGTAACTTCTAGTCGGTATAATCACTCTCCTCTACTCTAATAGTGTCCACGTATATAAGAGAATAGGAACATCTCATTCATATATACAAAGAGGTATAAAACAGATTAGTTAATATATGTGTATTTCTTTTAAACTGTTTTTCAACCAGAAGATCTGCGTTGATCCTCGTGTGCCGAAACACAAATATATCATTCTGATATAAGTAGATGAAGAGATAATTTCCTGTTCACCACAAACTCAATAAATTACAGAAATACTAAAAATTTGCCATTCAACAGTTGTTCAACTTTCACATCAAATTGGAAAATCAGAAAAGTCAGTGAAATAAGTGTTGCCTTTGCTGAAGCAAAATCAAAACATTCAGTGTCTGCTTTCGGTTACTTTTTCTAGTACAACAGAAAATATCCATTTCTGAATTGCATTGGCTGAACCCAGTCGAAGGTGAAGCACTAATGATTCTGAAGAAAAAATGAACATCCTCTATCAAGTGTTCCAAGAAATAGGACTCAGGTTTTAAACTTTCCAAAACAAACAATGATCAAGAATTGGGGAAAAAACAGTTATGGCATGGACCATGAATCCACCATTAAAATGGAAAAATCCTCTAACAAGTTTTCCAAAAAATAGGACTCAAGTTTTAAACTTTCCAAAACAAAAACATTGATCTGGAATTAGTAAGAAACTGTTATGGCTTGTACCATGCATCTGTCATTAAAATAAAAACCTCTTCTATCAAGTGTTCCAAAAAGTAGGACTCAAGATAAAAATCTCCAAGACAGAAATAATGATCTAGAATTGAGCTGAAAATAGTTATTGCATGTATCATGAGTCCCTCATTAACATGAAAACATCCTCGACCAAGTGTTCCAAGAAATAGGGCCCGAGATAAACCTTTCCAAAACAAAAAGTGTCATGGTCTGGAATTGGAATGAAAGCAGAGATGGCATCTACACTGAATCCATCATAAAGATTAAAGATGTAGATTTAGTAAATACTAAACATTTCAAATACTTTTGTGTATGGGTCAGCTATAACAAATTTAATATAGGTGTTATGAGGACACATTTATATATAAAAATAATACTGATAATGTATAAAAAGTTATAGTAATGGATTCTGTTGAGTCCTAAGTGTTATTCCAAGAAAGTTTTAATTCAGGAAGTAGTCGTAAAAATAAGGAAATTAGAAATAGAAGGTTTTGGAAGATTGTAGAATGTTCCAGTAGAATCTATAGAGTTCGAAAGGTTCTAGAAGTATGCAAATTAGGTGTTAGCTGCTATAAAAATAGGTTTTGGGGCAGTGAGGAGTTAGTTGATAGCAGGATGGGTTGACCTCATCAGCTCTGGTTTTGATTTAAGGATGTATATCCAGCCGAAAGTATATTTCTAAATTGACGACAAAAACTAAAACTTGAAACAGTTGATAAAATGATGTGCTGACCTCATCAGCTCCGGTTTCGACTCAAAGATTTATATCCAGCTGAAAGAATCTGAGTAAAGTCGATGACAAACTAAAACTTGAAAGATTTGTTTAAAGGATTTGCCATCATATCAACTCCGGTTATGATTCAAGGATTTACATCCAGCTGAAAGAATCTCACAGAAAAGTTTGAACAACTAAAACCTTAAAAAGAACCTCATGGAACTATCTGGGTAAATACATATTTTTGCCTCTTTCATTGACCAAGCCAATAATTAGTCATTATATACGTATTTAAGGATTTCCAAAAGTATAGCACTTAACTTCCACCCCAACTTAACTGGGTAAAGATATTTGACACCTTCCCTCCCCTTCTCTCCTTGTAACACTTCACGTGCCAGTAGTAAACTATACGTTTCTATTTGAATGCAAAACTGTATATTTGTAAATATTTTTATCTAATGTCTTGGGAATTAAAATATTTGTCTGTATCTTAACTCTGAGTTTTGGTTAATCATTTTTATTTTTTATTTTCTTACACTTAACATGTAACATAGGTTATAAGGAAAACATGTAACACTTAACATGTAACATAGGTTATAAGGAAATTGAACATAGAATAGGTTGTACTTGTGGTAGTTTTTTCCAGCACCCTTAATTGCTAGAAAGCCAACACATTAACCTGAAAACTCCAATAGACTCATCAGATTGAGACATTCATAAGGATGGCACAAAACCTGTTCAGAAATGTCTAGACTCTCAGCTGTATTCAAACACTGCCTAAAATCAATGGTCAAAATGTCTTTGAGTAAGTAAAAGCTGGGGGGTGGGCAAAGACCACACTTCTTCAAATGTTGTGAACTGGTACTACAGAATCATAAACAAAGAATTGTATCAAATATCAGAAACCACATCACTTGAGGACAACCAACAGCAGCAACAGTTAAAATGGATAGCACATGTAATTCAAAGAGAAAATAATGACTTAATATGTTGACATTCCACACTACTTCAAATAAAAAGTTAGAAGGAAACTTTCATCAGTATTAAAAAGTGTGATAATGTTTATTAGACTTGAGAAATTTATTTTCCTGAAAATTTTTTGAAAGAAAGATTTTATAAGTTTCAACCAAAAGTAGAAATGAGTACTGAATGTTTTCTCATAGGGAAATGACCAATATGACCATTACCATTAGTAAGACACTTCCCCAATCTAAAGACACACTAGAAGGAGGTTATGGTCAACTTAGCAAGCGGAATCATCGATGACAACTTCTTGAATCCTAGCAGCAGAGGAGTATTGCCTGGAAACTAAGTTAACAAACTGGACCTCAAGTGGCAAGGTTTGCATATCCAACCATTGGTCAATTAAAAAGAACCAATTCTACATGTTTTAAAAATAACTCTGCAGAATCGCAAAGAACTACATGATGAAAACCTCTCACCTAACTTACTCACTAAACCTGTCTCTAAAGGAGTACTACTTTTTCATTAGTTAGTTAAGTGCCATACGTGATACATGCTTTGGGCAATCATGTCTCAAAAGGGACATGACTGACTGGGCAGAAGATTATCCCGCAGTAGCTTGCCATTACTTTCTACGATAGACTGGTTACTAGCCAAGGATACAGAATCCAATCTGTAACCCATAACTGGAGGGAAGAGATAGATTAATACCTTTCTTAAGGATATTTGTGCGTAAGTTAATGCAAGAAATTCAACTGGAATTTGAACTCGGCTCTCCGATTTGTCATTCTGAGTCGATATCTGCTGTACCCCAATGCACATCCGTTCTTGATAATTTTCGATAAGAGATGGTCTTCAAAGACCAAGTTGCATCCCAAAATGCTTTCAAAGATTTCATTAATTCAAGGAGCTCACAATTTTGTGCTAGCAAAATAGATGCGTTTATTGTTGCCATCAATGCCTAGATCCTAATGATTCTTAAGTCAATTAATGAATTTTATTCTAAGCTGTGATTTAAATTTGATGGTTAAAAATCACTGTTATTTTAGCACATAACCCATTTAGTGTTCTTCAGCACATAACCCATTTAGTGTTCTTCAGCAAATAACCCATTTAGTGTTCTTCAGCAAATAACCCATTTAGTGTTCTTCAGCAAATAACCCATTTAGTGTTCTTCAGCAAATAACCCATTTAGTGTTCTTCAGCACATAACCCATTTAGTGTTCTTCAGCAAATAACCCATTTAGTGTTCTTCAGCAAATAACCCATTTAATGTTCTTCAGCAAATAACCCATTTAGTGTTCTTCAGCAAATGGATGGTAAAACAGAATTTAAGAGAGATGACAAAATACAAAGGATAGGAAAATGTGGAGGGCAATTATTGCATACATCTTGAAAGGTTCCTGGCACATAGAATAAGAAGATTCTTTGAAAGAAGTGTACTGGTCAGGGATAGTATAAGCAGGTTATTTCTCATTGACCACCTGAATAAATTTTCTTATCTTACACTCCAATTATAATTAACTTACTAAAAGAGACAATATTATGCAAATCTCATTCTTGTAAAATTCATAATAGATTTGATTTGTTTAATCACACACCAACTCTTTATGGGTTATATGATGCTGAAATTTAATTTTCTTTGGAGCTTTCAAGTAATAAAAATATGAGGTTATTCTGCCTTCACAATTTAATAAATGGTAAGTGATACTCAGCTTTTGTATATATATATACACGTCTGTGTAGACATAATTACTAAAAGCCATGATGTGTTTTATATTTTAGTTTTGTTGAAGTCTTATTTTGGAATAGAGTTTGATTTCTTTAATAAATTTTAGGAAACTTTAATGTCATGAAAGAGTTCTTTAATGCCAGTTGTATGTTTGGTTGATTTTGTTTAGTTGCATATCAACAACACTATGTCAGAATCTAAATATCTCAATGTCAGAATCTAAATATTTTGAACACAGTTTTATGGCTTCAACTAAATATATTTTGAGCATAATTGGATGCCTTCAACTACATAAAATGTATTGTTGGTCATTTTATTGTAAACAGGTATTGTTGCTAATTTTTTCAATATGAAAATATATTACCAGTCAGTCAGTTAATTGCCATACGTGATACACACTTGGGCGATCATGTCTCGATGAAGAGACATGACTGACTGGGCAGAAGATTATCCCGCAGTAGGTTGCCATTGCTTTCTGCGGTAGATTGGTTGCCGACCAAGGCTATAGAACCCAATCTGTCCTGTTAGTTAACCCATAACTGGAAGGAATAGATGGATTAATACCTTTCCCAATGGTATTTGCGCATAAGTGAATGCAATGAATTCGGCTGGAATTCGAACTCGGCTCCCAGATTTCTCATTCCGAGCCGATATCCAATGCATCACAACGCACATCCGCGATATTACCAGTACTTTTACTATAAAAATGTATTTTGATATTTTCATAGTGTTTTGGCTTTGCTTGAGGGTTCATTATTTTCCCATAGCTGGGACCCCAACAGGTGCTACCACTCTGGGTTAGAATAGACCCGGGAATAACAGTAATGAAGATGTGGTTCCATGCTCCTCAAAACCTTTAATCTCCTGATCAGAGGCCTTGCTGCTACATGTAGTTTCATGATAGACACTTATATGATTCTCAGTAATGATTTGTAGTATCCTATTATTGAAATAATTATTATATTTTAATCTCAGTTTTGTTTTCAAGAGTTAAATATTATCATTATTTGATGAACTGCTTTTTTATTTGGAAAATGAATTTTGAAACTAAATTCATCTCCTTTAAGCAGTTTTCACAGCTCATACTTTTTATCATATTTTAACAGACAATTATTCATCTGATGCAGTCATTATTATTTTTTGATATTTTTATCTTCGTATATTCTCTCAATTCTCCTTTTCTCTCAACTAAAAATAAATAATTTGTATAAAAATCCCCACTTACACACACATGACAATCATTTCCCTCAAAGAAATTTGTCAGTAATATATTCATAATTAGTATCTAGAATTTTACAAGAGAATACCAGGAGACATGTACTTTGTGCTGGTTTTAAAATCACTTTTCTATTTACAGTTAAATTTCTAGTCATAGGTAACACCATGTCTTTACAGATATGTTCAGCAAAGTACTTGTAAAATCTGTATTAGATAGCTGATATAAAAAGAAATGCTTCCTTGTGAGTGCTTATATAAAAATAAGTGTGTCTTCTAGAGACCTATTATTGTAGTGAAGTGGTTTTATTCATTGTGTTCCTAAGTGTCTCTTCCTGCGAGTTGTGGACTCTTTCATTCACTTAACACTTGAATTTACCATCCTCAATGCTATTTCATAAACAATTGTTCAAGATCCGCAAAGAAATATTTTTCATTCATCACTTCAACTTAACTGAAATCAACAATGAATGGAAGACGCACGGATACAAAATATTTTTAGATGAAAAGTAGACTTGACTTTCAGTTCTACAACGAGAACAATTTTCAAAATTCAGTAAACAATTCTTTTTTAAATCATGACTTTTAAACTAAAAATGCAACAAGATAATTGCCTAGTAGATATAGGCATTGTTAGTTCCAATGACTTGACCCAAAGAGTTGTGAGTTCAATACCAGACTACAGCAGTGGTGAACAAATAACTCAGAGAGTTAAGTTAAAGGGAGATAACTACATGGCTACCAGAAGTGGTGTTGCACACTGAATGAGAATTATATACCCCAGTGATCAAAATAAAGGGTTCGGTTAAAAATTCCTAGTACCTGAAGAAGGCTGGGTGTACAACAACCAAAGTGTCATAAACAAAAAAGATGAGAACAAAAAGTCCGAACAATGTAAGAAATGTAAGATAATTTTTATCATAATTATTGCAGTTACAAATCTGTAAATGATGGCATTCTGCTTATGAAATTTAAGAAATCTGGATAATAATATCTTTAATCTAACAAAATAATTACAATTATTAAGTTTTTGTCAATTTTAGCTCTGATGTAATGACTAAATAATCTTATGTACACACACACGTGTATACATATCGGAAATGTAATGATATATGTACAGTTTTCATAAAAAATGATAGACAAGTTTTTAAATAACATTTTTGTGTGTTCTTATGATTTTTTTTCTATACAGAACACATATTATATTGGAATTGTCCAAATGTTTTGAGTTTCTGAGCAAGTTTCACTACTACACAAAGTTTAAAACTGTTAAACTCATCATCAAGAATAGCAATTCCTATGCAAGATCTGAATTGCAGAGATCCAGTATTGATTATGAATTTGCATGTATTTTCAAGGACTGTGTTCTTGATAATCCAAATTCATAAACAATTACATTGGCCACACTACCTAATAGTTGACAAGAAGATTGACATTGCACCTTTCAGATCATAGTTCAATTTGATCTCATTTAAACACTCATGGAGACTCACCAAACTCTGCAACATATTTGTTGACAATGTACACATGATAGAATCATCTAAATGCAAAAAATGTTAAAAATAATGGAAACCTTAATAAAAAAGAAAAATTCAACACTGAATAATATCAATTATGAACATGGTAACATTGTGCTTACCTTGTTCGGAATATAATACACATATGACTATATATATATATATATATATATATATATATATATATATAAAAACTCTATACATATTCAGTTACCTGAAAATTCCCTCTTGATTATTTTTCTTGTAAAAACGAGATTCATAGTTTGTTAATTTGTTTAATTATTTGTTTAGATTATTTTGTGGGGAATTGGCTATCTTATTAAATAATATTAAGATTAAAATATTGTCTTTGCCTAAAGTATGTTACATTATCTGGTTTATAAATAAATCAAAGATTTATTTTATACTAGCAGTATAGCCTGGCATTGCTCGGGTGTAATGAAAGCTTTAAAACTAATCCATGATCCTGAAGCTCAGACTCTTTGGACGTTGGCACGAAAGACTAAAAAGCAATAGTTGTTTCCAGTTAAAGCGAAACTGTAGACTGAAAGAAAAATGAATGGATGTAAGTCAAATTTTGATTTCCTGGTATCGATATCAAATAAGTTTTTTTTCGTCGTAAACTGAATTTTGAAGGCTAAATAAGTCCTCTGAGTAAATGGTATCATGGCTGAGACTAAGAACTACAATTATATCTACTCAGAGCCAAACCCAAAGCAAAAACTAAAATAAAAGGGCTGAAAAACTGATTTTGATCAGACCCGGTAGGATATCAGGGTATCGATTTCCAATATCGGAGTCAAATAAGTCATCCAAAGATAGAACTGCAACCTTGAAACTTCTGAATATCGTTTCTTATGTCTTTGTATTTGAGTGTATCAAATTTGATTAAAATCAGACCACTCCTTCTATAACCTGATTTTTTCGATTATCGATATTTATCGGGGGTACCTTGACACAAAACCTAGCTAAGAACACTCGCATACGCTTATAGTACAACTGTGTAAATTTTCAAGAAAATCGGTTCAGCCATTTCGGAGTCTATAGGTAATGGACACACACACACACATACACAAAGTTCCATTTATAAATAAGTAGAATTAGATGAGATTAGATTAGATTTACATATGCTCTGTCCCTGATGTCGAGAATTTTGCCCATAGATATAACATGTTGTGGATCCCAGGAATGGGAACCACACAAAATAAAGGAACAACAAACAGAATTTGAGATAGAAAAATAAGTATATTAAAGTAAAGAATACAAACTTGAACGCAGGTTAGTAATCCAGGAATACGGTTAGTATGACGGATATATACAATGTCTCTGAAGTGAAGCCATAGTAGAATTAGTATGTCCATGTCATAAGCTGACAGGTGCCGTATAATAATATTCTGCTGAGTGGAGCTCAGAGCTACTATGAACAAGGATGCTGTATCTCTCGGTATTTCTCAGTATCTTTTGGATCTGACGTTATCTTGCGGATCTCTTGATGTTTGACGATGTCTGACGTTATCTAACGTCTTGCTTCTATGCAGGAGTATATGTATACTCTAGGCAAGTCTATTATCCTGGAAAAAGGGGAAACCCTACAACATAATATAAGATATAACATAACTTAAAACTAGATTTTTGTTGTGTGTGTGTATTGACATGGGTAAAATGGACTTGCTCTATTTTGCTTAGATTTGAGTGACTACTAATGATTCAGCTGTCACTTGGTATAGAAACAGAACATCTCCGTCACAGACTAGAAAACATCACAACAATATAGCATCTCTGATAGGCTCTCTAACACTGTTGGATGAGCTGTACTTTGTTAAAACATAGAGTCTTGTTTTGCTAACCAGGCATGGGCTAAGAAGCCCATGCCTGGGTAGCAAAAAAAAAAAAGACCACAAATGTGCAGGAGGGGAAGAAAGATATTACAGATTTCTTTTTGACTTTCACAGGATATGAGACCATCTGAAAGATCTATGTCATGGCATATCCCCGGAATTGGAGAATTTGACCTTTTCACAAATTTTGGACATTATAAATAGATGTTGGTTATTGCTGACAGGACAAAGTTTCTCACAAGCAGACAAGAGCCGAACGAAACAATAACACAGTATGTACACAAGCTGTGAGAGACTTCCAGATTCTGGGAATTTTAAAAATTTAGTACTGTAGAAATGACCATTGAAAATGAATTGATACAGTTGAGGTTAATTGAAAGTATGCCTGATGCTTCGTACTAACCCAACATTTTACAATGGTTAAAACTGACTAAAATGTCCTTGGGTGCATCTATAGAGATTCTAGAAATTTAATAGATCCAAGAGTAATACCAAAACATACAACATATTGAATTACCTTGTGCGATACAAATACTGTGACTAAAAGCATTAATAGGTGGAGAAGAAAAATGTCTAGCTTTAGGACAAGAATGTTTGAATTGTGAAAATAAAACATGCATAAAAGGAAAATAGAAAGGGTAGAAAATTTAACATGTCCCCCCCCCACACACATGCAACCCCCCCCCTCCACACACACACCCATGAAAACAAAGGTGTGTTTGGGATACAAAGGCATAAAGAGAAATTTGCCAAGAAAAAACTAAGTTGAATTGTATAACTTTTTCTATACAAATAGATACTGGAAGTGACATCACCCTAATCCCAATAAATTTCTGGAAACAAATGGGCAAACCCAAGTTAAAGAAAAATTGGTTTAAACTAAGACAGTTTGATGGCTCTCTAATCAAAATGTTAGATTTTGAAGAAACTTTTGAAACTGACACATACTCAGAAATTATTCCCATTATGATAGTGAAATGTGAACAAAAGTTATAGACTTGTGGGAATAGATGTCTTAAAAATGGATACAACCAAATTAATTAGCAGTGTGAAGTTAGAAAGTAATGACACATTGGATGTTAAAAGGATACAAAATGAGCATTGAATTAAAAAAAACCTTTAACTTTGTGACATGCAGTCTCTCCTCATTTACACGCTATCTTTTTATAGTTGAAAAACTAAAAACAATGGTGGATCAAGGAATTTTAGAGCATGTTACTCCCTGGTGATAATAATTATGCCTCATTTATAGTTTTACGAAAACCGAACTGGACGAAGATTTAAGAATATACAGAGAATAGAAAATAAGAGTAAACCACAAAATAGGCTTTGATTTATTCTCTATTCCTAAAGTTTTTTCAAAGAGCCATTGAAAATGAAGTCACTGTTGATGTTAATAATATGATCATCTATTAATGTGATATACAAGTAGAGAAAAGCTAAAACAAAAAAGGATTATGTTTCAAACACATTAAAAAATGGTGGGATGACCATAAACAAAGATGTGTGTTCAACAATAACATATCTAGGATACCAGATTTTTAAAGATAGAATTTTGCCAGAAACAAATCTGATAATGAAAATATGAAAGGTATCTACATTGACAAATAAAAAAAATTGGAATCTTTTTTAGAGTTAGTCAATTTTTACAGCAGATATTTGCCAAGGCATTTTGAATTGATAGTACCCTTTAGAGTTATGAAAAAAGAACAAGGAATTTATTTAAATGGACTCGATGGCAAAATATGGCATTTGAAAATTTAAAGAAAAATCTTAAAAAGAAAACTGATTGTAAAAACATTTTGACCACAAAAGGAAGTGATTTTAATTATAAATGCAGGTGAGTGCACTGTATCAGTGATTTTGTCTCAAAAACTTTATCTAATAATGTATCTTTGCAGAAGGTTAACGTCAGCTAAGGCTAACTACTCAGATATTGAAAAAGAAGCATTAGTTAGCTATCATATGAAGCACAGATAAAGCTTGCCAATTTTTTATTAGGCAGGAAATTTTTGCTTAAATTGGACCATAAAACTTTAGAGTTTATTTTTAACCCCAGAAAAGCATTACATAAATTTCCATTTAGAATTTTAAAATGGAATATAAAGCTCACGGCCTTTGACATTGTCAGTGACTATGTGAAATAAACATTATTTCACATGTAGATGCTCAAGACTAAAGTTTAACAATGGACCATTAGAAAGATCAGAAGATAGTATATTGCACGGGATAGAAACAAATGTATTACCATTAGATTATCTTGCATTTGAAACCTTACAGGATTTGGTATTAAGAAAGATTTGCATATAGAATAAAAAGAAACAGAGTGATTGTTCGAGGGCAGAGGGACCCTATAAAGAGATAAAGCACAAGTTAACTATAGATACAATGAAGATATTTTAATACCACCAGAGAGATTAAGAAAAAACATTATAAAAAGTGTTTCTCTCTCTATCTCTCTCTCTCTCTCTCCTTCTATATATATATATATATATGTGTGTGTGTGTGTGTGTGCGATATCATGTCACAGATCAACGAAAGGTATAAGACGTTTTTGTTTTCGGGAGATGTCATGACATTGGCAAAATGGACTTATCATTTTCTGCATAGACTGAAGCAATTACTAATAAGTCAGTCATCACTTGGTACAGCAGTAAAACTTTTATCACAACAGTGTGTGTGTGTGTGTGTGTGTGTGTGTGTGTGTGTGGATAGATAAATAAACAACTGAATTTAAAATTTTAACAACCTTTCACCTTTCTTGGGAGACCTTCTGTTACTTAAAAACAATAAAAGTAAAAACAAAAATTTATAAGTAGTACTATGAGTTTTTGGAAAATTCTAGAACCTATTTTTGTTTATGTGCAAGTTTGTATGTCAGGCTATAGCTATAAACTGTTAAATGTGTTAAAAATACATAAGAACTATCCAATTAAATCATTAGCAAATAGAAAAATAATGTTTCTGAAATCTTTTGATTTTTTTACCCTGATTGCATGTTTGGTCTCTTTTGGTTTTAGGTCAACATTTTCAAGAACGAAAACAAATTAATGCATTTTTTATTACACTTGAACAAAAATTAATCCATTTCTGACAGGAACAAAAGGTTTACAAAAAGGTCATGACCTTAATATACGAGGTACAATGATTAAATGTCACCATTTTATATTTTTAATTTTACACATGCACGTCACTTATTTTTATTTTATTAACTACCCAGTATAGTAGGGTCAGTTGGGTACCATCTGTGAGAAAGAAAACACCATGACACAATTCACTCTGACAGAAATTTGGAAATAGTATTGGCATTCACACCAGAATCTCCAATACATACATTCAGAATGTTTGGATATCAATTTGAGGACAGTGCAGAGAATTTGGAAATGGTTGGATGAGTCTCTTGGTGATTACTAAGGTGTTTGGAATTAACATTAGTAATGGCAATGTTATGCCTTCATTCATCTTCCCACAGGGCTTCAGACTCAACACGGAGGATTAAATCAAGTATCTTGAGGAGGTAATGCTACCCTGAGTTGAAAGGGTGGCTGCTGGAAGACACTATGTCTGGTAACAGGATTCTGCACCATGCTACACAAGTAGAACTGAGTCATGGCTCCAGACAATTTAACGTCCCAGGTTGCAACCCCATTGATTACTGTGTGGGTCGCAGTGGAGTGAGAGACCAACAAAACTTCTTGTAACACCAAAGATAAACTGAAGGCAAGGATTAGGGCAGCATGCACCAACTTAAGCAAGGAGATCATCCAGAAGAGTTGCAGGAGATTCTGATGTTATTGAAACCAATGGCAGTTTTATCAAATAAATTTACCCTTTACTATTTTAAGTTTTTTTTTTTTGTGTAATCTTGGTAAATATATCTGTTAAAATGAGAGGCCAACATTATTTTCATTTTTGCGTAATTTAATGTTGATTTATTCATCCCTTTATATATATATATATATAGAGAGAGAGAGAGAAAAAGAGATATTATCTTAAAAAAATATAATAACCTTACCAAGCTTCTGTGGTTTCACCCCTTGCATCTTCAGACTGTTTTGGTTCTAACTAATCTGAAGATTATATTGTTATATGTTTTTAAGATAATATTTATAAATACTTCTCTATGAATTAGGTATTGGGCATTCTCTAAAATCTATTGGAATTTGTCAATTTCATGCCAGAATTTATCCTCTAATTGATTTTTTTTAAGGAAAAACAAATTATATATATATATATATAAAAGAAAAATTAAGGCAGACATATTATTTCATGGTGAATCGGAAGTATGAAATAACATGCCTGCCTTAATTTTTCTTATATTTGCTCTATATGTATTTATATACATATATATTTAGAGCTCTCTTAGAGAGTTATCCTACCACTGTATGAACAGGATACTCCTTTGGATTGTTCTGTACCCACACTGCATGTTGATATATAAATATGTGTGTGTGTGTTTTAGTTCTTATTACTACTATCAAAGATTAAATCAAATCAAATATATCAGCTGATCTTTTTTGGTGAACAGTGAACTTATAATTATTTGATTAGAACTTATTAATTAGTTGATTAATGGATAATTGCCCAATCACTGCTTGTTTGTCTTCCTCCATTGTATAAATATCTACTCATATGTAATTATACCTTTACTCAAAACTGTATTGTATCTATTTTTATGTGGGAAAGTGTGGGCTTAAATATAAAGCAATTGGTTATAATCAGAAGATTTTATCAATGGTAATTAATGAACAAACATGGTTTAACAGTTGGACTAATATCCTCATCTTTATTGATATTACCAAAATGTTTCAGCCATTGTATCCTCCAGCCTTCTACCTTTAAGGAATTTCAAACTTAATTTTTCGTATTACATTATTTACACTGTTCGAACTGTTGTCTTCATCTTTATTGCCATGTTTATGGCATTTCGGCCTTCTTTAGGTGCTAGGAATGTTAATCCAAACCCTTTATTTTGATCACAGGAGTATATCATTCTCATTCCATGTGCAATGCCACTTCTAGATGACATGTAGTTGTCTCCCTTTAACTCAACTCTTTATGATATTTGTTAACTACTGCTGTAGCCAGGTATTAAACTCACAACTCTTTGGGTCAAGTTACTTGAACTAACAAACACCCATTGCCTAGAAAAATCAGGCCTAACTGACCACATATGGAGGGAGAAAGTGGATCACTGTCCCCTATGAAATGAATTTGAAATAATTGGAACCTACATAAACTTAAGGAATCAGAGCATTTGCAAGGCCAAAACAAATCCTATGCAGGTCAAGCATAGAAATAAATACAATATGGGAACCATTAATACGGAGGGCTAAAAAAAAATCATTAGCTCTCAAGATTGTGATGCAACTCTGATAAAAAAATGTTTACAGAGATATCAGGTTTATAAGTCCTAAGAATTCATCCACTGATATTGTTAAGAATATCAGTGGATATAGGCGTTGGTGAGTTTCAGTGAATTGACCGAAAGAATTGTTAGTTCAATACCAAATGACTTCGAGAGTTGAGTTAAAGGGAGATAACTAGATGATATCTGGAAGTAGCATTGCACATAGAATGAGAATTATATGCACAAATTTTTGAAAAAAAGGGTTTGATTAAAAATTGCTGGCACCTGAAGAAAGAAAGAGTATACAACGGCTAAAACATCATAAATATGGCAGTAAGGATGAGGACAACAGTCTGAACAGTGTAAATATTGTAAATACTACCTCATCTCAGAAGTATAATAGAAAACGTATACAGTGTCTAAAACATCATAAAAGTGACAATAAAGATGAGGACAATACTCTGAACAGTGTAAATAATGTAAATACGACCTCATCTCAGAAGTATAATAGAAAACGCATACAGTGTCTAAAACATCATAAAAGTGACAATAAAGATGAGGACAATACTCTGAACAGTGTAAATATTGTAAATACTCCCTCATCTCAGAAGTATAATAGAAAACGTATACAGTGTCTAACACATCATAAAAGTGACAATAAAGATGAGGACAACAGTCTGAACAGTGTAAATAATGTAAATACTCCCTCATCTCAGAAGTATAATAGACGAAACATACAGTGTCTAACACATCATAAAAGTGACAATAAAGATGAGGACAACAGTCTGAACAGTGTAAATAATGTAAATACTCCCTCATCTCAGAAGTATAATAGAAAACGTATACAGTGTCTAACACATCATAAAAGTGACAATAAAGATGAGGACAACAGTCTGAACAGTGTAAATAATGTAAATACTCCCTCATCTCAGAAGTATAATAGAAAACGTATACAGTGTCTAACACATCATAAAAGTGACAATAAAGATGAGGACAACAGTCTGAACAGTGTAAATAATGTAAATACTCCCTCATCTCAGAAGTATAATAGAAAACGTATACAGTGTCTAACACATCATAAAAGTGACAATAAAGATGAGGACAACAGTCTGAACAGTGTAAATAATGTAAATACTCCCTCATCTCAGAAGTATAATAGAAAACGTATACAGTGTCTAACACATCATAAAAGTGACAATAAAGATGAGGACAACAGTCTGAACAGTGTAAATAATGTAAATACTCCCTCATCTCAGAAGTATAATAGAAAACGTATACAGTGTCTAACACATCATAAAAGTGACAATAAAGATGAGGACAACAGTCTGAACAGTGTAAATAATGTAAATACTCCCTCATCTCAGAAGTATAATAGAAAACGTATACAGTGTCTAACACATCATAAAAGTGACAATAAAGATGAGGACAACAGTCTGAACAGTGTAAATAATGTAAATACTCCCTCATCTCAGAAGTATAATAGAAAACGTATACAGTGTCTAACACATCATAAAAGTGACAATAAAGATGAGGACAACAGTCTGAACAGTGTAAATAATGGAAATACTCCCTCATCTCAGAAGTATAATAGACGAAACATACAGTGTCTAACACATCATAAAAGTGACAATAAAGATGAGGACAACAGTCTGAACAGTGTAAATAATGTAAATACTCCCTCATCTCAAGTGTATGAAAACGTATACAGTGTCTAACACATCACAAAAGTGACAATAAAGATGAGGACAACAGTCTGAACAGTGTAAATAATGTAAATGCTCCTCATCTCAGAAGTATAATAGACGAAACATACAGTGTCTAACACATCATAAAAGTGACAATAAAGATGAGGACAACAGTCTGAACAGTGTAAATAATGTAAATACTCCCTCATCTCAGAAGTATAATAGAAAACGTATACAGTGTCTAACACATCATAAAAGTGACAATAAAGATGAGACAATACTCTGAACAGTGTAAATAATACTAAATACTCCCTCATCTCAGAAGTATAATAGACGAAACATACAGTGTCTAACACATCATAAAAGTGACAATAAAGATGAGGACAACAGTCTGAACGGTGTAAATAATGTAAATATATCATCTCAGAGTATAATAAGCTTAATATATGATGTCTAACACATCATAAAAGTGACAATAAAGATAGAGGACAATACTCTGAACAGTGTAAATAATGTAAATACTCCCTCATCTCAGAAGTATAATAGACGAAACATACAGTGTCTAACACATCATAAAAGTGACAATAAAGATGAGGACAACAGTCTGAACAGTGTAAATAATGTAAATACTCCTCATCTCAGAAGTATAATAGAAAACGTATACAGTGTCTAACACATCATAAAAGTGACAATAAAGATGAGGACAATACTCAAGACAGTGTAAATAATAATGTAAATACTCCTCATCTCAGAAGTATAATAGAAAACGTATACAGTGTCTAACACATCATAAAAGTGACAATAAAGATGAGGACAATACTCTGAACAGTGTAAATAATGTAAATACTCCCTCATCTCAGAAGTATAAGCAAAACGTATACAGTGTCTAACACATCATAAAGAAGATGACAATAAAGATGAGGACAATACTCTGAACAGTGTAAATAATGTAAATACTCCTCATCTCAGAAGTATAATAGACGAAACATACAGTGTCTAACACATCATAAAAGTGACAATAAAGATGAGGACAACAGTCTGGACAGTGTAAATAATGTAAATACTCCTCATCTCAAGTATAATAGAAAACGTATACAGTGTCTAACACATCATAAAAAGTGACAATAAAGATGAGGACAATACTCTGAACAGTGTAAATAATGTAAATACTCCTCATCTCAGAAGTATAATAGAAAACGTATACAGTGTCTAACACATCATAAAAGTGACAATAAAGATGAGGACAATACTCTGAACAGTGTAAATAATGTAAATACTCCCTCATCTCAGAAGTATAATGAAAACGTATACAGTGTCTAACACATCATAAAAGTGACAATAAGATGAGGACAATACTCTGAACAGTGTAAAATAATGTAAATACCCTCATCTCAGAAGTATAATAGACGAAACATACAGTGTCTAACACATCATAAAAGTGACAATAAAGATGAGGACAACAGTCTGAACAGTGTAAATAATGTAAATACTCCCTCATCTCAAGTATAATAGAAAACGTATACAGTGTCTAACACATCATAAAGTGACAATAAAGATGAGGACAATACTCTGAACAGTGTAAATAATGTAAATACTCCCTCATCTCAGAAGTATAATAGAAAACGTATGCAGTGTCTAACACATCATAAAAGTGACAATAAAGATGAGGACAATACTCTGAACAGTGTAAATAATGTAAATACTCCTCTACATCTCCAGAGTATAATAGAAAACGTATACAGTGTCTAACACATCATAAAAGTGACAATAAAGATGAGGACAATACTCTGAACAGTGTATAAATAATGTAAATGCTCCCTCATCTCAGAAGTATAATAGACGAAACATATGATGTCTAACACATCATAAAAGTGACAATAAAGATGAGGACAACAGTCTGAACAGTGTAAATAATGTAAATACTCCCTCATCACAAGTATAATAGAAAACATTACTTACAGTGTCTAACACATCATAAAAGTGACAATAAAGATGAGGACAATACTCTGAACAGTGTAAATAATGTAAATACTCCCTCATCTCAGAAGTATATTAGAAAACGTATACAGTGTCTAACACATCATAAAAGTGACAATAAAGATAGGACAATACTCTGAACAGTGTAAATAATGTAAATACTCCCTCATCTCCAAGTATAATAGAAAGAAAACGTATACAGTGTCTAACACATCATAAAAGTGACAATAAAGATGAGGACAATACTCTGAACAGTGTAAATAATGTAAATACTCCTCATCTCAAATGCATAATAGACGAAACATACAGTGTCTAACACATCATAAAAGTGACAATAAAGATGAGGACAACAGTCTGAACAGTGTAAATAATGTAAAATACTCCCTCATCTCAAGTATAATAGAAAACGTATACAGTGTCTAACACATCATAAAAGTGACAATAAAGATGAGGACAATACTCTGAACAAGTGTAAATAATGTAAATGTCCCTCTTATCTCAGAAGTATAATAGACAAAAACATACAGTGTCTAACACATCATAAAAGTGACAATAAAGATGAGGACAACAGTCTGAACAGTGTAAATAATGTAAATACTCCCTCATCTCAAATATAATAGAAAACGTATACAGTGTCTAACACATCATAAAAGTGACAATAAAGATGAGGACAATACTCTGAACAAAGTCATAAATAATGTAAATACTCCCTCATCTCAGAAGTATAATGAACCAGAAACATACAGTGTATCGCACATCATAAAAGTGACAATAAAGATGAGGACAACAGTCTGAACAGTGTAAAATAATGTAAATACTCCCTCATCTCAGTATAATAGAAAACGTATACAGTGTCTAACACATCGCAAAGTGACAATAAAGATGAGGACAATACTCTGAACAGTGTAAATAATGTAAATACTCCCTCATCTCAGAAGTATAATAGACGAAACATACAGTGTCTAACACATCATAAAAGTAATAATAAAGATGAGGACAACAGTCTGAACAGTGTAAATAATGTAAATACTCCTCATCTCAGAAGTATAATAGAAAACGTATACAGTGTCTAACACATCATAAAAGTGACAATAAAGATGAGGACAATACTCTGAACAGTGTAAATAATGTAAATACTCCCTCATCTCAGAAGTATAATGAACGAAACATACAGTGTCTAACACATCACATAAAGTGACAATAAAGATGGAGGACAACAGTCTGAACAGTGTAAATAATGTAAATACTCCTCATCTCAGAAGTATAATAGACGAAACATACAGTGTATAACCCACATATAAAAAAGTAACCAATAAAGATGAGGACAACAGTCTGAACAGTGTAAATAATGTAAATACTCCTCATCTCAAGTATAGACGAAACATACAGATCCGGTAGCCAAAACTGGTGCTAATAAATATCAGTTATAAAAATGTGTGGATGACAGAAATCTGGTTAAGATCTGATCAATGTAAAATTGTTAATCATACACCCAAGCCGTTGTTCTATCAATTGCCAACCTGAAAAAATTACCCCCTCTTTCTACATCTCTCTTTTGTCTTCCTCATCTCAAATAATCTATCAGTCTTTCTTTCGGTCTTTTTCCTTCTTTGCTGCTTTCTTTCTTTTTCTCTTGTAATGGATTTTGCCTCACCTGCTGGCCAAAGCTTAAACATCTTAACCACAAATTAGAGCTGTACTCTGTCTGTGTCATTGCTTTCTGTATTTCTCTATGGTCTTCCTCATTTTGAATCATCCATTAGTCTTTCTTTTTTCTTTTTCTTTTTCCTTTCTTTGCTGCTTTCTTTCTTTTTCTCTTGTAATGGCTTTTGCCTCACCTGCTGGCCAAAGCTTAAACATCCTAACCACAAATTAGAGCTGTACCCTGTCTGTGTCATTGCTTTCTGTATTTCTCTATGGTCTTCCTCATTCTGAATCATCCATTAGTCTTTCTTTTTTCTTTCTTTTTCCTTCTTTGCTGCTTTCTTTCTTTTTCTCTTGTAATGGCTTTTGCCTCACCTGCTAGGCCAAAGCTTAAACATCCCAACCACAAATTAGAGGTGTACTCTGTCTGTGTCATTGCTTTCTGTATTTCTCTATGGTCTTCCTCATTCTGAATCATCCATTTGTCTTTCTTTTTTTTTGCTTCCTTTCTTGCTGTCCTTCTCTTCCCATCTGTAGTTTTCTCACTTCACCAAATGAGTCTATTTGACTTGAAAAACCATTTTGGAAATGCCTCAAAATGACATATACATTTTGAAAGAGTGTGGGTAAATAGAATATGTGTTTAGTCAGGGAGGATCCTATAACAGTTAGTTACGTGCCATACGTGATACACGCTTGGGTGATCATGTTTTGAAAGACTGGGCAGAAGATTATCCAGCATTAGGTTGCCATTGCTTTCTGCAGTAGACTGGTTACTGACCAAGGCTATCGAACCCAATCTGTCCTGTTGTTTAACCCATAACTGGAAGGAATAGATGGATTAATACCTTTCCCATGGGTATTTGTGCATAAGTGAATGCAATGAATTCAGCTGGAATTTGAACTCTGCACCCCAATTTCTCGTTCCGAGCCGATATCCAATGCACCACAAATCACTTTGTTAACAACAAAAATTTTATATAAATTAATCAGAATATTTCAAAATGTTTTTTTTTCATTCGTAATCCTTAAAAGAATACATTTATTTTGGGGTTTAAATTTTATGGCTTTCTTTGTATATATATTTACACATTGTGTGTATGTGTGTGGAGCTGTTCATATGTATATGTGTGTGTCTTTGTACATGTTGCAATATATGTGTGTATATGCACATATGTTGTTTTACAGCTATATCAATGCGTGCATATATATATATATATATATATATCTACACATGATTCATTCAGTAATGAATTAGAACACTTTAACTACTGCATGTGTTTACATGGCATATCACACGCTAAAAGTCTGCCTCCTCCTACTGAGCACCCTAGAGCTCAGAGGCTGAATTGTTGATTGATGCCAATTTGGTCAGGTTTCAGTCCTGGGTAAAAGCCATCAAATGTCTAACAAAATCAATCAGACGTTTTTTTGTTTTTTTTTTAATCATATCACCCCAAGCAAGGCAAAAACGCTACTGATACGCAGGGGGCTACGTAAGAGTGAAAAGATTGGAAAAAAGAAAAACCGGAAACCACGTCCTAAACAGGAAACAAGGGATGAATCTCTTCACCTGTTCAATAGACGTGGGTGGAGTGTGAACTGGGTGATAGTTTAGTCTGATGAGCTGTGATACAGCAAAACTGATCTGTCTGTGAATGACTATATATATATATATAAACCTACTATTGAATATATATAAAATATTAGCAGAAGTACTTACAAACAGATGATTAAAATCAACCATGTGAATTGACAAGTGGTTAAACTATCAAAAAATAATAAACCAGCTGGTTAAAAAAATCAATATCACAAACCACTTTGCCCTTACTTAAATATTAAAAGGTATTTGATTCAGTAGGATGTGCATTTGTGATGCAGTGGATATCAACTCAGAATGAGAATTCGGAGGGTCAAGTTTAAATTCCAATTGAATTCGTTGCATTCACTTATGTACAAATACCCTTGGGAAAAGTATTAATCTGTTGCATCTCCCTCCAACTATGAAATAAATAGCTGGTCAGATTGGGTTCTATAGCCTTGGTTGGCAACTAGTCTACTGCAGAAAGCAATGGTAACCTACACGAGGAAAATCTTCTGCCAAGTCAGTTATGTCACTTTCAAGACATGATCAAACAAGCATGTATCACACATAGCACTTAACTGACTGATTTAATTCAGTAGAACACTTAACTTGCTTAAACTGATTATAAGAGCAGTGTATTAACAAAATTTATATATAAAAGTTATTGAGCACATATCCAATAAGATTATTGAATAGGTAGGTTACATAAAAAATACAAAATAAAGATTAGAAAAACAATGAAGACAAAGGGATATAATCTCATGAAAATTATTTACAGCAATTCTTGAAAGTATTTTCAAGGAAATGAACAGAAAAGGAATGAACATAAATAGAGAATACTTACACTATTTACAATTGCTTGATGGCATTAATTTGAGAGCCATCAAGAAATACTAAAAGAACTGAATAGGATAAGTCTCTGTCCGTTGGAAAATAAAAAGAAATGAAACAAAATATTCAGTCGTTATATTTCAAAATTATTGCAAGAATAGATAATATTAACAGACATTTAAGAGTAAATGTATTTAAGACAAGAGATATCATTAAAAAAGACAATGAAAGTAAAATAAAATGATGCACAAAATTTACCTAGAAAGTGTTTAATAAAAAAAGAAACAGAATGAAAAGCATCTTGTTAATATACCTAAAATATTAAAAAACGTCTAACATCATGACATGCAAAATATGGAAAGTTATAAAATAATTTGCAAACAAGATGTCAAGAAAAGATGAGTGTAAGAGACTGAAGAAGATTGACATGGACCAGGTAAAGATGAGCATTAGAAAGTGAGAGGTTGTCATGAATCAGGTAAAGTTAATCTTAAGAGATTGAAAGAGATCTACTTTGTCAGGTAAAGTTAAACATAAAAGAGAGAGAGATCAACATGGGTGAGGTAAAGATAATCACAAGTGACTGAAAGAAATCAACATTGTTTTGTTAAAGATAAGCGTAAGACATTGAAAGTGATCAACCTGGATCTGGTAAAGATAAATGCAAGAGAGTGAAAGATATCCACTTGCAACAGGGAATGATAAGAGATATCATAAAAGAGACTGTGATGCAAAAAAGAGGTAGAGAGTATACATAGCAAGGAGGAAGGATAACAGATGAAGCAAAAGGTTGGTTACATAGTGTTGCCTAATGTAGAGCTAATGCAAGAGAAAGAGAAACCAACGTGAAGACAGATAAAAGCAAGAACGTCATAAAATGGCAGGGAATATCAAAGTTATGGTCACCATGGAGTTTGGAAGTCTTTCTCCAGCAGTGAGTGGTGGTTCCTAGTTCTATTCAGCAGAACTTTTTCCAAACCATGACACTATCTTCACCAGTTTACTGTTTGCCTTCATCAGTGACCGAGTGATATCACTTTTCCAAGACAACAAATTCACACTCATCCATCTTATTATACAAGAGAAAAGCCATGCAGAACCATTTCACTTTCATTTGTACAAAGTCCAGGCTAATGTGAATATGCTTTCACTAACGGACATCAGTTACCTTCTTTTTCTTCTGTGTGCCCTGTCCTTTAAGGACGTAGGCGATCATGGTTCTCCACGTCTCCCAATCCCTTGTGGATAGTATGTCTTAGTATGTTTGAGCCTGTTTCTCCTGGCAACCCCCATTCTGTCATCCACCTGATCAGACCCTGCAAATATGTTATCCATTGCCTTCCTCTGTCTCTCCTTCCTTCTATCTGACCAGTCAGTATCAGGTTCTCAGGCTCTCTTTCCTCATTGCATGTCCCAGGAACTTCAGTTGTCTCTTCCTGATGCTCAGCATCAATTTCCTTTTTGTTGCCATTCTTTCTAACACCTCCTCGTTGCTTGCATGCTCAGTCCACGATATCCATAGCATCCTTCTGTAGAACCACATTTCGGCCGCTTCCAGTTTTGTCCTCATTTTCGATGATATTGTCCAGCATTCACTGCCGTATTGAAGGACTGACATCATGTAGCAGTCTAGCACTCTTTTCTTCGTTTCTATTGAGATTTTCCTGTGTTAGTATTTTGCTCATCTTCTGGAACGCGTCCTTTGCCATGCCAATTCGCCTTCGGATCTCCATGTCGCACTTTCCATCTTCTGTTAGAACACTTCCTAGGTACTTAAATTTTTGTACTTGCTTGATTCTGTTATCCCCCACCTGTATTTGGCATTTTGGATTGTATCTTTTGCTGATGACCATGCACTCAGTTTTCTTAAATTTTATTTGTAGTCCCTTCTTGTCACTCTCCACTGCTACTTTCTGTATGAGGTCTTGTAGTTTCCTTACCGTGTCCTCAATCAGCACTGTATCGTCCGCATACCTTATGCTGTTCAGGTTGTGGCCTCCAATAACAAATCCTGGCGTGTCATCTAGGGTCCTCAAAATATTCTCGCTGTATAGGTTGAACAAATCCGGTGAAAAGACACATCCTTGTCTTACGCCTTTTTCTATCTTTGTGTATCTACTGAGGTCGTTACCTGTCCGTATGCAGGCTGTTTGCTGCCAGTAGAGATTCTTGATTATTCTTATGTCTTTCCCGAAAATGTCGAGGCTGCCTAGCATCTTCATCAATTCTTTGCGTCGTATTTTGTCGAATGCTTTCGCGTAATCAATGAAGCATAGGTACAAGTCTTTCTTCATTTGTAATGCCCTTTCAGAGAGCATCCTAATCATGAATATGGCATTCCTTGTTCCAGTGTCTTTGACGAACACACACTGTTCCTGCCCTATCTCTGGCCTAATTCTGCTTCTTGCTCTATTCATCAGGATTCTGACAATCAGTTTTGCAATGTGACTCATTAAGCTGATAGTTCTGTGTAGTTCACACTCGTTTGCACCAGGTTTCTTCAGCAGCACTATAAATATTGATTTTCATAGGTCGTCTTGTTTTTATTCTGCTGCTATAAATTTTGTTTATTATGTTGGTAATCTTTTCTATGCAATATTCTTCTAAGGCTGTCAGCAGCTCTATCACTATGCCATCTGGACCAGGTGCTTTGTTTATGTTCATTTTGGCCATTGCAGCTTCCACTTCGGATTTCAGTTCATCCATCACCTTGTGTATTCTCGGTTGTTCTCTCTTGTCGCAAAAGAGATCCTTTATATATTCTTCCCATCACTGGAGTATTTCCTCTTTCTCTAATATGATTATTCCTTCCTTGGATTTTATGCATCCTGTTGAGGAGCAGGTTTTTTGTCCTGTCAGTTCTCTTATCTCTTTATGCATCTCTGCTTTGTTGTTACTGCTCAGTCTCTCTACTTCTGCGCATTTGTTGTTGAGCCATTCCTCTTTAGCTTGTTTGCATTTGTTCCTTATCTCCCTGTGAAGTTTTTGTACTCTGCTCCATGCCTTGGCATTATTTTTTGTCTCCTTTGCATCATGTGGAGGATCTCTTCGGTCATCCACTCATTTTTTCTTCTGCGTCTGATTTCCTTTGGGGCTATGTTGTTCGCTGAGGTCACCATCGCTTCTTTTAGTGAATCCTATTTTGAGTACCATTTTCCAATTTGTTCTTCATATTTCTTTCTCATGCTGTTATTGTATTCTTTCTGCAGGGTGAGATCGTCCTCTAGCGTGTCGTATTGCAGCCTTGTTGATGTGCTGGGCTTCTTCAGTCTTCGGAGTTTCACTTTTAGTTTGCAGATGACTGGGACGTGGTCACTTCCGCAGTTGGCACCTGGGTATGTTTTGCATTGGACTACTGCGTTCCTGAATCTCTTGTTTATAGTTATATAATCTATTTGGTTCTTCGTGTTGCCTCCTGGACTTCTCCATGTCCATAAACATTGTGGGTGTTCTTGGAGCCAGGTGTTAGTAATAATCTGATCATTGGCTGAGCACCATTGGATCCATTTTTCTCCTCTTTTGTTGCGCTCTCCTAGTCCGAAGTTGCCGTTTGTGTCTCCTTCTATATCTTTACCTACCTTTGCATTTAAGTCCCCCATTATTATCCTAATTTCTTGGCTTTTGCACTGAGCCTTGGCACTGTCCAGTATTGAATAGAAAGATTCTATTTCATCCTCCAAGCTTTGAGTTGTCGGTGCATAAACTACTATAATAGCTATACTGAGGGGCCTTCCCCGCAGTTTAACCAAGAGGACTCTCTCTGACAGTTGCCAGTATTTAAGTACACATCTCTTCACTTGTTTGTTTTAAGTACCCTAAATGTCTGGCAGGTTTGCTAGCTCCATGCCAGGATAATAAATGTACTATTCTATTTGATACTTTTCTTACTTCACTTTAATTAAAGCTACTAACAATGCCATGGTAACCTTTTGTTGGTCTATACTGGTATACCCTTAATTCTCACATCTATGGCTCAGTTGTCCAATGTATTTTCAGAAAATGCATTAAACATCTGAGTTATTGACTTCTCTGGCCATTTTCAATAGGTTCCTAACAAGTGAACATCAACTTGCCAAAACAACGCTTGTGTGATACTCATATTCATTTCTGGTGAGTACCAGACAAGTTGTGTTGTTATGACAGTTTTCTCAATGTAATCCTTTGACCTTACTAAAGTCACTCAATTCTTCTTACCCTCTATAACTGTGACATTCAGTAGCTGAAAATGAAGTACATGAAACCAGTTTATCTCCTTATAGACAACTGTATCTGACACAAGCAGTTGTTATAAGACAGTAGCTGTCATTCTTAACCTATGATATAAGTTATAATGTTTTGACTCATTATTGAATGTACATGTGTATATACGATTATATTCAAGGGCCATGAAGGGTATATTTTTGTTGGTCATGAACTGTAAACTAGTTTAATAAAGTTATTTCCTTTCATACAATAAACAAATAAATACTACAGTTTTCAGTCTGCATATTCATTTGTATTTGTTGCAAAACAAGTAAATGACCGATTTTAAACAATCAAGCAGAGCATGACTTGCATTTCGAGAATGTACACCTCTGGTTTGGATGTATGTTTATTTCAATGCTTGTTTATGTGTAAGTATGTCACTTCTAGTCACCTATCAATTTACAACACGGCCTTCACACCTAGAGAAAAAAAAACTTCAAGAACAAACAAGTCTTTACAAATCTTTTTACATGAATTTTGTATTTCTTTTTCTGTTCCATATTTGATAAAATCTCCTTGTCGTCTTTCAAAATGCCTCCTCAAAGTTAAGAGAATATAGACTTCAAAAACATTTAAGTCATTGTAGATATCAGTAAATTAAAGATCATCTCCTCTTCTTGGTTTATCATTATCTGAACATCTTTTCACTTGACATAATCACATGATAATTCAATAGTTAGAGTATTAGACTGGTGACAAAATATTCTGGTAAAATATTCAATGCTAGAAATTGTTTTTGTCATATAGGAAGATTCCAGAGGAAGTCATCTCAAAGGGGAAATGTCTATAGAAATAAAGTGTTGCTGCCAACATTTGTGTTCGAACATGGATCACCAGGAAGTAAACACTGTCAACCTCATTCTCAAGTAATTAATGGTACTGTGTTGCCAAGATCACATGATTCTACATTCTGTTGAGGTCGAATAAAAAGCTCAATGAATTACTTATATATATATATATATATATATATATAACGCCAATTCGGTCGGGTTTCAATCCTGGGTTAGGAAGCGGCCAGAGTCTAAGCTGTAATGATGAGCTATAATACAGCGAAACAGATCTGTCTGCAGAAGTCTATAGTATTTATGCTCTCACACCCTGATTGAGCACTCTGGAAGAGTGTGAGACTTTGTAAACAGTAGCTACTCCGGCATTTATGCACCGCTCATTCAATAATGAATTGGAGCACTCTAGCTATTGGGCGTGTTTATACGCACTAAAAAGCCTGACTTCTTCTACTGGCCGCTCGTGGCCTAGGGGTAGAATCGCCGACTGACGCCAATTTGGTCGGGTTTCAATCCTGGGTTAGGAAGCAGCCAGAGTCTAAGCCGTACTGATGAGCTGTAATACAGCAAAACAGATCTGTCTGTGGATGACTATAGTATATATATATATATATATATATATATACTATAGTCATCCGCAGAGAGATCTGTTTTGCTGTATCACAACTCACCAGTACTGTTAGACCCCGATTGCTTTTTTACCCACGATTGAAACCTGAATATCAGTATAGAATGATTAGAGAGTGTAGAGTTGGAAGAAGAATAAGCACTATTGCTCAAAGGTGTAATTATACTTGTATCTGTGTCTTTACAAAGTAGATGTTATAAAACCAACGTCGCATTTTGTTGAATCTAATAAGATTACCAATGGAACTAACAGTGTGATTTTTTTTAACCCTAGTAAGGTTACAAAAGTTTTATTAGAAAAGAAATATTTTAACTTTAAACAAGCTAATGTGAATTTAGAAGTCAGTATTGTCTATATCTAGCAAAATAACAAACTATTATTGCAACTAGTCAGTCAAGTCCCATACATGATATACGCTTGGGCGATTATGTCACTACTCTACAATGCACGTCCTGCAATAAGTTATTGAAAACAAGCAATTAAAGAGAAGAAACAAAATTTTCCATGAGTGTCACATCTAGTCATGTGAAATAGATCCTCAGGTTATTGTGTGTTTTTTAATCAAGTTTACCACAGGCAAAGCCACTGCGGCAGAAGGGGTTACTGGGTGTGAAAAAGTTAGATACAAGGACGTTGCTAAGGTGCAAGAATTAAAGAAGAGAAATCAGGAGGACAGTAGATAGCAATTGACATTGCATTTATATTTTTGAAGATCAAAGTTGGCTAGAAGGCATGGAGTCAGAAGAGAGTTCCACAAGTGAGAATTGTGAGAAAAGAAACTGTTAGCATAGAAATTATAGTTACATCTAGCCATTTCAACTGTAAATTGGTGGGATCTTATCACCAGTCTCATACTGCACTTACATTCAAAATTTTGGCACCATAGTAAAACACTCAAACGAACAATTATCATGGAAGTATTTATAGAAAAGGCAAAGGGAGGCAAATTTATGGAAATGGGAGAGTAACTGAAGCTGTAAAGTTTTGGCCAAAATTTTTTTTGGGGGGGGGGCTAGATGGCATTAGGAGTGTTTACATTCAAAAGGATTGCTTATGATTGTATTGTGATTTGAGAAAACTGTCATATCAGCAATCATACAAAATCACCAGTCACTTTATGTGAACCTCTTCAGTTCTTCTTGGTATGGATTCAACAATGATTTGGAAGCAGTCTTTTAAAATTTGGGTCCACACTGTTATTATTGCATCCTAGAAATTATTCTATATGATTGGCTACACATTTGAATCTCGCTTTCTGTCACACCCCAAAGTTGGCACAAAAAACTGGTTCATATTTTATATCATGTCTTTTTAAATGCCTAATTTGAAGAAAAATATTCACTACTTAGGGTTTTAATCTTTAATAAATAACTTTTACAGGAATACCTCAGATTACGTCATTTCAAATTAAGTCATTCTCGATTAGACATTATTTGGCAAAAAATACATGGAAAAATAAAAATGAAGTTTAAGTCATTTTATTCAACTTTATGTCTGTCTGTCACAGATATTTAAGTTCTAATATAATTTGAAAAGCATTAAAAGTACATAAAATCATGTTACTCTACAATAAATAAGAATAAAAGTATATAAAATCATATTAAAATATGTACATTTACAGTAAATTTTAATATAATAATCATAAATTCTTAAATAAAAAAGAACACAGTTGAAGGAACTCAACCAGTGTCTTATTAAAATGTGTATCAAACAAAAACAACAACTAGAATCAGCTGTTGATGCTGACAATGCACGGCCATCTACACCTTTGACGTAAATAAACAAACTGAATGTAAATATTGGTAAATTTAGCATAAATTAGTTTATTCACTACTATCGCAAAATAGTTTTAAATAACTGTACTTGTTATTTAACCTTACGAAATCATTTTACTTTATAATATCTTAGAGCAAACCACATTGACAAATAAAGAGTCTGCAATTTACTGTAAAGATCACCAGATTGTAAACATCTACATTTACAATTATCTAGATGTACCTATTCGTAAATCTAGATTACTTTTTTTCTGTATTATATTAAAAACTAAAATCTATGTGTTTGTAAGCTTAAAATAGATTCTTATTGACCATATATTATTAAAAATGCATTTATAAATAAAATACAAAACTGGGAATGGTTATTTGTTGTTTTTTTTTCTTGACTTAGAATTGACTAAATTGACTTCAACTAAATATTTTTTGAGTGTATGGGAAAATAATGAACCCTCGAGCAAAACCAAAACCTATGAAAATGTCAAAATACATTTTTATAATAAAAATACCAGCAATGTTTTTTTATATAAAAATTCACCAACAGTATCTACTTATTATCTACTTATTATAAAATGACCAACAATACATTTTATAGTTGAAGGTATCTAATTACACTCAAAAAATATTTAGTTGAAGTCATAAAATTGTGTTGAAAATATTTAAATTTGGGCATTAAATAACCCATAGATGTTGATATACCGCTAAACAAAATCATCCAAACAACAAACATGAAAGAATTCTTTTGTGATATTAATCAATATAATATTCTATAATTTCTTAAAGAAATCAAACTCTGTTCTAAAATATAACTTCAACAAAACTACAACACAACCTCTAGTAATTATGTCCATACAAAGATGTATATGCACAAAAGTTGAGAATTATCTACCACGTATTCAATTGTGAAAGCAGAATAACATATATCATTTTTATTATTTCAAAGTGCCCAAGAAAATTATACTTTGGCTTTCAATGACCCATAAGTGGTTGGTTATTAAACAGACAAATTAATCAATCAATAATGGATTACAAAGACTGAAAAACACTCAAACATTAGGTAGTTTATATTTAAACTTTCACTGTAAAATAGAAAAATGATTTTTAAAAATGAAAAAATTCTCAATACAAGAAATTCAAACTATTTTAACTTAATATAATTAATTTATACTTCCCAATGAATACAGTTCAATGCATCTACTTTCTAAGTATGGTGACTAGGTTGAGAGAAGAAAAACAATAACACCATTTACATCAAATTGTTTCAAATGTTTTTATCAAGAAATTGTTTGTGTCTAGAAAAGAGTATTAAGAATCATGACAAAGTTTGAAATTGCGATGAATATTTTGATATTTGAATCTTAAAAACACCTCTTAAAAGCATCTCTCCCAAGCCAAAAATCAGCTTATATGGTAGATATAAAATATAAACTTTTGCCACAGAATAGTGAACAAGCAGAACATTCTATTGCCATGGTTCCCAAACTTTTTTCTGTTATTTACCCCCTGCACAGAGTTTAATCCCCCAGATTTCTCTCTTCATGTGCACAATAAAAAGAGTAGTCAAAACATGCTGTTAAGTTTCACGAATTGATTTTAAAAATGTACCTCTATACCAGACCTGTTAGACACAATGCCACCCATCTATAATAAACAGACTCTCTATCAATGAGAAAATCCATCTAAGAATTCTTTTTTATTGCTAGGAATCAGTGTAATTATTGGTAGCTTTAAATTTCCTCCAGTTTGGGAAATGCTGTCCGACTGGATTGTACCATTTAACAAAACTTGAGAACAAATTCACAGTTCTCATATTTGATTATCTCATTTAACTTTTAATGGATTATTCCATTTAACTTTTAATGGATTATCCAATTTAACTTATTAAACAGATATATAAGAAATAAATGAAAATTATGGATGAATAGAGAGGAAAAAATCACTAAAGAATGAGAAAAATGAAGGACATTTGTGTAAGTCTTGGCATTGGGGATTTCAGCAAAGTACAATTTCTTTCAGCAGAAAAGGATTTAGAGAGGATTCCACTTTAGCAAGTGAGGCTGTTGAGTTTTACAACAACAAAAACCATAGACTAAAAAAACAAAACAAAAAAAAACAGAATTTTGAACAAGATGTCTTTGATTGTTATATCAAGTCCACTTGTCCATCAGAGTTTATAATAAAATTAGGTTACATAGAAGATAAACAGTTGAATATCTTTAAAACTGCAGGCACAATGACTGGTTAACAACATTTGTATTTGTATTGTCTTAGTTATATATTTGGTCAAAGGACATCCACTGATTTAATCTAAAATGTTTGCTATTAAATAACTGATACATACAGAATCCCTGACATGTTATTAACTCAAGTGCTTACTTCTCTTTATCAAAAATTTTGATCTAAGTTGAAAAGTCAAGTATAGTAAATTTGCTGATATGTGAACTAACCAAATTATTAACCTTAATGAGGTTAATCCAAGAACACTAACCGTGGGTATGTAGTACCCAGTGCAAATGACGCCATTTTAATTACAATTTAATTAAATTTTCAGTACCTGATTTTCTTACCTAAATAATATATTTTTCAATTCCTATTAATGCTAACTCTAAGTACAAATTTTGATGTACCTGCATGTAAAATATTTCAAATAAAGATTGATATTTAATATTTTTTGACATTTTCAAAATCAGGTATGATATACCCATGGTTAGTAGTGGTGTAACTTTAATTGATTGTTAGTGTTCCAGGGTTAAACCCTTGAATCATTATTTGTAATGCAGTGTTTTTAAAAGTTTTAAAACTATTTTTGTGAGTTGTATAGAAAATAAGAGGAAATTGAAAAATTCTCATAAAATATAATTCAGATTTTTATATTTCAAATAGTGATACTAAGAAAGTACTTAGCAAATGAGCTCAGTATCTACATGAACATTAATTATTTTAGGATTAGAATCTCATATTAATTTTTTAGATGAATAGCTAAGTTTATTGTTGAAAAAAAACATCCTGAATCAAAGCATTTCACAGTAAAAGTTTCTGTTTATCTCTCTACTAGCAGTATAGCCCGGCATTGCTCGGGTGTAATGAAAGCTTTAAAACTAATCCATGGTCCTGGAGCTCAGGCTCTTTGGACGTTGGCATGAAAGACTAAAAAGCAATAGTTATTTCCAGTTAAAGTGAAACCATAGACTGAAAGAAAAATGAATGGATGTAAGTCAAATTTTGATACCTGATATCGATATCAAATAAGTTTTTTTCGTCGTAAACTGAAATTTGAGGACTAAATAAATCCTCTGAGTAAATTGTATCATGGCTGAGACTAAGAACTACAATTATACCTACATAGAGCCAAACCCAAAGCAAAAACTAAAATAAAAGGGCTGAAAAAAATACGGACATACAGGCAGATGAACAGACACACACACAAACATCTTGCCTTTTATATATATATATATATATATATATATATATATAATCGATTTTCTGCACTTTTGTAAGAACTGCAAACTTGAAACTTCTGAATATTGTTTCTTATGTCTTTGTCTATGAGTGTATCAAATTTGATTAAAATCGGACCACTCTTTCTATAACCCGATTTTTTGATTATCGATTTTCGATATTTATCGGAGGTACCTCGACACAAAACCTATCTAAGAACACTCGTAGACGCTTATCGTACAACTGTGTAAATTTTCAAGAAAATCGGTTAGGCATTTTGGAGTCTATAGGTAATGGATACACACACACATACACACACACAGAGACAAAGTTCCATTTATAAATAAGTTTAGATGTAATTTGTCTCTACAGAATGTGGATTGTCATGCCTTCCATCTGCTTTTAGAATTCTAGCTGATCCTTTCTATATTTTTTTCATGTTTATTGTTCATCTGGAAATATGTATCGACATAAATTACTCTTGGCTCAAATAGTGAAAAGTAGTAACGTATTCCTGAGATTATCATCAAAATTATTTCTGAGATTAATTATCAAAAGAAACTTGTGCATCCTCACTGTAATTATCTTTCATCTCTCCACTAATGTGGCTTGCTGTAGGTTGAGATGAATTATACAAAGACAAAACAGCATTGGATTTAACCCATATCTTTTAACCCATATATAATTTGTTACAGAGAGGTGAGAAAAACAGAATGTAGTTAATTTTATTTTGTTTATGAAAGTTCTGTACGGATATTGACAAAAGATATGATTGTATTGAGAATGCAATCATCAAAGAACAATATACATAAATTTGTATCATTGATATGTCATAGCAGTGAAGTTTGAAGCAGAGATTTCTAGTATGTCTGAAACACAAGAATTCTACTAAAGCTTAACTACCTAGAATGTTCTTAGTTCTCCAAACATTGGTCAAGCACAAGAATCATCTATTCTTGTGAATAAATATATGTTTTATGTCTTCCATGTTTATGGTACTATCTGCAACAGCTTACAGCATCTTTTATTGCATGTATCACTATCAACACAATTGCCTTTTCTATGCACACAAACACACGTACACACATACACATACACACACCGACTGATAACACTGCCATAATGTCATCATTTTCTTGAATTTATTATGAGATGATATATTGCCAGTTGTTATAAATTTCTTTCATCTGATTTCTGTTGCTTTGTGTTGTAATTATCTGTTGTGGAGTAGTTTTCACACTGAAAGTTATAATCATGCTATGTCGGTTGCTAATCGACATAACACGCCCAACATTTTAGGAACTAGGTAATCTTCCACTGAAAAGCTGACTCCTTAGTATTCGGCTAACAGCCAACTAATATCAACTGTCTTAGTAGCTCTACTGAACTCCAATAGAACTCTCTGGAACTTCTAAGAAGTCCTAAGAACTTCCCAAAAACTCCTACGAACTTCCTGTTAACTCTTATTAATATAGGAGGGAGAGTCCATTATCTGAGGAATAGGTGTGTTTTACCATAACACTATCATACCATCAGTCTAATAAATTCAAGAAAACATTGCAATATATGACTCGCTTCAGATGATACCAAAATAGACTTTACACTGAGTGTCCATCAGATAAGCCAAGTGCACCAATAAGTCGACTTGAGAGATGAATTTGCAAATTCATGCCTTCATAAAATATCAGTAGATGCCTCCAACATGGAAATATATGGTTGATCTGGCTGTATCTAGAATGTGCATATGTCAGACAAACTAGGTAGATATATAAGAACCTACACAAGAAGGAAGAGAAAGAGTCTCTTATATCTTTGTGAGAATGTAGTATTCACATTTGAAGAAAATTTTCATGCTACACAACAACCACTCACTGACAGTAATTGACAAAGTCTGGAATTGAATAAACAAAGTTATATATGAGAGATTTAATCCTCTATTCTTACTAGTCTGTACAACAATAACATTACAATATTACTATTAGTACTACTAATAACAAAAGTCTATATAAATGTTAAAAATTGCAGTGAAATTGGTATTTGGTTCCTTGAATGCCCATTCACTTCAGTTTTCTTTGTGACCTAATTAGTAAGGCAGCTGTCTTGGATGGGAAGAGAAAATGAATGATAGTTTAAAACTACACCACATTTCGACTCATGCCTTTTCCAAGAGTATTTGCAGCAAAGTAACATTGTAGTTTACTAAACTCCCTTCTCAATTTGGTATACATTCTATCACTTTGTATTTCCAATTAATACTGGAAATAAACTGGAATAAATAGCTCAACTACGTATTATATAGCGCAATGGTTGTTGACATTGAAAACAAAAGTTAAAACTACATATAATGATGTGGATTTCTGTATGAATTTCGGAGAGGAAGAGTTATCATTATTTATATGCTGACTATAGTCCTCATCTTTGTCGTTATTATCACAATGTTTCAGTTGTACCCTCCAGCCTTCATCGGGTGCTTGTCAATCCAGGTAACCTTCAGGGAACTTTGAGATGTACCCTTTAATTAATCTGCACTGTGACATGACCCAGACGCATACCAACAGGCAATTATCAGTATCAAATAACCATTCTCGGTATCCCTACCCACCTATCACCCACCCTCTGATATTTCCTATATTTAGCCATCCTTTCTCCACTCTATGTAGCCCCCTGCACAATAGTGGCAGTGACATGCCTTGCTTGGGGTGAAACGCTTATAAAAAAATTAAAAAAAAAAACCTTCAAAATAACAACTACTTTTTTTTCTTTTTTTTTATAATCATTTCATCCCAAGCAAGGCAGTTTTACTACCACTGGTGTGCAGGGGGTTACATGAGGAGAGTGATGAGAAAGAGGAACAGGTTACAGGGGATGTCAAAGAATAGATAAGAGAAGGATGAGAACACTGATGTGAAGAGAGCTGCATGAGGGGGGAGAGTGGATGGGTAAAGAACATGAGGAGGTAAGACAGAGAGATAGGATATGGCGATTAACCTTACATTTAAATTCTTGGAGATTGTAGCTGTCGGGGAAGCAAGTAAATGGAAGAGAATTCCACAGGCGAGAAGTGTTTGAAAAGACACTGATAGAGTAGAAGATCGGTTTCACTGTAAAAGGGGTGGGACCTAGTTGCAAGTCTAGTAGCTTGAGTAAATTCATGCAGAGGAGGCACCAGGGAGCTAAGCTCATTGGAGCAGAATCCGTGAAAGTATTTGCAGAAGAGACAGAGGGAAGCCACATTATGCCGGTGAGAAAGTGACTGCAGCTGAGCCACCATTTGGGATTGATAACTTGCAGATTCTTCATTGAATTTTGTCAAGAACCAGATGTGACCAGAGTATTCAATACATGGGTGAATGGTAGATTAGAATACGTACAAGATGGATTCAGACGAGAAAAACTTCCTGGCCCTACACAGTAAACTGACCTTCCTAGAAGTAGATTTAGTTATGGATTCAATGTAGTCATTCCACATGAGGTCTGCTGAGAGATTTAAGTCGAGGAGGCGCAGTGTTTTGCTTTCAGGGAGACTAGCCTGGCCCATGCTACCTGGCAAATATAAGATCAAGTATTTAAAGAAGAATTATAAAAAATGAAAACAAAAATAATTAAACACTCTTGATCCAATATCTTCCTATGGAATATTGTAAAGTCAACGGGTCAAAACATGGGGATTAAAGCAACAAGAATGAAGATTCTGATTCAAATATTTTAGTAAATGATTAAAAAGATTTTCCTCTTTTAAATTTCAAAAATAAAAAAAAATTGTTATTTCTGGAACTAAATTTCAAAAGAAGAAATTTTATAAAAGTAATAAAAATTTACTTACCTATATTCAGTCTGGTACAAGGCCAGCAAATTCTAGGTACGTAGTAAGAAAAACATTGATTTCACTATCAATAGTTAACAATTATGCTATGGCAAGGCACCCTGCTTAGCATAGCTTAGTCAGGTACAAGAAAAAATAGTGGGGAGTAACAGTCTGTGTGAATAGATTGCTTACCCTCATTCTATAGCGACGATCTTTAATATTTACAAAGCTGACCTGAAACAAGGCTACAAATGTGCAGTACCCAATGAGGATCAAATTCTTTCTATAGTAGTCATAGTCTGGGAGACAACTTTATTTGTGGGAAAGATGCTTGAGAGTAGAAATATTGATAATGAAAAAAGCCATTGTATCTATTTTTCTTCTTTGTAAGACACAGAAATTCTGCCAGAAGAAATTCTATCAGCAGTCACCACTGAGCATTACTTTTCTCCTTCAAACTGTCCATAGCAGGAGCTGTCAGTTAATTCTTATATTATACAATAGTTCCATGCATTTTGAAATTTAAAATGACAGACCATTAATTTACCTATACATAGGTTCATTGTTCTGTATTCATAAAACAAAAATAATATTGAAATGACCTTAACTTTTGTAAAGAAAAAAACTATGCTTTGTAGCTAAGATTGTTGTATATATTATTCTAGATACTGGGTACTTTCCTTCTAGACATTGGTTATATTTTCCTTCAAGACATCAGTGGTATTTTTCTTCTGGATATTGGTTGTATTTTTCTTCTAGACATCATTGGTATTTTCCTTTTAAACATCAGTGGTATTTTCCTACTAGATAATGGTGATATTTTGCTTTTAGACTTGGTGGTATTTTTCTTCTAGACACTGGTGGTATTTTTCTTCTAAACACAGGTGACATTTTCCGTCTAGATAATAGTGGTATTTTCTTTGTAGACACATCTTCATTTTTGTTGTACAAAGCTTAATAAATACAAATAAAACTAAACCTCACCATATCTTCTTGTGTATAATACAAACAATTTTAAACAAAAAAAATATAGGCTAAAAAGTGTGTGTGTGTGGGGGGTCACAAGTACAGATTTTCAAAATTATTTTTCTCAGCTTAAAAACTTTTTGTTTGAAACAACAAGATTATAAATACACCCATAGAAGAAATTTGCTCAAACCTCTTGTTCATTCACCTTCTTTAATATCATGAAAAATTAAATATTTTAGTGAAATATATTAGCATGACATTAAGATTTTAATATGGTACAATTTTAAAAAACAAATTACCTAAGGATGGTTGTACTACAGGATTATAGTGAAATGTATGTGTTGAAACAGATTAGTTTGATTTGGCCTTGTTAGTTAGGGGTACAAAACAAGAAAATCAAATGGTATATAGAAACAACATTGTATATATATATATATCAATTGAGGTTTTTACAAATAAAAGTAATGTCTTTTGGTTGGTAGAAGGTCGTTAAAAATGTTCATAGTAGTAATTGTTGAAAGAGTATATGCATATGTATGTGTGAGTGTTTGTTTGTTAGGAGTGTCTTTGAAGTCTCCACTCAGTCTTTAGGTAGATCAGTTATTAAGTAGATTAGTGAACAGTGAAGAAAAAGATGAGAGAGAATGAGTAACAACAATAATACGATCTTTTGACATTTGTCAAGGGATGTGTTAATTATGCTTGTATTTTCTCTACTGCTACCTCTTCTTGTCTTTCATTTTGTTTTCTGGGGCTCTAAACAGGTCATTTGGGAATTCACACCTGGATATAATTCTGAGCTTCCCATTGGGTGATAAACAAAAGGAATTTGATATATACATTTTTTTTTATAATTAAAGATTATTTGAATTTTTGTTTATTTTTTAGATGTTTCCTAGTTTGCTATTTGCCAACAAACATTTCACACTGAGGTGTGAAATTTCGCAAGTTTTGTGTGCAAAGTTTGTACATTCCAGAAAATTCATTTTTTCTTCTTTTTTTTTCTAACAAAATCATTGAGCCAGATTTGAATTTTAAATTTACAATTTGTTTTGTTCACTACAAGTATACTCAAGGATTTAATTTATTTCTTGTTTCTAGCTTTAGAAACATGAGGTTGTATTATACTAAAGTCATATTATACACAAGGAAATATGGTAAGTTTTTTAATGTTTTTAATTAGATGAACCTTGCAAACTATTATTAATTATTGACTAGTATTTATTTCATCTTAAATTGAATTGCCTATAATGAAAGAAAAGTAAATAATAATGATAGCTGACTTCTCATTTTCTACATGCACCCATCTACTAAAGTGGCTACTTAATCCTGTTGTAGACGTCTGCTCTGGCACATTTGTGCTTCTTAAACACTTACAGAGCCAACCTATAGTTTATACTGAAACTAAGCTGATCAGATCTTAGTTAAGGTTTTTTGGAGAGATCACATAATCTGGCATGATTAGTAGCTGAACAAAGTTAGTATATTTTGTCCCTTGCTCACAATCATCAATGGCTTACAAACAGTTTCATTGACTGAATTTTCCTTAAAAAATATTTAGGTCTAACCATGGTATGGTTACCAGGTACTACCCAATGACATCACATGCTGAGATCATTCATTTCCACATGTTGATGTTATCAATATGTCATCTTGCCAAATTGAATACAGTGAGATTTGAACCCAAGTCTTAAAGCCAGAAAGTTAATGTCTGAACCACTCAGCCATGCGCTCATAATGAAATACTAACGAGATATATTAGTTAACAATTCATCCTGTGATTGCGGCCATCTATTTCTTTCCAAGCAAAACTGTCTGCAAGAGCAGATAGCCAATCCCTGTTGCAAACTGTTGCGATGATGATGACCAGAACCTGAGTGGGTTGATGCTGTTGAAACGGTACCAGTTATGACGACGCTTTCAGGCTGCTAGTCCTGTTCCTCAAGACGTCTATTACAAAAATGAAGCTCTCTGCCCACGCTGTGTTCTTTTCATCTCAGAAAGTCACGTTAAAAAACCCAGTAGCCATCTCTCTACCATATCAAACCAGACCGAACACTTATGTACACTTGTTTTAAAAAAAATAAATACGGCACCAAAAAATAAATGAATAAGTTCAAAGACGCCTGGATGAGTTATGAAAGAAAGTCTTTACATATATAAAAAAAAAATTAAAATCAGAATGTACAATCGCTGAATTTCAAAGTTTACAACGGAGAGAAGGGATTTGTTTAAAAAAAATCAGAGCTGTCAATTCTCCAAATAAAAACACGTCTTTTCATAACAGTACAAAGCTTTGTTAAAAATAATCAGAGCTTTCAATTCTCCAAATAAAAATGTCTTTCCAGGGCTTTTATCAAACTTTATGGAGACAGTGGCGACTGATGATGGTGACTGCAGTGGTGGGAGTTGTTTTGTCTTTGTCGCTCAACATCTCCAAAAATAAAAGTAACTTCCCTGTATAGTCTGAGCCAGTAGTAATTTCTGCCTATCAATTCATGGGTCTTATCAATCCCTATGTAACCTAGCTTCTCATGACAGTGTTCCAATATTTTTGGTCTCAGATCTTTGGGTATATACAACCTGGATCAGCTTTCTTCAAAAAGATAATATAGCTTTCCCTCCTGTATCATATATCTAGACGTTTCCCCTGCCTCTACTTTTCTTCTGAGGGCTGCTATTTCCTTGTCCACCTGTTCTTCTTCAACCTGTTCTATCCACTGGGGATCTGGCTGTAAAATTTCTTCTTCCACTGCCTCCAACACAGGACGATCTTTTAGCATATGGGAGTTAATTACTCCAATTTGATATGCCCTATCATCTACCCCTGGCTCTACGCTCATGAAGTCCACTTCTAGCTTCTTGGGTAGCCTAGAGAGCAAATCTGCACAGGTGTTATCTTTCCCTGCCAGATACTCTATTTTGCAGTTTTACCTGCTTAACTTTAGTGCCCACTGCTGGATTTTCTTATTTGCCCAATCTGTTTTTAGCAAATACTGAAGGGGTTTATGGTCTGTTTTTATAGTAAATACCACCCCGCTTAGATAGTAATCTAGATTTTGGAGCGCATATGCAATAGCATACTCCCTCTTTCTATCACCAGCCATCTCTGCTGTGTCTCTGAGAGTTTATGGGACAAGAAGTATATCGGCACTTCTTCTGGTATGCCAGGGACTGGACCCTCCTTATCAAGACAGGGTTGGGTGAGGACTGCTCTCACACATTCCTCACTAGCATCTGTGTATAATACCATGGGCTTGCTGAGGTTAGGGTATATCAGCTGGGGTACAGCAGTCTTTTAACGCATTAAAGGCCCTTTTACAGTCCTCTGTCCACTTAAATCTTGCATACTTTTTGGTCAACACTCTCAAGGAAGTCGTTATCTGAGAAAATGCTGGTATAAAGCATCTGTAATATCCTATAGCCCCTATAAATCCTCTCACCTGCCTTACTGTTTGGTCGACTGAACAGTACATGTTTAAATAATAAAAAAAATAAAATTTTAATCATATAAAGGTTTCAGGTGTAAGTCACAAAGTTGCACAAAAAGTGAATCAACAAAATGGTCAGTCAGTTAAGTGCCATACATGAAACATGCTTGGGCGATCATGTCTCGAAAGAGACATGACTGACTGGGCAGAAGATTATCCCGCAATAGGTTGCCATTGCTTTCTGCGGTAGATTGGTTGTCAGCCAAGGCTATAGAACCCAATCTGTCCCACTATTTAACCCATAACTGGAAGGAAGAGATGGATTAATACCTTTCCCAAGGGTATTTGCGCATAAGTGAATGCAATGAATTCAACTGGAATTTGAACTCGGCTCCTCGATTTCTCGTTCCACGCCGATATCCACTGCACCACAACGCACAACAAAATGGTAAGCTACAGAAAAAGTCATGAAAAATATATAGGATTAGAAATTTGCACACATAGTAGAATATTTTTCAACCAATTTACATTAGCTTCAATAAATTAGAAAAGCTTTGCATTTGTATCTCAAAAATCAGATATGAGAATTTGCAACAGTCTACTCAAAAATACATACTCATCTGCATAAATCTATGCCAGGTGATTTCCTTTAAGTCAGCTGGGAAATAAAATGGCTGAAGATGAAAAGACATTCTAACCACTGAAAACTACATACCAGCTTCTTTAAGTCAATTTTCTTGTAGCTGATATTTTAAGCGAATTGTGAAAAAAAACATTTATGAAATGCATCAGAGACACGTCTTTTTCAATTAACATTTCCAAATATAAGTATATATTATGAAAAGATACATCTACAGAAAATTAACTTACGCCTTTATATATAAAAACTCTTCGTCAAATTAATTATCAAAAATTTATTTATATTGATGACAAAGATGATGATGATGATGATGATGGTTGTTGCAAACTATAATTAGAAATATTCACTACTATTTCTTTAGTTGTTTAGTCTTCAAAGTCAGGATTAATGGTATTTATGAGTTCGCCTACATCACAATCAAATGTGATCTCAAGGTTAAAATGGCTCTATTGGCTACACCGTGCAAAAATTTCAAAACATCTTCAGCACTTCCCCTTTTGAGGATGCCTCAGTTGCCAGGCAATAAACCTTGCTCCCTCCTGAGCGACTGGTACTTCCAGGGGGAAAGCTCCCCACCATTCCTGAGAAGCTTGGGCTAATATGTAATGAATGCCAATCCCAACCTAAAGGTCAGGTTTAGTTTTGCCTCCAGCTGAAACAAACTGCTATTTATATGGTGGAGATTTGCACCTAAATACAATAACGATGATGATGATGATGATGATGATGATCGACAATGGCATTACAAGTTTACAGATGAATACACGTCTATTGAACAGGTGAAGAGGCTCATCCCTTGTTCCCTTTTTAGGATGTGGTTTCCAGCTTTCTCTTTTCCAATCTTCTTACTCTTTTCCATTTTTTTTTTCTCAGTTGGAGTAGATAGACTAAACTATCGCCTGGTTCACACTCCACCCACGTCTATTGAACAGGTGTAGAGGCTCATCCCTTGTTCCCTGTTTAGGATGTGGTTTCCGGCTTTCTCTTTTCCAATTTTCTTACTCTTTTTTTTTTTTCTCTCAATTGGAGTAGATTGACTTAACTATTGCTCGGTTCACACTCCACCCACATCTATTGAACAGGTGAAGAGGCTCATCCCTTGTTCCCTGTTTAGGATGTGGTTTCCGGCTTTCTCTTCTCCATTCTTTTCACTCTCTTATTTTTTTTTCCTCTCCTCAATTGGAGTAGATAGACTAAACTATCGCCCGGTTCACACTCCACCCACGTCTATTGAACACGTGGTTTCCGGTTTTCTCTTTTCCAATCTTTTTACTCTTAAGTAACCCCTTGCGCATCAATGGCATTACTGCCTTGCTTGGTGTGATATGATTAAAAAAAAAAAAAAGCATAGGACACAACCTCATTTCTCATTCCTCAGGTTTTTTCTGTCAGTCAAAATCTATTTCCATACATGGTCGTCTAGTAGGGACATGGTTATGTTTATAAGAAAGGCAAACAAAAAGCCAAAAAGACATCAATTCATCACTCAAAAAACAAAAAGTGATGCTTTTTTTACTGTTCTTTTTTTTTTAGGGAAGTTAACATTAGTTGTACACAGGTGCCAACCCAGCTTCATATGAATCAGATGATCTCTGGTATTGAGTCATGCTTACAAGTGTTCATTCTTGTAAAATACACAATAATATAATTATTTATTTCTGTGAGTCACCTAAACAGACTCATTATCAGAGAATGAAAACCAATCAAAAACTCTTGTCTCAGTTTGAATTCCACCATTCAGGAAGTAAGCTGGCATGCTTTTTTTATACAGAAAATTGTCTGAAATACAAGTTCTTTCTGAAAATGATGATGTCATGGTTGAATGGCTTCAATCATCCCTTTCTCTTTTCCGTGTCATTCATTTTCATTTAAATTCTCACTGCAAATTAAATCTGCAGATAAAAGCCAAAAATATCTTTAAATACAGATTTTTGAGTGTTTATTGACTCATTGACAGGTTGCAGGGTAACAGATTGTTTATACTCAGTTATTCCCAAGAAAGTATGGATCAAGAAAGAGAAAAAAAGTGCTTTTCATTTGAATGTCATAAAACGACTGTCTGTGTGTCAGTTGGAGAGTTTACTTTTTTATTTTATCTGGATAGAAAAACTGAAGCAAAACAGCTGAAAATAATCCTTGACTAAAACAATTGAACAAAGATGACTATCTTGCTATCATTCAATACAACACAGATGTTTTGTAAATTGACAATCTGCAACATGTCTACTGGGACTGATTTGATAACAACTTTTTCTCTCTTTTTTTTCTTCTTTATTTGATGAAAAGTAAAATGCTGATTTTCAGCCGAATACGAACAAGTTTTGGAAATCTTTTTCATTTAGATGAAGTGTATATAATGTGCTTGTATATCTAAATAGTATTGGAAGAAAAAAAGAAGAAATAAAAGACAAAAAGAAAAACGAAGAATTAAAAAGAAAAAGAAAAAAGAAAAAGTAAAAGAAAGAAAAGATGAAGAAAGAGAAGAAGAAAAAGTAAAAGAAAGAGAAGAAAAAAGAAGAAAAAAGAAAGAAGAATAAAAAGAAGTAAAAAGAAGAAAAGGAAAAAGAAGAAGCATCAGCAGCAGCATTTCTTTTGGTATCTTAAGCTCAATTATAAATGGTAAAGACAAGAATTTCTCCAAAAAATGATTATTAAAATGTTAAAAACCAGCTACAACTTTACCCCACTATGTGTTACACACTCTCACTGAGTCAAGAGAGTATTGGGTGGGGGCAAAAATAAAAATTACCTACTAGAAATTACAAGTACTATAAAAATTTTGCTGTAACAAAACATCTCATGTGACTATCACAGGGGTAAATTAGATAAAAATAAACACTCCTAATGCTGTCTAATTACAAAAACTAGATCAAACTTTTTGGCTAATCTAATAATTCCTTTTCCGCAGTATTTATTAATTTGTCATTTCTTCTTGTACTGTTTTGTTAAAAAAATATTCTTCTTTTTCCATCATTCTATAAATGCATATAGTTTTCTTGATTAATGCTAATTGTGTCTAATGTAATGTAAAGTGGAAGAGATATATCGAATGGATTTATATCTGTTTCAGATTATATGGCAATGCTAGTCTAATATATAAGAGTATTTCCTTCATTCAATAAAGTTTATCAGATTCAGAACTCATTTTCCTTGATCAAATTAAAAAGACAATTTCACTGAACTCTGTATTGATAAATTTTATCTGTAAACTTTACTCATGTTCAGCTCTTTCAAACAAACACATACACAGGGGGCCAGTGCAAGGGTCTTGTACTCCTACAATACAGGGGCCCACCACTCAATGATACAGGGGACCACCACTCTGCTAAACATCAATTTTCATAAAGTAGTATTTATATAAAATACAAATTTTATCATAACCTGTGTACAACAAATAGATCATATCTACATCTATCTAAACTTATTTATAAATAGAACTTTGTCTCTGTGTGTGTATGTGTGTCTGTGTGTGTGTCTGTGTGTGTGTCCGTTACCTATAGACTCCGAAACGGCTGAACCGATATTCTTGAAAATTTACACAGTTGTACTATAAGTGTCTGCGAGTGTTCTTAGATAGGTTTTGTGTCAAGGTACTCCCGATAAATATCGAAAATCGATAATAAAAAAATCGGGTTATAGATGGAGTGGTCCGATTTTAATCAAATTTGATACACTCATAGACAAAGACATAAGAAACAATATTCAGAAGTTTCAAGGTTGCAGTTCTTACAATAGTGCAGAAAATTTGATATTGATACCAGGAAATCAAAATTTGACTTACATCCATTCATTTTTTCTTTCAGTCTATGGTTTCACTTTAACTGGAAAACAACTATTGCTTTTTAGTCTTTCGTGCCAACGTCCAAAGAGTCTGAGCTTCAGGACCATGGATTAGTTTCAAAAGCTTTCATTACACCCAAGCAACACCGGGCTATACTGCTAGTGCAATATAGATGAACAATTCAGTTAGAATAAATGAAAATAAATACAATGCATTTAAATACAAATTAGAGACACGTCATAATAGATTGTTGTGTCTTAAATAAATCAACAATGTTTTGAAGAAATTTTAAAGATTTTTCTTGTAAAAAAGCTGAAGAATCTTAACACATTCAACATTATGGATAAAAAGTAATGAATTTTATATAGAGTTTTTTTAGACTTAGCATGAGCAAAATAAATTCACAGATTTGGATGAAGAAATGACCCCAGTATGATGTCAAAATCTAGAAAATATTTCACCCTTTAATTGTCTTTAATAGACTGAAATACAGCAGACTTGTGAATGACCTTAACCTGCAGAAAAACTATGCAGACAGTGTGAAAAAAATATGAGGGACAAATTGGAAATGGAAACTTGACATGGGATGTTCTAAAGGAAGCATTAGTAACATCAGCAAATGACATTGTCCCAAAGGAAAGCAGATGTAGAAGAAAAAATGACTGGATTACAGATGAGATTCTCGTTATGATACAAAAGAGACAGAAAACAATGCCAAGACATGGAATGGAATACAAAAATTACACGAGGAAATAGGAGAAAATGCAGACAGGCTAAAGAAGAATGGCTCAATGACAAATGTGCAGAAATAGAGAGATTGAGCATGACTAATAAAGGAGACATGCATAAAAGAATCAGAGAATTAACAGAAAAAATACATAATGTATAAAATCCAAGGATGAAATGCTCATATTAGAAAACATTTCTACGATTAGAAAAATATATAGTTCTCTTTCATGATAAGAGAGAGCAACTGACAATCCAGAAAAACACCAACGGACCAGAAATATTAAAATCCAAAGTGGAAGCTGCAATGGCCAAACTGAATAGAAACAAAGCAGCTGAACCAGACGCCATCGTCATAGAGATGTTGACAGCCTTGGATGATTTCGGTGTACACAAATAATAAATGAAGTCTACAACAGTGGCAATATATTGAAAGACCTAAGTGGATCGATTTTCATAGTACTGCACAAGAAGCCAGGCGCAAAAGAATGTGAATTCTACAAAACAATCAGTTTAATGAGTAACATAACAAAACTCGTCATCCAAATTGAATTCTGATGAATAGAGTACATGGCATAATCAAGCCAGAGAAAGGACAAGAACAGTGCAGGACACTGGAACAGGGAATGCAATATTCATGCTTAGAATGCTGTCAGAAAGGTCAATACATATGCAGAAGGACATGTACCTGTCTTTCACAGACTATAAAAAGGCATTTGACAAAGTATGCCACAAAGGCTTGATGGAAATGCTTAGTAACCTTGACATATTCAGGAAAGACATTAAAGTAATCAAGAACCTGTACTTACAGCAAACTGCTGGCCTACAGACAGGAAATGCATTCATCAGATTGACTGATATCATGTTACGTGTTAAGTGTAACAAAAGAAAAAATGATTGATCAAAACTCAGAGTTAAATCACATACAAATATTTAATTTACGATAAACACAAAATGATATATATACAAAATTTACAATTTTTTGCATTCAAAACAAAAACGTAGAGTTTACTACTAGCAGGCAAAGTATCATGAAGGGAAAGGAAAGGTCAGTATCTTTACCCAGTTAAGTTAATAAAGTAGTTTAAGTGCTATACCTTTTGGAAATCCTTAAATGTGTATATAAAGAATAATTTCCAGTATGGTCAATGAAAAGGTCAAAAAAATTTATTTAACCTTTTTGTTCCATGAGGTTCTCTTTCAGGTTTTAGTTGGTTGGCAACTTTTCTTAGAGATTCTTTTAGTTAGATGCACAGATTCATGAATCGGGCCAGAGTTGATAATGTCAGCAAATCCTGTTAACAACTAACTACTCTCTTTCCAAAACCTATTTTTATAAAGAGCTAACACCTAATTTGCATATTTCTTGAAAACTCTCAAATCTACTGGAATATTCTCCAATCTTCAAAATGTTCCATTCCTAATTTCTCTATTTAACAACTACTTCATGAATTAAAACTTTTTTGTAATAACAAGAACCCAATAGAATCCCTTACTATAACTTTTTAGACATTATTAATATTATTTTTATATAAATGCATCCTCGTAATGCATGATTTATGCTTGAGCGATCATGTCTCTATTGATCCATGACTGACTAGGCAGAAGATTTTCATGCAGTATGTTGCCATATTTTCTGTGGTAGACTGGTTGCCAACCAAGGCTATAGAACCCAATCTGTTCTGCTATTCAACCCAGAGCTGGAGGAAGAAGAGATGGATTAATACCTTTCCAAAGGGTATTTGCTGCATAACTGAATGCAACAAATTCAACTGGAATTCAAACTTGGTTCTCATTCTGAGCCAATATCCATTCAGTAGATAAACAAACATAGAAAGGAGTGAAAGACAAGCATGTGTCTTCTCACCAGATCTATTCAACCTATACAGCAAGACAATTCTCAGAACTCTAGAAGTTTTGCCAGTATTCATCATTAGCAGCCACAATCTGAACAACATAAGATACGCAGATGATACAGTGCTGATAGTAGACACTGAAAGGAAACTACAAGACCTTCTACAGAAGGTAGCTAAAGGAAGTGGAAAGAAAGAACTACATATAAACTACAAGAAAACAACGCATGGTCATCAATAAAAAGAGGAGCCCAAAATGTCAACTGCAGGCTGGGGATGCTAAAATCAAGCAGGTACAGAAATTTAAATACAGAAATTTAAGTGTTCTAACAGAGGATGGAAAGTGCAACACTGAAGGCATATTGGCATGGCCAAGCATGCATTCCAGAAGCTGACTAGAGTACTGAGAGACAGGAAAATTTCACTGGAAACAGAGAAGAGAGTACTAGATTGTTATGTGATGTCTGTCCTTCAATATGGCAGCAAATGCTGGACAATCTCATCAAAGATGAAGGAAAGACTTGAAGCAACTGAAATGTGGTTCTACAGAAGGATGTTGAGGATACCATAGACCAAACATGTAAGCAATGACAAGGTTTTAGAGACAATTGAAACAAAAAGGAAACTGATACTTAACATCAGGGGCAAACAGCTGAAGTTTCTGGGACATGTAATGAGGAAGAAGAGCTTGGAGAATCTGATACTCACAAGACAGATAGCGGGAAAGAGACAGAGAAAAGCAATGCATGAGATATTTTAAATGGATGGCAGAGCAGGGTTTGGGAGAAATAGGAGTGTTAAGAGCAACAAGGGATTGGAAGACATGGAAGGCCATGATCCCTTACATCCTGACAGACATAGCACATAGAAGAAGAATAGTCAGTTGTACCTTGTTTAATTTGTAACATATATAAATATAGGTAGAAAAAAGCAAATTTTGATAAGTTAGCCAGGGTCACTAACAACTGCCTAGGGTTCCCAATCAGCTTTTTTTTCCAGTCAAGGGGTTTGGGTATAATATACACTGGCCTTGTGCACAGATATTTAGCTATGAAACTTTTTTTGCTAAGGCATAATATTTTAAGCCTTCAGTATAAAATTTTGTTTTGTGATATCTTTCCTCCTTTATGGCAATGAATACTGGACAATCTCCTCAAAGATGAAGGAGAAACTTGAAGCAACAGAAATGTGGTTCTGCAGAAGGATGCTGAGTCTACAGCTATACACCAGTTCTCATCCGATCACCAAAGTTAAGCAACATCGAGCCTGGTCAGTACTTAAATGGGTGACCATTTGGGAATACCAGGTGCTGTAAACGTAGGGACAAAGAATGGTCCACCGCTTCTCCAGGTTTGGGGGTTGGGAGCAGGGCTAACAACCCTGCCCCGTAAAAAAGAGTTTGTTACAGAAACAGCAACAAAAACTTGCTGCCCTATACACCATCTGGGTGTGAGGGATAAATGATGATGATGATGAGAAGGATGCTGAGGATACCATGGACCAAACATGTGAGTGATAACAAGGTTTTAGAGAGCATGCAAATGAAAAGGGAATTTATATTTGGCATCAGGAAGATACATCTGATGTTTCTGGGACATGTAGTGAGGAAGAAGGGTTTGGAGAATCTGATACTCACAGGATGGACAGAGAGAAAGAGAAACAGAGGGTAGCAGCATGAAACTTACTTGATGGGCTTGGACAAGTGGATGATAAAGTGGGGTTTAGGAGAGATAGTATCATATGTAAATTAATAGGTAAGTATAAATAGAGAATAACTGGAGAGGTAAGAAATGGATAAACCCTGTTGTCACAAAGGACATGGAGAGCTGTGCTATGACTACCACTACATGCAAAGAAATGTGAAACATAATAATGGTGTCGCTGATAGAATCCTTAAATTTGCTGGACAACCCAGAACTCATAGAAACATGGATAAGAACTTTAGTTGCATTTACAAGAGTAAAAGATTAAGAGACTCAAAGATTGCCAGAGTAGAAAATGAACTGTTTTTTTTATAATCATATCACCCCAAGCAAGGCTTTTTATGGCCACTGTTGAGCAGAGGGTTACATAGAAGGTAAGTTATGAGAAAGAGTGATAGGTTATAGGGGGTGTCAGGAAGAGGGTAAGAGAAGGATGAGAATACTGATGAGAGTGGAGAGGACGAAGAAAGAAGCATGAGAAAGAGGATGCAGATTAGCGAGATAGACGATGACTCTTGAGTTTGCATTTAAATTCTTGGAGATTATAGCTGTCGGGAAAGCAATTAAATGGAAGGGAATTTCACAGGTGAGAAGTGCGAGAAAGGAAGCTGCTGGAGTAGAATTTGCGTTTACAATTTATTGGTTTCACAGTAAAAGGGTGGGACCTAGTTGCTAATCTTGTGGCTCGAGTAAATTTATATATAGGGGGCACCAGTGAGCTAAGTTCATCTTAGCTGAAGCTGTGAAAGTATTTGTAGAATAAACACAGACAAGCCACATTGTGCCGGTGAGAAAGTGACTGTATCCAAGCTGTTGAGTCAGGATCTATCAGATTACAGATTCTCCGTTGGATTTTGATTATTTGGATAATCAAATTATTTCTTGCTACTCTTGGGTGCAAAGCTATGAAGAAAATTTCAACAATGTGTTGCACAAGCAAATGAGAAGAGATAACATTTGAGGAAATTATGAAAATTATAGAAAAGAACAAAAAAAAATTGGTAATCGCTGAAAGAACCAAGTTTTTAGAAACAAGACAATCACCAAATGAGTCCATTGTATAGATTGAAAAAATGAGCCAAGTATTGTGAATTTGAAAAATTGGGAGCACAGGAAATGACTATAGAATATGAATTCTTCTTAGATTAACTGAAGGCTTGCAAGACCAAAACCACAAATGAAAAATACTAGAATGTCTACAGAGTAGCAGAATGAGTATGGAAGCTAGCATTGAGTTTTTGCAACAATTAGAGTTGATTTTAATCAACCAAAAGAAGGAGTTAAGATATACTGGACAAGCAAGATCCATAATTAAATGTAGATATTGTGAAAAAAATTACAAGAGAGAGATGTACAAATGTCCAACTCTAGAAAAAATAGGCTCAAATTGCAAAGAAAGAGATCATTTTCAGAATGTATGCAAATACAACAAGCAAATAAAGGTAGTAAAAACTGTTCAAACCCCAGAGAAGAAGAAAAAGAAGAAGGAGCTGAAATACTTACAATGAATACACAAAAAAAAGAAGTACAGATAAAAATAAGGATAAATAGCCAAGTATTTACCATGCAAGTTGGCACAGGCAGTGAAGTTACGTTGATACCCAAACATTTTTGGATAAGATTAGGATGACCTAAATTAAAAAAAGCAGCATACAATTAAAGCAATTTGATGAAAAGCCCATTAAAAAATGGTACATATCAAGGCAATTTTGAAATGGGCAAGTGTTTTGAAATAATTCCCGTTACAGTTGTAGCATGCAAAAAAGATTATGAATTATTAGGGATTCCATAGAAGCAGAAGGAAATGAAATAGGATTATTGAAAGGCTATAAAGCAAATATTTGATTAAAGAAAAATTATCACCCAAAGTATATAGAGTCAAGAAAAGTTCCAATTTACATCCTACTTTTGGTAGTAGCCAAAATGATACAAGGCATACAAGAAAGGGTAACTCAAGTTAATAGTAGTTGGGTATCACCGATAGTAGTTATAAAGAAATCTGATAAGAGATTTAAGGATATCTGATAATTACAAGATAGGGGTATATCACCAGATATGTTCAGACTCGTTTCAGTTGCCAAATAATGAAACTGCAAGTCACGATTTAGTAAAAATGGAGTACATTGCAAAAATTGATCTCAAGTCAGCATAAAATCAAATAGAAATTGATGAGAAATTCAAGGAAATAACCATGATAAACATCACTGTAGTATTATTAAGATGGACACGTCTACAGTTTGGGATAAAAACTTCTAGCCATATTTTCCAAAAAGCAATTGAAAGTGTCTTATTAGGAAAAATAAACAATATAATATACCACAACAATATAGGTGTATGGGCAAGAACTAAAGAAAAGTTAAAATATAAAACAGAGCAAATTTTAGTGAGATTTAAAAAGGCAGGCTTGATCACAAACAAAGGTATAAATTGACTGTAAGAAGATATCATATTTGGGATATCAAATATCAAAAGAAGACATATCACCTGATGATAGACTAACAAAGAAAATAACAGAAATAATTGCTCCAACAAATGAAAAAGAATTAGAATCATTTTTGGTGCTGATAAATTTTTATGGTAAATACATACCAAGATACAGTGGCATAATAGAGCCATTTGAAAAATTACGCAAAAGGAAACAAAAAAAACAATCCAGTAAATTTGACTGGAAACAAAAGCAAACACTAAAGAATAATAAAAGTTTTGATCCAAAAAAAGAAACAACGTCATCCACTGACACAAGTAAAAAGGAGATTGCTGCTGTTTTATCACAAGAAGAACATCCAATCACGTACATATCAAGAAGGTTAGGGTTAACAGAAACTAACTGCTCGAATATTGAAAAAGAAGAGCTAGCAACTGTATCGAGCATGAAAAGGGCACAAAACTTTTTGTTAGGAAAAAGATTCTTATTAAAATTGGAATATAAACCATTAGAGTTCATATTTAATCTGAGAAAATAATTGCCATAAGTCACACCATCAAGGATTTTAAGATGGGCAATAAAAATCATGGTATTTGATTTTGACATAGTGTATGTAAAAGGGAACGCTATTCCTCACATAGATGTTTTATCAAGATTACAGTTCAAGAATGAAACAGAAGGAAAACAAAAAAATACTGAAGATAAAATAATACACTGGGTTGAAACAGGTATTCTTGTTCTAAATAGAATCAAAATAGAAACAAAGCAAGAATCGTAGAGAGACTAATTTTTTGATGGCAGAGTGACTCTTAAAGAAACAAAGCACAAACTAACCATAGAAAATGATATAATATGCAATGAAGATGTAATAGTAGCTTCACAAATACCGAGAAGAAATATACTATAAGGAGTACATGATGATGTACATTGTGGCATAAAAACAACATGAAGAAAATTAAAGTTGCAAGCTTGGTGGCCAGGATACCCAAAAAGCATGGAGGAATACATTAAGAGATGCCCAAAATGTGCAGAAATAAAGAATTCAAGCAAGCAGAAAATTCACTTATAGCCCAAGGAAGCAGAGGCATGGGTTAGAGTTCACATGGATCAAACACATATCAGAGATAGGGATTATACCTAGTATTAGTGGGACTCGTATTCAGGATGGCCAGAAGTTATCAGAGAACAAAAACAGAAAAGCCACTACAATAAAGCAAATGCTAAGAACTATATTCTCAAGCAATGGAGTGCTTTAGACAGTAGTCACTGACAGTGCATCCAAATTTTGGATATATGCGTGGTTAAAACAAATTGGATGTATCCCATGCAAGACACCACCATATCACCCACAATATAATGGCCTTGTTGAAAAAATGGTACAAATGGAGAAATTGGGGCTGAAAGCATTCTCACCACTTAATGAAAACATAGAAGCATATTTACCAAAAAATGCTCCTCAGTTACAGATCCATTCCACATGCGGGAAATAAATTGTGCCCTTCGGCATTAATGGAAAAACAAATCAGAGTCCCCATAACTATGTCCTTTGCAACAAAAAAATGTATGATAAAGAAAAGAGAATCCAGAAGAAGCACATTTTCGGATACAAAAAAAAAGACACAACACGGCTATACTTGAGAAAAAGGAACAAAATTTATTGGCACTTTCGGAAGCAGAAATGAACTGGATGATGTGGAAATGGAAGGTCAGGAACAAGGACAACATATAATGGCACATGCAGATCAGCTTAGAAGGAGAAAGGAGCTGGATAATGTGGAAATAGAAGGGCAGGCACAACAAAAGGCAGAAAGTTACAAAAGTGGAACAGAGAAGGAAATGGAAGAAAATGAGAATGAAAAGACAGTTGAATATGAAGAAGAAAATGAAGAGAGACCAAGATCACCATTAAAGAGAAAACAAAAAAGACAAGAGGAAGGACAATACAGTACAAAAATAATCAGGAGCAGTAAAAAAAAACAAGGGTGTACAACCTCTCCATTTCAGGGAGGTGTAGAATCTTATGCAAATTAGTAGACAAGTATAAATACAGAATAACTGGAGAAGTAAGAAATGGGAAAATCACGTCATCACAAAGGGCATGGGGAGCTGTGCTATGAGTACCACTATACACAAAGAAATGTGAAACATAACCAAAAGTATGGATACTATTTATTCTCTAAAGATTATATCGACTTTGTTAATAGCTGCCATGAATATTCCCTGAAAATCACTTAAACTCTTTCAAAAGGGAACTGCTAATCATTTGATTTGATGTGAACTGATACTTCTTTCAAAAGTTAAAAATAAATCCTTCATTTTGTTTCATTCTGGGAATTTAGTCAAAATTGTTCTCCATTAATAATCAGAGAGATCCCTCTGTCTCCCATCAGTATGGCTGATGCTAACCTCCAGGAGAGTGACTCATTGTATCTTCTTGGTCTCCCATTTTTCTCTGACATGAAGTCAAAACAATTGGGATAACTTTCAAGGAATTTCAAACTGAACCTTTCCTTTCATCCACAGAGTAGTTTCTTTACGTTTCCCTACCCACTCCAAGTTCTCCACTCAGAATTGTCTGTAGTGGGTTAACCATCAGTTCATACTAATAGTGAGTTTAATCCCTGGGCTGTGTAGTGTGCACTTGGACTCAGTAGAAATGGAGTGAACAATAACAATGAAGTCAGTCGGTTAAGTGCCATGCGTGATACACGCTTTGGGTGATCATGTCTCAAAAGAGACATGACTGACTGGGCAGAAGATTATCCCGCAGTAGGTTGCCATGGCTTTCTGCGGTAGACTAGTTGCCAGCCAAGGCTATAGAACCCAATCTGTCCTGTTATTTGACTCATAGCTAGAGGGAGAAATGTTTCATATAATTTAGTAGCAATTAGTGGGGAATCAGTTTATTACTTCATAACAATATAAAACTGATCGCCCACTTTATGCCTAGTAGAAGCCTTAATCATGTTGCTAACTATTATATTCAGTCAGTCAGTTAAGTGCCATACGTGATACACGCTTTGGACGATCATGTCTCTTTCGAGACATGACTGACTGGGCAGAAGATTATCCCACAGTAGGTTGCCATTGTTTCTGTGGCAGCTGGTTGCCGACCAAGGCTAAAGAACCCAATCTGTCTTATTATTTAACCCATAACTAGAGGGAAGAGATGGATTAATACCTTTCCCATGGGTATTTGTGCATCAGTGAATGCAAGGAATTTAACTGGAATTCGAACTCGGCTTCCCGAGTTGATATCCACTATACCGCAACGCACATCCAAAATAAAAACTAGACAAGATATTCCTGGATATGAGGAGAGGAATTTAAAATAATCTAGTTCTGTAGATGAAATAAAAGTTTCAGTTTGAAATTCCCTAAAAGTCAAACAAATCCTTAAGTACCTGAAGAAGCCCAAAGGGCACAATGACTGAAATGTTGTAATAATAACAAGATGGGGACAATTGTCTGTTGTAAATAATGCAAATAAAAGATAATTCCGTGATTCAGAAATTCAGACACAAACAAAATTACAATATTTTGTAAAAATAAGTGTGTCAAGTCCCAAGAAGAATCTTTTGCCTTAAGTAGGTTATTTTGTGAAATAACAAAGACAAATCAATAAATTAACATCATACCACATTTGATCATCTAGCAAATTGACTGTACATGTTTTTGAAGAACTTGACATTTCCTATTCAAATACCTTTTATTGTAATCAGTCTGAGATACAAATTTACAGGGTGTGTTATGAAAACCATTTTATTGGTTTTCCAATGCCAATAAAACTCTTGCTGTATAGTGGAGAATAGTATGTAACACCTGGTACCATATATGCACACCTTGTTCTCGATTTGTCACCATTGGATACTCTATTGTTTGAAACAACACAAAGAGCACAGAACTTTGTGGTTGACATTTGTCCCATTCTCTTCAACTAAAAAAAAAAAACAACGCTACTTATATATCTTTTCTGACTGCAAAGGTTATTGGTAGCTTTTGTTAAATATGTCAACATAACACAAGGAAAGCAAGTCATTAAGAACATTTTGTTAGATCATAATAATGATAATATAAACGAAAAATACCTCTGTCTTCTACAGCTGAGTAGATTTCAAGATTGCTGACTTTTGCTTGCTTTCTGAAATTTAAAGGTTTTCACTATTCTATATTTCATATGAGCGTTTTTGTTATTTTTTCAGCATGGAATGATCAAAAGGAAATTCCAGTATTTGTTAGATTAAAAACTTTATTCATAATACATTTGTTAAATTTGACATTTTATTTTTTATTTTTTTTAATCATATCACCCCAAGTAAGGCGGTAACGCCACTGATGTGCAGAGGGCTACATAAAAGTAAGAAGATTGGAAAAGAAAAAACCGGAAACCACATCCTAAACAGGGAACAAGGGATGAGCCTCTTCACCTGTTCAATAGACGTGGGTGGAGTGTGAACCGGACGATCACTGAAAATAAGCAATATTGAGCCTGGTCAGTATCTTGATGGGTAACCTCTTGGGAATACCAAGAGTTGCAAGCTTGGAAGTGCGGGTGGTGTGATAAATAATGACTTGGAATTGTTAATCAGAGAAATAAGTTCTAATTACAGCTGGATTCATTATGTTTACTTAAGTGCAATTACCCTTGGGAAAAGTATGAATCTACTTGTTGACCCCTTGGTTAATTATTAAGTCTTGTGATACTAAAGCATTATTATCTGCAAAAATAAAATAAAATTGCATACAAAATATTTAAATTTCAGTATTAAATAATCTATACAGGTTGATATGGCACTAAAGAAAAACAACCAACTACTTATTTTTTGTTAATAATTTTGTCCTAATTTAAACTGTTGGCCCACAAATCATTATATGCGATAAGTAAAATTTCTATTGATCTATCTATTTAGACTTAGATACAAAATATATTAGAGAGCTACCTAATGATGTGTAGTGTCATCTTTAATCCTAATAACACCAGCACAGAGTTTAAAATGTGCAGGAGTTATTGCATGTCCAGATCTAGAGTTGTGCATAACAGAGTTGCACTTAGTGCGTTTAATAAGTGTGCAGCCTATATCATGTAGGTGGAATGAGGTCTACGTCAAAGAGTATGTGGTGTGTGCAGAATCTGAGTATTAGTGGAACCACTTTCATGCTATCTGTGTCTAATGGATGTTGTCATATGGCTGGAACAAACTCATCATTTCTAGAAAACATTGCAAGCAAACAGAGATATAAATGGTCTGCAATAATATCCGTATACAACAGAAATATCAAGATAGATTACACCTCACATGTTTACAGAGCTACAATCAACTTGCATGAACTCCTGCTTGTAGGCTGGACCTATAGCTTCATACAATCACCAAAACACAATATATATATATATAAACTTATTTATACATGCAACTTTGTCTGTGTGTGTGGGTGTGTGTCTGTGTGTGTGTCTCTGTGTGTGTGTGTGTATGTGTCTGTGTCCATTACCTAGACTCCAAAATGGCTGAACTGATTTTCTTGAAAATTTACACAGTTGTACTATAAGCATCTGTGAGTGTTCTTAGCTAGGTTTTGTGTTGAGGTACCCCTAATCAGTCAGTGAAGTGCCATACGTGATACACGCTTGGGCAATCATGTCTCTTTCAAGACATGACTGACTGGGCAGAATATTATCCTGCAGTAGGTTGCCATTGCTTTCTGCGGTAGACTGGTTGCCGACCAAGGCTATAGAACCCAATCTGTCCTATTATTTAACCCATAACTGGAGGGAAGAGACGGATTAATACCTTTCCCAAGGGTATTTGCGCATAAGTGAATGCAAGGAATTCAACTGGAATTCGAACTTGGTTCCCCGATTTCTCATTCTGAGTCAATATCCAATGCGCCACAACACACATCTGCGTACCCCTGATAAATATGGAAAATCGATAATCAAAAAAATCGGGTTATAGAAGGAGTGGTCCGATTTTAATCAAATTTGATACACTCATAGACAAAGACATAAGAAATGATATTCAGAAGTTTCAAGGTTGAAGTTCTCACAATAGTGCAGAAAATCGATAATATATTTATATAAAAGGCAAGATGTTTGTGTGTGTGTGTGTTTATCTGCCTGTATGTCTGTATTTTTTCAGCCCTTTTATTTTAGTTTTTACTTCGGGTTTGGCTCTAAGTAGGTATAATTGTAGTTCTTAGCCTCAGCCATGATACCATTTACTCAGAGGACTTATTTAGCCTTCAAAACTCAGTTTACGCTGAAAAAAACTTATTTGATATCGATACCAGGAAATCAAAATTTGACTTACATCCATTCATTTTTCTTTCAGTCTATGGTTTCACTTTAACTGGAAACAACTATTGCTTTTTAGTCTTTCATGCCAACGTCCAAAGAGTCTGAGCTCCAGGACCATGGATTAGTTTAAAGCTTTTATTACACCTGAGCAATACCGAGCTATACTGCTGGTATATATATATATATACACTTAAGGGAGTTGATCGCAAAAATTTCTGTTGAGTTTTTACAAAACAGCTGAACATAGTCTATTGAGTTATATTAAAAAGAATGAAAGAAATATACAACTAATTCAAAATTAAATAAAGATTAAAAAATTACAGAGATTATTTCACAGCCATGATGTAATAAATTACTATTTAGTTGTTTCTAAGAATAAACTTTTCATTTAAATGAGCAAATATCAGTGTTGATAATTAATCATAGTCACAATGAAGATATTAAAACATTTAAATAATTGCAATCAAATTCAAAACTACAATTTAGTTAGATTTTTACAATGTTATTGTATATAAAGTTGTAAATTGATTTTTGGGGTGTATCTTTTCATCATAAACAGACTTCATTGTTTAAAATCATTGTAGAAATGAACAGGTGTCTAATATCAAAAAAGTTCATATATATTTGCTGATGTTATTACTCACTGTTTCTAGAGGAAAAGAGAAACTGTCATGCAATTTCAGTGATCAATGATTCATTTGATCGCTAGTTCTTTTTGCCATTTTTGTATTTAATGATTAAGACCTACTGCAGAACCTTATAGTCCTCTGTTTTCAGGAAATACAAACTCAAAGATTTTTGAATTTGGCTCAAATCAACTGCAGTTGGTTGAAAATTCTCTTTTTATATTTAATTATAATTTTTCTATTATGCCTGAAAACTTCTACTATGTTTTGAAAATTTCTAATCTTATTTTCCAATGAATTTTTTTTTCTTGGAGCCCTTTTTAAATGTTTTGATATTGTGATTTTGTCACCAAGTTGTTGTGGTGTTGTTGAGGCCAGTAATAAAGACACAAAGATGGAATAGTGTTAAACAAATATAGTACAAAGACAGTAGTACAAACACATACCAGTGAGTGATTATTAGTGTGAATGTAAGTCGGGCTGTCAGAGTTATCTGCTGGAATATTGAAGATACCAATCTATCAGGGTGACCAGCTAATCCCCATTGCAGATGCCTGCTCAGGCACATTTGTGTTTGTTCAGCACCCACAGAGCTCACCTCTGGTTTATACTGAAAACATTCTGAGCTGTTCTTAGTTACAGTTTTTTGGAGAGAGTGCATTATATAGTGTGGACAACAGTCTGAACAAAGCCAGGAGGCTCAAAGCACAATGAGTTGGGACTCAAGGTAACAATTAATTACATGTATAATATATATATATATATATATATATATATATCACCAGCCATAATTATTAGGTCAGCCTAGTGTTATAAAAAAATGATGTATTTCATACTATTTTTTAGTATTTATTGCCAAGTGAATAATTGTAAATAAAAGTAGAGTGGTTCTTTTGTTAATACGGCACAATAACATGGGCGTCAAATGAATTTATAAATGTTTAATAATTACCTTTATTGCAGTTTTATCAATGAAAGAAAATTTAGGGTGATTTGGACGAGTTCATCTTTACTTCCTTGCTTTGTAAAATTTTGCAAATTAATTATAACAAAAGAGCCATTCCATTTTCATTTGGCAATAAATATTAAAAATAGTATGAAATACATAATTTCTTTTTAAAAATACTGGGGCAGCCAAATAATTATATATATATATTATACAGTGATGTTTACCCTGTATAAGGCTTAGGAGCCACTTGAGGTGGTGGATTACAGAGTCAATGGTAGAGTTTATGAATATGTATGGAGAAAATAATGGTTGACCCTGTAATTGAACAGGTTCCGATTGTAGTGATTGGAAAACATCATCTTGGGAGTCAGTTCTACAGAGCGGCAGTTTGCAAGAAGAAGCTGCACAATTTGAACTTACATTTCACCACTGGAATACAAAGGAAATGAGAGTGGTTCCCTACAATATGCATCATATGACAGGACTTAGCTGGGAAGTTTTGAACTGGTGGAACTAAGAAAAGTAGTTCATTTAAGCATTTTCCATGAAAATAGCAGTAATGCAGTGAGAGGCTTGCGATGTTTCATCTGAGAGGAAAGGAGCTGTGAGGTGGAAAATAATTTGTTAGTCACAAGAATGTGGAAATGCTTTTAGACTTAAACAAAACTAAAAAATGAAGACGGGGCAGCTCCTGTTCTGACAGCAGTTCTACATTATAAGCCTGATAGGGATCTTGTTAACATAGTGTAAAGAGTCAGGTAATTACTGGAGTGGTACAGGGGATGGATCATCTATCCAGCAAATTTAGTAATTGATTGATCATAAATACAAGCTCATCTTGAGGTTTGGGTTGAGTTTAAAGCTCAATAGACACTCAGGGAATATCCATTTATTGTGATTAGTGATAGTTCAGGATCCAATCATAAATATGAGCTCATCTTGGGGTTTGGATTGAGTTTAAAACTCAATAGGCACTCAAGGAACATCCATTTATCGTGATTGGTTATAGTTCATTATCCAATCAAAAATACGAACTCATCTTGAATTTGGGTTGAGATTAAGGCCCAATAGGCACTCAGGGAACATCTATTTATTGTGATTGGTGATAGTTCAAGATCCAATCATAAATACGCGCTCATCTTGAGGTTTGGGTTGTGTTGAAAGCTCAATAAGCACTCAGGGAATATCCATTTATTGTGATTGGTGACGGTTCAGGATCCAATCATAAGTATGAGCTATCTTCATGTTTTGGTTGAGTTGAAAGCTCAACGGACACTAAGGGAACATCCATTTATTTTGACTGGTGATAGTTCAGGATCCAATCATAAGTATGAGTTCACCTTGAGGTTTGGGTTGAGTTTAAAGCTCCATAGGCACTCAGGGAACATTCATTCATTGAGTTTTTTTATAGTTAGGGATCCAATTATAAATACGAGCTCATTTTGAGATTTAGATTGAGTTTAAAACCCAACAGGCACTCGCGGAATATCCATTTATTGTGGTTGGTGATAGTTCCAGATCTAATCATAAATATGAGCTCATCTTGAGGTTTCTGTTGAGTTTAAATGAGCTTTAAACTCAACAGTTGAGTTTAAATGAGCTTTAAACACTCAGGAAACATCCATTTATTGTGATTGATGATAGTTCACGATTTGATCATAAATATGAGCACATCTTGAGGTTTAGATTGAGTTTAAACCTAAATATGCACTCAAGGAACATCCCTTTATTGTGATAGGCAATAGTTCAAGATCCAATTTTAAATATGAGCTGATCTTGATCTTAGGTTTGAGTTTAAAACTCAATAGGTACTCAGGGAACATCTATTTATTGTTGTTGGTGATAGTTCACGATCCAATAATACAAGATCATCTTGAGGTTTAGATTGAGTTTAAAGCTCAATAGGCACTCAGGCAACATCCATTTATTGTGATTGGCGATAGTTCAAGATCCAATCATAAATACGAGCTTGTCTTGAGCTTTGGATTGATTTTAAGACCCAACAGGCACTCCGGGAACATCCATTTATTTTGTCTGGTGATAGTTCAGGATCCAATCACACATACGAGCTCATATTGAGGTTAGATTTGAGTTTAAGGCCCAATAAGCACTCAGGGAACATCCATTTATTATTGTTGGTGATAGTTCAAGATCTAATCATAAATATGTGCATATCTTGAGGTTTCGGTTGAGTTTAGAATTAAATAGTCACTCGCAGACCCTCCATTTATTGTAACTGTTGATAGTTTAAGATCCAATAATAAATATGAGCTCATCTTGAGGCTTGGGTTGAGTTTAAAGCTCAATAGACTCTCAGGGAACATCCATTTATTGTGACTGGTGATAGTTCAGGATCCAATCATAAATAATTATACGAGCTCATCTTCAAGTTTGGATTGATTTTAAGGCCGAATAAACACTCAGGGAACATCCATTTATTGTGACTGGTAATAGTTCAAAATCAAAACATAAATACGAGCTCATCTTGAGGTTAGATTTGAGTTTAAGGCCCAATAGGCACTCAAGGAAAATCCATTTATTGTGGTTTGTAATATTCAAGATGTAATCATATATATGAGCGCATCTTGAGGTTTGGGTTGAGTTTAAAGCACAATACGCACTCGGGGAACAACCTCTTATTGTGATTGGTGATAAATCAGGATCCAATCATAAATACGAGTACATCTTGAGGTTGGGGCTGAGTTTAAGCACCAATAAGCACTCAGGGAACATCCATTTATTGTGATTGGTGATAGTTCCGTCTCCAATCATAAATATTTGCTCATCGTGGGGTTTGGGTTGAGTTTAAAGCTTACTAGGCACTCAGGGAACATCTATTTATTGTGCTTGGTGATAGTTCAAGATCCAATCATAAATATGAGCTCATCATGAGTTTTGGGTTGAGTTTGAAGCTCATTAGGCACTCAGGAAACATCCATTATTGTGATTGGTGGTAGATCAGGATCCATTCATAAATATGAACTCATCTTGAGGTTTGGGTTGAGTTTAAATCTCATTAGGCACTCAGGGAACATCCATGTATTGCTCTTGGTGATAGGTCAGGATCCAATCATAATTATGAGCTGATCCTAAGGTTTGGGTTGAGTTTAAAGCTCAATAAGCACTCAGGGAACATCCATTTATTGTGATTGGTGATAGCTCAGGATCCAAAATATGAGCTCATCATGACGTTAGATTTCATTTTAATGCCCAATAAACATTCAGGGAACATCAATTTATTATGGTTGGAGATAGTTCAGGATCCAACCATAAATATTTGCTCGTCTCGAGGTTGGGGTTGAGTTTAAAGCTCAATAGGCACTCAGGGAACATCTATTTATTGTGGTTGGTGTTAGTTCAGGATTCCATCATAAACACGTGCTCATCTTGAGATTCAGATTGAGTTTAAGGCTGAATAGTCACTCAGGGAACATCCATTTGTTGTGTTTGGTGGTAATTCCAATCTAATCATAAATATGTGCCCATCTTGAGGTGTGGGTTGAGTCTAACATTAAATAGACACTCAGAGAATATCTCTTTATTGTGATTGCTGACGGTTCTGGATCCAATAATAAATATGTGTTTATCTTGAGGTTTGGGTTGAGTATAGAGCTCAATAAGCACTCAGGCAACATCCATTTATTGTGATCGGTGCTAGTTCAGGATCCAATCATAAGTACGAACTTATCTTGAAGTATTGGTTGTGTTTTAGGCCCAATATGTAATCAGGGAACATCCATTCATCGTGATTAGTGATAGTTCAGGATCTAATCATAAATACGAGTCCATCTTTATGTTAGGTTTGGGTTTAAGGCCCAATAAGCACTCAGGGAACATCCATTTATTGTGATTGGTGTTAGTTCAGGAGCCAATCATAAATATGAGCGTATCTTGAGGTTTCGGTTGAGTTTAAAGCTCATTATGCACTCAGGGAATATCCATTTATTGTGATTGGTGATAGTTCTGGCTCTATTCATAAATATGAGCTCATCTTGAGGTTTCAGTTGAGTTTAAAGTTCATTAGTCACTCAGGGAACATCCATTTATTTTGATTGGTGATAGGTCAGGATCCAATTATAAATATTTGCTCATCATGACGTTAGATTTGATTTTAAGGCCCAACAGGCACTTAGGGAACATCCAGTTATTATGGTTGGAGATAGTTCAGGATCCAACCATAAATATTTGCTCATCTCGAAGTCTGGGTTGAGTTTAAAGCTCAATAGGCACTCAGGGAAGATCCATTTATTGTGGTTGGTGTTAGTTCAGGATCCTATTATAAATACGAGCTCATCTTGAGATTCATATTGAGTTTAAGGCTTAATAGGCACTCAGGGAACATCCATTTGTTGTGATCGGTGATAGTTCAGGATTCAATTATAAATACGAGCTCGTCTTGAGGTTTGCATTGATTTTAATGACCAATAGGCACACAAGAAACATCCATTTATTGTGGTTGATGATAGTTCTGGATCCAATCATAAATACGAGCTTATCTTGAGGTCAGATTTGATTTTAAGGCCAAGTAGGCACTCAGGGAACATCCACTTATTGTGTTTGGTGATATTTCCGGATCTAATCATAAATATGTGCTCATCTTGAAGTTTGGGTTGAGTTTAACATTAAATAGGCACTCAGGAAACATCCATTTATTGTGATTGGTGACAGTACAGGATCCAATAATAAATATGAGCTTATCTTAAGGTTTGTGATGAGTTTAAAGGTCAATAAGCACTCAGGCAACATCTATTTATTGTGATCAGCGATAGTTCAGGATCCAAAAATAAATAAGAGTTTATCTTGAGGTTTTGGTTGAGTTTTAGGCCCAATATGCACTCGGGGAATATCCATTCATTGTGATTGGTGATAGTTCAGGATCCAATCATAAATACAAGGCCATCTTGATGTTAGGGTTGGCTTTGAGGCCGAATAAGCACTCTAGGAACATCCATTTATTGTGATTGGCGATCGTTCAGGAGCCAATCATAGATATGAGCTTATCTTGAGGTTTGGGTGAAGTTTAAATCTTAATAGGTACTCAGGGAACATCCATTTATTGTGATTGGTGGTAGTTTCCAATCCAATGATAAATACGAGCTCATCTTGAGGTTTGCATTGATTTTAAGGCCCAATAGGAACTCAGGGACATCCATTATTGTGACTGGTGATAGTTCAGGATCTAATCATTAATACAATCTAATCTTGAGGTTAGATTTGATCTTAAGGCCAAGTAGGCACTCAGGGAACATCCATTTATTGTGGTTGGCTATAGGTCTGGATCTAACCATATACATGTGCTCATCTTGTGGTTTGGGTTGAGTTTAAAATTTAATAGGCACTCAGAGGACATCCATTTATTGTGATTGGTGATGGTTCAGGATCTAATCATAAATATGAGCTCATCTTGAGGTTTGGGTTGAGTTCAAATCTCAATAGGCACTCAGGGAACGTCCGTTTATTGTGATTGATGATAGTTCATGATCCAATCATAAATATGAGCTCATTTTGCGGTTTGGATTGTGTAAAGCTCAATAAGCACTCAGGGAACTGTCACACTATATTTAGTATGGCTGTATGGAAGCAATTATATTAGTCTGTATAATTAATTTTTTCTGAAAAGAACCAGTTGGGGAGATTTGTTCTATTCCAATATGAACAGAGGAAAAAAAAATGAAAAAAAAACACAGGCATGCTGGAAATAAATATGAGTTAAAAGATTGTGGGTGTGCAGGTGCAGGTCAAACAAGGTCATTGGATCTGACGAGGTCATTGTATCATTATTGACAAGCGGAAAAAGCATGACTAAGAGAAGTTTAGTTGTTGTTTTCGCCGACACAGCTGATAAAAATGAAAATTTGATTGTTTTGGTATTTTATCTGACAAACCCATGCTGAATATGACCAAAACATGGCTGTAGATTGTCACAAATGCAGAAAAAATAGATTTTGCTTATCCAGGCTTCTTTGACAAGTGCAAAGGTTAGGTTGATGGTAATGAGAATTAATCAAATTGAAATTTCCCCAAAAAAAGAATTAGAGGCATAAAAGTTCCGCCCAAAATGGTTAAAGAGAAAATGCAAAGAAGACATAAGGAAGATAGAAAGAAGTAACTCAGCCCCAAAGCTGGGGTCGCAAATGTATTCTTTGGACACAAAGGTCAGATTTGCATAGACATCCCGTGCCCCTCATGCCCTGCACCAGTAAAGCAGGGACAATTATAAATACAGAGCCACGTGGGGGCCACGAGAAGAGTCCAATTGGCTCTTGGCCCAGAGATGTAATGACGAAGATAGGAGCCAAGACACTGGGTGCCCACCGTAGGGCCAGGCACCTCTCATAGAGTTCCTGACTGAAGATGTACAGAGACAGATATATTTGCCACGCCGTTGGGTGCTAACCGTAGAGAAGCCTGCCGTTGACTTAGCTGAAGATGTACAGAAACAGAGATAATTACTACACCAATGGTTGCCAACCGTAGAGAAGCCTGCCGCCAGCCAACCGAAAAGTAAAGTCAAACAGTACCGGCCAACCAGAGTTAAAGACAGACAAGAAGTGATTTTGCAGACGATGTTTGAAACAGCCAACCAGAATTAAAGACAGACGAAAAGTGATTTTGCAGACGAAGTCTCGAAACGGTCAATCAGAATTAAAGAAGTGATTTTGCAGATAAAGTTGAGACCCAGCTCGGATCGAAGAGCCAGTCCGAAGTAGGGAACCGAAGACGTCTTACCGCCGTTGCCAGCCTTACCCACCACACTCAAAGACAATCCTTTGGCATTTTCCGTAAAGCTTCCTTGTGAAACGAAACAAAGACATTTTGAATCGCCACAAACGTAAAACGTAAAACTCCGATTGTAGTGAAGTGATATCGCCAACCAGAGGCGTGAATTAATGATAAGAAGAAAAACGCTTCGCAAATTACTACTTAAAGAAATTCCGTTCCGTTGTCAGGGTTAGACGATTAGTGATTGTGTACTGCTTGTATATAAATAACTTTTTTATGCGACTTAAAGACGTTTGGTCATTCCGTTCCGTTCCGTTGACGCCTCGCGTCTTGCCGTCACAAACATCCATTTATTGTAACTGGTGATAGTTCAGGATCCAGTCATAAATATGATCTCATCTTGAGGTTTGGGTTAAGTTTAAGGCCTAATATGCACTCAGGGAACATCCATTTATTGACTGGTGATAGTTCAGGATCCAATAAGCAATGATAGAAAGCAACTAATTTTTAAACGTTGAAAGTAGTCAGTCACCTTTTCTTCTACCGAGTTGTTAAAGGTAGGTCTGAGGAGATGTCGGATTTCGTAAACATTTGATTGCATAGAAAATCTGAGCTCACACACACTTACATCTTTTCATGAGCCAATTAAAAGAGCATATGCATTTATACATTTACCAATAAAAAAGCTCCTTTCATAAGACATATGGTTTACTAAATTTTGCCATATACTGACGTCATCAAAAACAAAATAGATGCAACCTCTTATTTATTGGCCAATCAGGAGTTAGAAAAAAATCTAAATTTGACCTGATTCTATTCTTTCCAAACGTTTAAATATGTATGATTTTTTCCTTCCTCTTCAAAGAATAACAGGTTGTCTACTGTATACCAATTACTGGCAACAGGTATTTTCTTGCTCTCTCGCCTTCTCTTTTGTTCTGCATTCATTGATTCTCCTTCTTCCTGATGTACGGTCAACAAAGAAAGAAAATCACAAAGAGTCACAAGTCATCAACAGGATGCTGCATCTAGGTGACATGCTTTTTTTTCACACTTTCTCTTTCACACTTTTTGATTCTCCCCTTTCCTCTTTACTTGTCGGCAAAAAAAAAAGAGGATAAAAAATCATTTCCATTTTCATTCACACTCATGACGAACTTGTTCACCTACCACAATTTTATGCACTCACTGCGACATCAGATTTGTTTTTTCTTCCCAAATCAATTTCGCCTAACTTTAAGAAAACTGAACTCTTAAACACACATTCAAAAGAAAAACTTTATGCAGAACTTTCAAACATAAATGTTATTTCAAAACAATAAAATTGATGCCATTCTTCTCGTCAAATAAATTCCCACTTATTAATGCAAACGAAACACTTTAATCCTTTGCTCAACCTTGCGATTCCTTCAAATGGGGTGAACTCGGTTACGTTGACACAAGGTCATTTTTCAAGCATAGCCGACGCTCTCTACAGAGAAATTAGCCGACAATCTCGTTTGTGTAGCCTTTGTAAGTGCCCGTGAAATATTTACAGACTAGCTATTTTAATTATTCAATTTTGAATATTACTTCAATAATTTTCACCTAAATTTTGGAGCGATTTCTGTATATCATTAACAATAAAAATAGTGATTTTTTTTTCAAGTTATTCGTTTTTTCAAAGGTGATTTTTTCTTTGGAATGTTGTCAGTTTTTTTTTATATCAGAATAACTAGACGTCATAATTCCCAATTCATCACCAAATTCGGAATTGTGTATTTTCTCACTTGTCTGTCGTTTTGTACAGAAACTATTGTTATTTGAAATATTGTCTACAGAATTGGTTTTCTTTTTAAAAATACTTTTATTTGCGAATGTATCAACATAAGGTTTCACTTTGATTCACAAATACATACTTGTGTATATTGATATTTAATCTTAATGAAATGTTTTGGTTGACCCTGTAGAACATTTTGGGGCCCTAGAATAAGGCATGACACCAAAGGTTTTTCTAATACACCAAAGGTTTTTCCTCAGCTATATTTCATCAAAAGACCTAAATTCACATCAGAAAACTGAGACTAAATGTGAGCATAGTTTCCAAGAAATTCCTAGCAAACTTACTAATTAAATAATAATAATTTATTGTATAAAGTGAACTGATCAACAGTTGTTAAATTAATATTGAGGAACCAGTTATAACTCAAAAATATGAGAATCTTGATTAATCATCTCTACTACGCATATCTTGGAGTATAGGTTGTTGTCTGACATGATACTTTACTCGCTATAATTGTTGCCTTAATTCTTCTTTGTGATTTCGATATTAATGCATCAGACTGTGAGTCTTAAACAGATTTTCTCAATCATTGAAGATCGAACATTTTTGATAGTCCTAAAAATAAATGACTTTAAAATTCACTTCCTCTGTCACGAAAATGAAATGGAATTAAAAATCTTGTCATGCCTGTATATACAAAGTTTCAAATAAATATTGTGCTGTAATTTCATTTAATGACTCATCTAATGAGTTGAACGGTCTTTAGACGTTTAAAGATATTTGAGCTTTAAATATGGATCTGAATCATTATAGACTTAAAAGAGAGATCCGATAACATCTATAGAAAAACACTGTGAAAGTAATTCTAAATTTTGAATGAAAAATCTTGTATGTTTATCATTATTATTTTTACTGTTGGCAAGATATTCTACACAAATGTCATTCGTAGATTTATCTATAATTGACCAGTATTGTCAGGATTTACCTTTACACGATCTAATACCAAGGCAATGAATGAAGGCTATCAAAATTAGATCAGCACAAAGTTTTCAGTTCAAAAACGTCTTAGATATGACGTGGATTGATTACATAATATCTCAGAGTTATTTTATTTCTTCGTCATTAATCTGTGTTTCAAAGATTTATATCAAGTCACACATATCTACATATTATATTGCAAAAGTCGATTATGGCATACAGTGAGCTACTATATCCTGACTATTTTTAATCGGTGATACGTCAGAAATGTACACAGTTATTATTGACATGTGTTGTTGGCAGTTCGATTTTGCTATGTTTAAACTGTGGAAAGCGCTTGATAGAGTCAGTTAAAACCACGTGACCATCTTTAACGAAGTGAGGAGAGTGAAGTACTGCTAAATAGGCCACGTGCAACTCTGTCATGAATAAAATAATTTGTTTGTGTTTTACTTTTGTCAACGTTATAGGAGCCCAAAATGATGGATATCCCCTCTATTACTTCTTCTTCTTCTTCTTCTTCTTCTTCTTCTTCTATGTGCCTTGTCCTTTCAGAACGTAGGCGATCATGGCTTTCCACATCTCCCTATCCCTGGTGGCTCTTAGCACGCTTTCTCCTATTACATCCTCGTTCCGTCATCCACCTGATCAGGTCCTTCAAATACATTATCCGCTGCTTTCCCCTGTCTCTTTTCCCCTCTATCTGGCCTGTCAGTATCAAGTTCTCCAAACCCTTCTTCCTCATTGCATGTCCCAGGAACTTTAACTATCTCTTTCTGATGCTCAGTATTAATTTCCATTTCCTTTTCATCCTTTCCAAGACCTCATCATTGCTCACATGCTCGATCCATGATATTCGCAGCATTCTTCTGTAGAACCACATATCAGTTGCTTTAAGTTTTTCCTTCATCTTTGATGATATTGTCCAGCATTCACTGCCATATTGTAGAACTGACATCACATAGCAATCCAGCTAGGGATTATATTCATATATATCTTCTTCTATGTGCCCTGTCCTTTCAGGACGTAGGCGATCATGGCCTTCCACATCTCCCTATCCCTGGTGGCTCTTAGCACGCTTTCTCCTGTTACACCACTCAAACCCCGCTCTGACATCCACTAGCTCAAGCCCATAAATCTAGAATATAAATGTATAGAAACTAACATGGCCACAAAATGAGGGATGAGTTTATATATTGATTATAATATAGATTTGATCCCCCACTTTATATTCCACATTATAATTTCTTATAAATAATTAGCATATATCTTCTTCTTTCAGGACGTAGGCGATCATGGCCCTCCACATCTTCCTATCCCTGGTGGCTCTTAGCACGCTTTCTCCTGTTACACAACGCAACCCTCTTTCCGTCATCCACCTGATCAGGTCCTTCAAATATGTTACCAAACGTAAACTGACGACCGCCAGTGACCAACTGATGCAGACTTCAAAGAGTGACCGAACTAGGATAGTTTTACAACGTTGTTGTCTAATTAATATCTTTTAAATAAGTTTTTTCAATATCGGATAATTCGAAAGAGCGAGTTGGAATAGGATGCAGTTTCCGGTTTTCTCTTTTCCAATCTTCTCAATTTTTTTTTCAATTGGAGTAGATAGACTAAACTATCGCCCGGTTCACACTCCACCCACGTATATTGAACAGGCGAAGAGGCTCATCCCTTGTTTCCTGTTTAGGATGCGGTTTCCGGTTCTTTCTTTTCCAATCTTCTCACTTTTTTTTCAATTGGAGTAGATAGACCAAACTATCGCCCGGTTCACACTCCACCCACGTCTATTGAACAGGTGAAGAGGCTCATCCCTTGTTTCCTGTTTAGGATGCGGTTTCCGGTTTTTTCTTTTCCAATCTTCTCACTTTTTTTTTCAATTGGAGTAAATAGACTAAACTATCGCCCGGTTCACACTCCACCCACGTCTATTGAACAGGTGAAGAGGCTCATCCCTTGTTTCCTGTTTAGGATGCGGTTTCCGGTTTTCTCTTTTCCAATCTTTTCACTCCTATGTAGCCCCCTGCACATCAGTGGCGTTACCGCCTTGTTCGGGGTGATATGATTAGAAAAAAAAATATTATACGTTTAAACAGGAGGCACAGTTTTCGATAAAATCCAGACATCGCTCAGCCATCTACGTTAACTCCAAAAATTAGGCCTGAAAAGATTCTAACTCATTAGACCTTTTATCAAAACCCTTTTCTTCACTAACCCCAATATGTATAAATTAGAAACGTTAAAGATGCGTTTTGATGAAGACATTTTCACATTGTTTTCATGTAAAATTCTAAACAAAATCTAAAATATTTGTATGTGCTGTATTTACATTATTCGGACTATTGTCCTCATCCTTGTTGTCATTTGTACGACGTTTCAGCCGTTATACGCTCCGGCCCTCTTCGATAGGACAATAGTCCTAATAATGTAAATACTGTAAATACTACCTCATCTCAGAAATATAGACAACTAATATTTGCATGCGCTGTTCCATCATTACTAAATAAATGGATAAATATACAAAAACAACAGTCCCCATTAACAAATATTTTGTACATAACCCGTTGAAATATTTTAATACAAAATGATTAAATTGCATTCATTCCGAAAGGGTGTAGTCATTGCTCTTTAAGGCATATCATCAGTATATAATAAGAAAAAAAAAAGAAAAAGAAAAAGAAAAGAAACGAAAATGAAAGACGTGGGGAGGGAAGATTTTATGCCTTCCATCTTTCCATTTCCAAGTACTTTTAGAGACGTTTACGAAAAGGAAAAAGGACTCTTACGTCAACTGAAATCTGCCGAAAAACAAATTATTTTGTCATTAAAATGACAAACTATTTTTTACAATCTACAAATTATACAAATTACAATATAAATCTTGCACAGAATTTCGTTTGTTCGTCTCATAGTATCAAGACAGGTTAAAATTTCTTTCAAGATACTAATCATTCTCTATTTTCACCTCGAGTTCATGTAAAACAAATGTGTTTCCTTAACAACAAAGAAATTTTAATAACTTTCCTTTAGAGCAACAGTTCTTATAAAAAAAAGTTTTTTAGCAACAAAAGAAATTTGCATACTTCGAAATGTTCACAAATTCAAATGTGGAAGATTTAAAAGTCGAAGGGAATGAGAAAGAGTCGACTTACCTTGAACGATGCTAGTCATCGGGAAGTTTTAGACAAAATACAGATGTTTGGAATAGACGTTCTCAAATATTAGATAAATTCTCACAAGTTTAGAAAAACATTAAATTAAAAAACATCAAATTAAAAAAAAATTCTTTCTTCTTTATCTTTTTCTACAAAAGTAATAGAAGCTGCAGCAATCTCGACAGGGTAATTGAATTCATTCGGGTCCCAGAAGACAGCTTTCTTGCTCGGGCAAAGGTTTAATTCTCTTGCAGTAGCAACTGCAGTTGCAGCAGAGTTTCGACGCTGAAACGGTCAATCCTTTTTGCTCAGATCACAGCTAATTCCTGTTGGAGTGGTCGAATTCTTAAGTTTTCAGTCAAAATTTCGCCTCTTATATAGTAAACAGATAACTCCACTTGGATAAAAAAAAAACCCTTAGAGGCGTATACTTACTATCCTCATTGGTCATTGGTTAAAAAATCGCAAATCACTATCCAATATCCGCACATATTTTCAATTCAAATCCGGCTGCTTTGATTACATCAAAATTGGACCTCATGTTATAAATCTTTGCCAGAGAATGATGTCATTTTGGTGGTTTTCTTTGAAAAAGAAGCCGTGTTAGTAACATTTTAATTTTATTAATTAGTTTTTCATACAGTTCACTTTTATCTGTTTTAAATTTTTGTTAATTTTTACAACGTCCAACATATTAATTTCCATACAATTTTAATATTTTCTTTTTGATTAAAATAGTTTCTATGTTCATTTTTGCACAATTCCAATATTTTAATTATTTTTTCACATACGATCTTATCGTTTTTATTAAAAAATACATTTTATAGATCTACTTTTATTTAGTGATAAATTGGAGTTAAGTTTTTTATTTGAAAATTAATGTTTGCTGGCAAGTTAAGGAGTAATTGGATTAGTATTTGGTGCAAAATACCAATCATATTTGGTACAATAAGTACTACAGCATCAGTAATAACTGTTAGATTTTTCAAATAAGATGGAGAGGATATGTCCATTCACTTTTAAAAAGAGATACAATTCAGGAATTCTGGAGGTCTTTATACTCTATTCCTGCTGCCTGAAATAGCTCTGTTTCCAGAAATGTGCCCGCTTTTGGTAGATATGAGGTCCATGGTTACCTGTAACATATTCTGTGATAAACTCCATCTTCTGTTTTTATGAAGCAGTGGCGAACCTAGTTATGCTACCTGCGGCGCTCGTTGACGTCATCGTTCGTCTAAAGATTATTCGAAAAAAAAAAAAAGGGACACGAAATGTAACGAACAATTATTTTGTTTTGGAGAAAAATAACAACAACAGAAACAAACGTAGAAATTTTAAAAGTTACATTTTTTGGCCTTCCCCTCCGAGAAATCTTGAATCACAGAATCAAAATCTATGTTTTCTGCAAGGTCGCGTTCACAGGAAAGTTTTGCTAGATTAACGTTTTTTTTTTCTGAACCAATGTGCAGTCCTAAACTTCAGTTTAGAGAACGCTCATCCGCAGCTCGCAACGCTAAATAGCACGAGTCATAAACACTCGTAGAATTATGACTATTTCGTAATGAATCACCGAAGTTATACCTTTAAAGTGGAATGGAAGGAAGAAATGGTACGACTAATTTTGCGTGCTAAGACGCTTATAGACATGGAGATATCCAGGAGTAGACACGAAAGGACCAAATCGACCCATAGCAATCAATAAAAATTCAGAATTGCACTTTTGCACTGCAAAACATATCAAGTGCCAATCGTGAGAGCGATCACCTCTCTAGTCATATAAAAACTCGAGTAAAATTAATTAAAGCAAACCAAAACATTATTGCAATACAACTTACACTCCGAAATGACTCGATTTGCAAATATGGATGCTGATAGAGTTAAGAGCAAATAAATGTAATAATTTCAATGAAAGTGGAAATTTAAAGTGAAAAAACATTAAAAGAATTTCCAGTGACATCGGTGAATGAGATCATATCAAGGGAAACGAGAAGAGAAGAAGGCGTGGATGGCAGACGACATTCTTAACACGATAAAAAAGACAGCAAACAATGTCAAGGAACAGTATAGATTATAGAACGTCAAACTCAGATATCAGAAGCAAATATTAAAATCTGAAGTAACATCAGTCCTGGCCAAGATGAACAGGAACAAATCAGTAGGTCGTCTAGATGGGATTGTAATAGCGATACTACCAGGTTTAGACGATTACAGAAATAATAAATGAAATATATTGGCGACGCATCAGAAGACCTTTGTAGATTCATCTTCGTAGTGCTGCCTAAGAAGCCAGATGCAAATTAATGCAAGCTCCAATGGATAATCTGCTTAATGAGCTACTTAACTAAGCTTCTCGTCCAAATTCTGATGAACAGAACGCCTAGCAATATCAGACCCGAAAATAGAACATGAACGTTGTGGATTCGTTAAAGAGACTTATATAGGAAATGCGATATTTAGGCTCGGAATGATATCAGAGAGAGAGAGAGAGAGAGAGAGAGAGAGAGAGAGAGAGAGAGAGAGAGAGGGTGAACTAGGAGAGAGAGAGATGCAGAAGGATTTATATTTATATTTTATAGACTCTGCAAAAGCATTTGATAAGGAGCTGTTAGACAAGTAACTGCTTGAACTGCAAGAAAATCATGAATTTTTCGTGAAAGATAATAACCCAGAACTTGTGCTAAAAGAAACCTACCTACATACGAATAGAAAATTAATTGAGTGAGTATCCAGAAACAAAAAAAAACAACAAAAAAAAAAAACGGAAAACAAACATGTGTCATTTCACTGGAATTATTCAACCATTATAGTGAAGCAATCTTGAGTGAACTAGAAGTCCTATCAGGATTTATTATTGATGGGCACAATCTTAGCAACATAAGATATTCAGTTGACACCGTATTGATGGCAGACCCAGTAAGAAAAACTACAGGAACTCCTAAAGGATAGCGGGAGATAAGGAGTAATCATCCATTGTAAAAAGACAGCATCTATGTCAACAAGAAAAAAGAACCCAAGATGTGTATTCCGAATTGGAAATGTCAAAATCAAACAAGTGCAAAGTTCAAATATTTGAAAAGTTTTTGAAAAGAAAAGAAAATGTGACAGCGAAATCCAAAGGTGCAGTAAATTAGCAAAAGATGCCTTCTGAAGCTAAGAAAAATAATAAGAAACATGGAAATTTCGTTAAAAAAGAGTGCTGAACTCTTACATACTATCTGTATGGCAGTGAGTGTTGTGCAATTTCCTCACAGATGAAGAACTAGCTTGAGACGTGGTTCTACAGAAGACTTTTAAGAATACCATGGACGGGGCATGTAAACAACAAGGACGTTTTGAAGAAATATGAAAACAAAAAGGATACGCATACTTAGAATCAAAAAGAGACAGTTTCAATCTCTTGGATACATAATGCGAAAAAAGTGCTTGGAGAATTTGACACTCACAGGGCATATTAAAGGGAAGATGAATGAAGGGAAAGCAGCGAGTAACCTACATAACGAGCTTGTATAAATCGATGTAGAACAGGAACTAGAAAGGTAGTAAAAAAGCAAATCTTATTCAGAGTTACAAATAACAGAAAGTTGTGGAGAGCCATGATCGGCCACGTCCTGAAGAGACACAAAACACATAGAAGATTTTTTCTACTACGTCTGCAAATTTTAAATCTTATTTTATATTTTATTTTTTGGCAACTTTTTCTTAGAACTTGCTGTTTTGATGCCAAATCTAATTTTTTTTTTTTTTTTTGGTTATGTCTCTGAAATCTTTTCACAATAATTGTTAAAAGTTGAATATTACTACACTTTAACAACTACTAAAAGGTGTATAACAGGTAGTTGAATATTCTGTTTGTGAAAATTTTTAAAAAAAGTGACTTTTTTTTCAACAGGTAATTTACAAAATAATTCTTAGGTGAAGAAAGTATTGATAATGAATTCCTAGGAAGAAATAAATGTGAGGAAAAAACAAGTTTAAACAACATCATTAGTCCGTCTATCCAATATAAGTTACAAATATGAGAGTGCAGGTTGGTGATGTTGCTGTTAAAAGTGATGAAGAGAGTCTCATTGTGGAAGTACATGCCTCTCACCCTTCTCCTCCGAAAGAACAATCCCTGGAACAGCCACCAGCAGACTGCTGCATCTTGGGAAGGCCCGGAACAGCCCAGCGTTCGTTCCTCCCTTGCTCCTTCCCTCTTTTTCAGAATTTCTTTTTACGCATACATTTACGGAAAGAATCATATTTACAAAGTTAGCCAAATAACCGTACACTTGTGTACGGTGTACGCACACATACATCCACACTCCACATTAATAACAGAAAGTCACTACATACACATAACAAGACACACCACGTTGATTTCGTATATCACACAAGACGCCGCACACATTCATGGTGGCAATTTGGTCTATGTCGGTTCTGTTGGGATCTTCATATGGCTTGTCTTCGTTGTTTGTCTCATCATCACAATTATTATCTTCGCTGTTAAGTTCTTGTGGTCGTCAACAAGATTGTCACCACCGCTGCTGATAGCAGGGACCCTGGCGTCATCCTGCTGCTAGCTGCTACCTAGGTTTTTGGCCGAAACGGACATAGACAGCAGACACTCTTAAAGAGGAAGAAAGATCCTCAGACCTTCTCTCTTTCTCTTTTTTTTTTCTTTCTTTAGGTTCTTTTTTTTCTTTGTTTTCGTCATCACAGGTAGTACTACTAAATTAGTAGTATTAACACCTCGCTTCTTGGAAGTCAAAAAAAAAAAAAAGAAAGAAAAAGGTTCAGTAAAAAAGATACATTTCTGGTTTTTCTTCCTTAACATTTGAAAACAAAAATATATAAATGAACTAAAAAATAAAAAAAGATTTAAAAAATATTGCAAAGAAACGGAAGAAAGGAATTTTTTTTTACTACTACAACTACTGTTGCGGGTTTTAAAGTTAACGTTAAAACCGTTTATGATTTTTATCTCCTGCGCATTACTTCCTATTAATCGCTTTTTATTCTTCTTAATATTATTACAATAACTATTACTATTGTTAGTATTTACTAATTAATTATATTACTAGTCGTAAGTACGGCTACACCGTTTCGTTAGCCTATTATTGTTTAATGTCGGAGATGGTATCAAACGTTTGAAGATGCTGATGAAGAAAAGCGAATAAGGATGTTGCTGCTGTTGTCGCGACTTGCAAGTGATCATTTTTGTTTGTCAGTCAAGTGAGAAGAAAAGTGTAAAAGAGAAAGTAAAACCGTTGTCATAATTACAAAAACATCACCACACATACACATGTATTTAACATTGACAGACAGACAGATATAGACGCACACAAACATACACCCATTATCTGCAGTAGAGAATCAGCAGATGTGGTACGCATGTAGTTGTAGGTCCTTCGCCGGACTGCTGGTCCTTTTTCCTCACCATTCTCTTTCTTCATCTTCTTCGTCACCTTATTCCACATCTCCTTCGTTGGTCGCATCAATCAACAAAGGTGGCTACCACCACATTTTTTACCAAGAACAGAGAGATCAAAGAAATTATAACCAGTTTATAAAAAATAGTAATACTAATAATTATTACACTAAACATCGTTATTACTACTGTCACTGCAACGAAAACAATAAGAGAAACAACAAAAAAAGCAATCACGTTGTGGGTTATCCTTTCATCAGCGTTCAATTTGCTGACCACTTCCATCAACCGCCACCTCCACCACCGCCATTATCATCATTTTTGACAACACCTCCTCCTCCTCAATGTTGTATTTGGACTCGGATGGTACCGGCAGTTACAACAAATATCTTATTCACCAACACCTTTAATAATAATAGTAGTAATAATAATAATTCTGCTATCTCTGCGAAAACAAGAACAAGTACGTCGATCATCGTCTCTTTCTCTTCTTTTCCTTCTTCTTTTTCTTCTTCGTCTTCTGCAACTACAACAACTACCACCTCCGCAACCTTCATCATCAATGTTGCTATTGTAAAATCTTTTATTACTTCTCCAAAAGCTAGTACGACTGATTCTTCGACCAAATCTACTACTAATAGTAATACCAACTCTACAAGTTCAGCAGTTAGAAAAAGAGAAATTAACAAAAAAAACCCGGCCATCACCGCCACAACAACAACAACTAAAGGAAAAAGGGAATCGTTCCTGTTATCTTTCTTTTCATATTCTTTTGAAACATTTCATTCTTTTCCTTCCGTTTCTCTCTCGTCTTACATTTCTTCTCACTTATCACCTCCCCTCCTCCTCTCTTTCACTTTTGCTTCTCTTTATTTTTATTTTTCTCTCTCTCTTTCTCTCTCTCTCTCTTTAACTTGTCTTCTTCTTTCACAGTTTTCATACTCTTCTTCTTCTTCTTCTTCTCCTGCTCCTTCTTCTTCTTCTTCTTGGTCTTCTTAGCGTTCTACAACAAGTAGTAGCCGAGGTACTAGTACTACTCGTAAGTAGTAGTGTTGGTGTTGTGTGTCCGTGTCCCCGCTGCTCCCCATGTGTGGCGGCACTGTCCGGGTGCTGGAAACACCTTGCCGAGCTGGTGAGGCTCCAACTTCTTCTTCTTCTTCTTCCTCTTCATCTTCATTATCATCGTCGTCGTCTCCCCTCTACTCGTCGCCGTCGTCGTCGTCCCTTGCTTCCTCATCTGCTTCTTGTTGTACATCTTCAGAACGGGCTTCGGCGTCATCGTCGTTGTTGTCGGAGGAGGAGGAGGAGGAGGGGCACCTGCGCCACCCCCGCCACCGCCACCCCCCTTTCAACAACAACAACAACAACACTTACCATCACCTAACAACAACAACAACAACAACAACAGCAACAACAACAACAACAACACAACTACTACCACCGCCAATATTCGCACCACCACTACTACTACTACCAACGCTGTTGTATGTCGTTCTGCCAGACCCCCCAGTAACAGTAGTAGGAATAGTATTACTACAACCAATACCAAGACTAAAAGCCCTGTTGTTATCAGTAGTAGTAGTAGTGGTAGTAGTAGTAGTGGTGCTCCTGTTGCCCTCAGCGCGACCACAGCACCACAACAGTACCAAACAGCAGCAGCAGTACTACAACAATACCAACACCATCAACAGCATCATCACAAACGGCATCAGCCTTTACAACAACTTCTTTTACACCAAGTGGCATTGCTACTACCGCCACTACTACGACAACCAGCACCAACATCACCAACAGCAGCAGCAGCAGCCTCACTCTCTGTTGCCGCTTGCTTTGCTCCTACCACCACCCCTACTGCCACTCCTACCACCACGAGTAGTAGTAGTGTGACTACTACTACTACTACTAGTAGCATGGCTGATCCTCCTCCGGTGTTAGTGTCGGCCAAGCCGACCACGCCGACCAACAGTGCGGTGGATACGCCGTCTTCGGTCGAGAAACAAGATGTGGACAGACTTACGGAGAGCCCGTCCTCCGGAGGAAGTTTGGACAGCTCGGTCGAGCACGGGCACGGCCATTTCTTCATTAAAAAGACCTTCCACAAACCTACCTACTGTCACCACTGTACTGATATGCTGTGGGGACTCATCGGCCAGGGATATGTCTGCGAAGGTAAGGACAAGATCATTCATTGACAGCACACACACATGACTAAAAAGAAAACCACCTGTTTTTGCAATCATATAGTCATCATCATAAAAGCAAGATTATGTACAATACAATGCACACACACACACACACACACACACACACACACACACACACACGAATTTGGTATACCTGTAACAAATGAATTGGTAAATAACTAATTAACAAGTTATCTTCATCATTTACCCCATTATCACTCGTACATTCCTTTTCAACTATAAGAAATAAAAAGAATTCCAAGTTGAGCAATTATTTGGATCCCACTTTCTACAACACATCATTCTTCTCTCATCACCTGTCTTTTCCCCAGTTTATCATTTAACCTCTCCTCAACAGTACACGCCTAAACTAAAACAAAAAACAAAACACTTAATGAATGTTCATTTCCTTACTCACTGATGCTATCTTCCGTTCTTTTCTATGTTTAAAACATATTCTTCTTGGTTGTAAGAGTGTAATCAGGCCCCTGATCTATGCTTTCTATATGCAATGTGTATGCGTATTTAGAAAAGAAAAGTAGACAAGCAACAGTAACACATTATCAAATTTGAGAACGTATTTCGTGCTACCGATGACCAAAAAGGTGTCATGTGTTAAAGTTGGGGTGTAATGAGCCATTCTGTTCGTTCATCTTCAACCATAAATTGAAACAACTATTTCATGTGGGTGCCAAAAATAAGAAACACTAGGTAAATCAATCAATCAATCTCAGAGAGACAGGTATTTTTATGTAAAGATCACAAATATTGTTTTTAGATATTTTACCGAAAAGTGTGTACGACTTTTTCTTTCGGAAAACATAGGGTAAAATTAGTTTTTTGTTTTCCATAAGAAGAAAAAGAAACAACGAAACATCTTTATTTTTCTTTATTTTTCTTGATTATTTGTCGGCTTTTTTAGTTTCAGTTTTCAATTTTTCAGTCACTGATAAAACACTGAAATTCAATTTCAGTGTTTTATCGTCTTCGGTATTTCAGTATTCTTATCTCAGCAAACTGATGCTGATGATAATTCTTATTAAACACACCCTACCAATTCTATTAAATGACTTATATGTTGTTTGTTAGCAAGACATGGAACCAAGTAGTTCTTGTGTATTTTATTCGACTAAAAACGACCCAAGTGTAAGTGTATAAAAAAAAAGTGTAGGTAAAAAACAGTTGTATCGATGATTAGAACATTTTCTATCGTGGCAATGAAAAAAAAATACTTTCCCTCCCTTTCTTGAAGTTTTTTCTTCCTTGACCTTATCGAGCTAATTGTTTCGACAAGTCTTTTCAACAATTTCGAACTACCTGTTTTAATGGGAAATCTGTGTGTGTGGTTTGCTTTCAAGTAAAATCTATGATGATGATGATACTTGAGGGAGGAGGGAGAGGAAGACTGTGGCTGCAGCTATTGATGTTGTTGTTACCTAAAGACAACAACAACAACAACATAATTTCTTCGGCAGCTTTTCTTCTTCCTTCATTTATCCTGTGTGTCTGTAGAGACCTTGAGTATGTTGTGTTGTATTGTAGTCCGTTCTATTCAGGCTGACCTCACTCACTCACTCACTCAATCAATCAATACATATGTTGATATCAGCAGACTTGTAAAATCCATTTATTCCAAGAAGGTAAACATGATGGGAAATCAAATAATAAAAAAATAAAGAAAGATTCAATTTGTGTACTCTACTCGACTGACAAAAAGATTGTATATCTCTAACCTAGACACCCCCCTTTTTTACGTATCATCACCATCTCTGCTTGTGTAAAAAAAAAAAAAAGTACTGCTACAGCTCCTATCATCATCAACATCATCATCAGTTAGAGAACATCGCCGGCTTTCTCATCTAACATCATCACCTTTTAATATTTTTCTCCTTCAACTCATTCTATTTACTGCTCGGCTTTTAACCTTACGACTCCAATAATACAAACGATTGATGATGATGATGATGATGATCGTTGTTGCTGCTTATGGTGATGATAATCATCATCATATCTTTAGCCTTCTTCGGATTTCTTTTTCTTCACCTTGGCCCCTTAATATTCACTCCAAATAAAATTCCTTTTCGTTGGTTTGATTTTTTACCGTCTTTTTCTCTTTCAAGTTACAAATTTACTTCACCTTTTTTATTTTTTGAATTTGTGTCAAATTCTTTGACTTTAGCGCTGACAATCTGCGTTTTTTAATCTTATTAAATTTTTATCATTCCACCAAAACAAAACCCCTACCAAAATGTTTTGATAGGAAATGAAATAAAAAAGGGCGATCATGCGTATAATTTAGTCGACCTGTTGTTCATAAATTGATGTTTTTTTTTTTGTAAATCTTAAAAATAATCCCCGATTTTAGGGCCACTTTTACGTACATCGATTTCTGTTTGTTCTTTGTCCCTAAATTCTTTAACGATTTGAAGAGTTTATTATTCCGAAAAAAAAAACAAAAAAAAAAACAGACTAAAGAAAAGAATTAACATTTTTAAAAAATAAATATTTCACGTCTCTAGAGAATGAAATAAAAATGTATTTATTTTTTGTTCGCTGTTTTTTATTTTGTTTTTGCTACAAATTAAAAAATGTTGTCGATGATCGTCCGTTCACTTTCTGACGACTGATTATCTGCTCACGCCCCCCCCCTTACCGGATTTCTTCGCTTTATTTTTTCGCATCATCGTTTCTCTTTCTCTATCCATGACGATGTCCATAATGGAATGAGAGAGCAACAACAACAACATAAGATTCTAGGAACAAAAATATAGATTTGTTTGTTTTCTCTTTCTTCTTCTTACGTTTAGTTTTTACCATTTTTTTACCATTCTATTTCCCAACACAATATTCATTCTTCTTCTGTCATTCTTTTCCCTTTCTAACACCTAATCAATTTTCTAACCTGTCTGTCATTTACATTTAAAATGTCATCTTCGTTTGCCTGTTTATTAAAATAAAATAAAATTCTTCGACTCTTATTTTTATTTTTATGACGATATTTCTTGTCATCTGTAGTTTTCTTTTTTGTACACGTTAGGGATTCTACTACTAATTAAAAAAACAAAACATATTCTTTAAAAATACTTTTCGAAAATGACGACAATTGCTTGGCTTGGTGTCTCTTTTTTACCCAACCTTTCATCATTTCTGTTAGTAATTCTTAACACAGTAAGACTAGTAGCATGACCAACTGTCGATAGTTGTTTATTTCGTATAGGTAGGTCTCATCATCAGTGATTAAGGAAGAAGAGAAAAGAGATAGTCATTATTAGTTATAAAACGACAACTACAAACACTACTAATGTTTCTACGTGATGTCGTCGTTACCGCCTTTGAAGAGTGAGGCTGATGGTCGCCACCACAGTCCACTCACTCCACCCAAACCTGTGACTGACTGACTGACTGACTGGCCTTCATCAGCCAACATCTTTCCCACTGCCACCGTTGTTATTATTACCAATATTAGTTGTTTTGTTATAGAATAAATTGGATTTGTTGGACTCTGCTTTTTCTTCGTGTCCATTACCATGCACAAACAACCACCTTTTTGTTCATGTGCCACCTGTCTGTATTCAATTACTAGTGTCATTCATCTTCTTTCCAAATACCAAGACACACGCTATGAAGACCATTTAGTCTTTTCTTTTTTAATGTTATTAGTTAATTAGTAAAGTAGGTTTTAAATGTTGATTATGAAAATATTGGAAATGTTCAACTTTTATTCCAAACATGTTTTCATTTTCACATCGCTTTTAATTCTTTTTTTTTTCCAATCAGTTTTATTGCGTCTCTAATTTCATAATTCGATACATTAGCGTTGAATTAAAAAATGTTTTACTATTTTAAAACTGCTAATTAAAGTAATTAATGTTTACTCTTGTTAACGTTCTTGAACCAATTGATTGAATTTAGGCAACAGATCTTTCAAACGATTTTATTATCGTCGTATTTCCTAAATGAATCATTTTCCTTTTCTTATTCATAAAAAAGAAAGGATATTTTTGACATAGCAGCGAGCACTTTGCTTGTATTTCCTCTAAACATCTTTAAAAATAAATTATATGATTTTCAAATTATGCAAGAACCGTTAAGAAATGTTATTCAATGTTATTGTTACGTAATAAATTTGATACCTTTTTCGTTATTGAAACATTAAAACAAGTTCGTTGCTTAAAGTTGGTTGATTCGTTTCTTTTCTATTTTTTATTTTAAATAAAATATATCTTCACTACTATGTCCATCTTGTAATTTGAACAATGAAAGCGATCAGTTTTCTTCTTTCAGCCCGTATCCTCCGTATTACATCGTTGTCATCCATTTGATAATAATTCTTTAAGTTTTTCAATAATATTATTGGAATGGAATTATTATGATCTTGAAAACAAAAAGGCAGACCCTGTTTGATTCAGCAAAAATCGTTTACTTTTCATAACCACCTGTTTTATTTTCTGATGAGGAAGAGTAAGAAGATCTTTCACTTTGCGAATAATGAACAAGCCAAAAAGAGTCACATTTAGTTCTTTCTTTCTCATCATCATCAGCTTTCATTTCTCTTCTGCAATGGAAAATATCGTTTTTTTATTGAACTAAAAGTGATTTTTATCATTCGCCGTTCTTTTATTAAAATATTCATTGCCTTAAAAAAAAATATTTAGAATGAAAATTGCTACTAGAAGTTTTCAATTGGCTTAAAAACAATTGTAATTTACATTTTTCTTTTTGCCTTTTACTATTGCAACAAGCACTGGTAAATTTTATTAATCAGAATCTAGATTAAAAAAGATATAGTTTGTTCGAAGAAGAAATCCATTCATTCATTCATTTTTCTTCCTGTGATGATGCTACTAAGCTACTATATTTTGATTTTCTTCTTCCTTCACCCATCCAATTTGATTTTATGTATTCATTATTTTATGTAATTTTGCTCAACTTTGACTCAAAATTTATGTAATTCTCATATTTAATTTCCTCATAGATTTTTTTAATTTCTAAAAAATTATCTTTTTTGCTTATCATTTCCATAAACAATTTAATTATTTCGAGTTTGTTTTAAATTTCAACAAACCAATTCTTGTAAATGATAATCGAATATCTTCGCCTTTCACAGTTGATTAAAATTTAAATATTTTTCTTATTTAAATAAAAATGATTAAAAGTTTTAATGATATTTATAATTAATTTATTTTTAATAATTGTTACTTTATTTTTTTTTTTAAGTACGAAGCAGTTTTTATTTTTTAAATATTTAAGTTGTAACACAGGACTGCCAATTTTTGCTGGTTAAAGTCGTAGTGAATTGTCACAGAATCGTTTGTCTGGAAGTTGTTGAAACAATCGATCTCTCTTTTATAGTTCATTTTATTTTTCTTCTTTACCATTTATTAATTAATGATCTCTTCTTTTGTCACATCTCTATTTTGTCTTTAGCCATTTCTATTTTCAATCTTAAAAAAAAAGGCGTAACATTTCTGGATGATACTACTGGCGAAAAGCAATCATTTCGTCTTGTTCTTCACAAACAAGAAGTTAATGAATTTTAGCTGCATGTGGATGGTTATACCTTGAGAGAATATTTGGCTTAAAAATCTGTCAGCATCACTACATATTTACTGTTTTGTTTTTGGGGTTAACTAACTTAGACTAGTGTTGATAAACAAAGTGTGAACCTTGTAACTTGCTGATGGAAATGCTACTTAAATATGCCAACAACAGTTTTAGTGTAGAAATGAAGTAAGTAGGTGGAAGAGCCTCACTTTTACACCTGTTCATTTTGGAAATATTCAATAAAAATTACTTCCAATGTTAAAACTGACAATGAATACAATTGATTTTTGACTTATTTGTTTTTTGTTTTTTAGATAAAGCATTTTATTTTGCTTGTAATAATTTTTCTTACAAAAAATAAAATAAACTGCAAAATTGAAAGACTTGTTGGATTGTTACATTTTCTCTTTCTGTGATTGGATTATTGATTTAAAACTGTGAATCAGAAGATGAATGTGTAAATTGTAAAAACAGATGAATTAATTTGCATAATATATTTTGTAAACATTAAAAAAGATAAAAATGAGGAATAAGATTATTGTATTTTTCTGAGGATTTGTAAGAGACGACATATTACCTGCAATTTAAGTTTTTTAAATAACTGAACATTTTACATTTTAAAATGCATAAAAAATTGCTATAGTTTTTTTTCTGTTTTTGTGAATTCGGTATTTTTTATGAAAAAACAGCCTTGATTTTCCTACAGCTTCCCAGATACCACAATTTTAGGATCTCGTTACAATTCATTTAATTTGATTTGCTTAAAACAGAAATTTCTGGAATCTTGTGATGGACCTATCAATTTCTTTTTTATTTAAATAGGTCTTCTCTCTTTTAATATCGAAATTACAATGTTTTCGACTTTATACGGGGTGAGGAAGATCAAATTTGTTTACGAGAGACAAGCTTTTAGGTTTTAATGAGCACAGTTTTTTTTTAACACTATTCGATTCAGTTTTTAACTGCAAGTATTTTTTTCCCCGTAATTATTCAGTATTTTAAAATACATGTTTTTTTTCTGATAATAATTCTTCATCTAATTGCTTTGTCATACAATTTCTCATTTCTGTTTTTATTTTTAAATAATTGTTTGAAATAATTCTTACATTGGTTATTGATATTTTTAAAAATAAAAGTACGTTCAAATTTATTTAAGTAACAAAAAATAGATGTTCTTTTTTTTTTTCAGATCATTTAAAAATAATTTGTTCTTGGTAAATGATTATGTTATATTCTTCGTATTTTTTTTCCTAGTATCGAAGAAGAAATGCAATTTAGAGTTAATCACCGATTTTTTTTTTACTTACGTTAATTTAATTCTCAAATAAAAATCCATTTAAAAATGTACGCTTTTCTTAGTCATTTAACCTTGATGTAGTTTTAATTGGCATCATACTTGTTTGTATGTTGAAGAATTTTCATTTCTGTCCATGAACTTGAAAATATTCTCTGAGGCTAAAATAAATATTAGTTTTTTGTTTGTCAATGTCTTTTTACTTGTTTGTCAGCTGTTAAATAAAAACAAAAAAGCAAATATTAGAATTCATGTTAAACTATATTTGAAATTAAATATTTTTTCTGAAATTCATTTTACTAAGACTTTAAAACTAAAAAAAGTGTGTAACAAAGAAAATACATTCTTACACCGAGGAATTATTTTCACCTAAAAAGCTATAAATAAAAAATAATTTCAAATATAAATATGACTGTCCAGTTATCTTAGAAATGGTGTGAAAGAGACCAGCATTATTTTGTTGCAAAGCCATTTCTCATGAAGTCCTGTTCATCACTATTCTTATTGATTTTTGCTGTTTGGCAGACATTCTTGATAGCTTTGTGTCTATGCACAGTTATTGACCTCATCACATTTGTTGATTTAAAGTATATACCTTAAAAAAAGGTACATCTTGATCATGAACCTTATTAGAATAAGGTTAAGGTATTATTTCTTGATAAGTTAGTGTACGAACTGATAGCCATCTTGTGTGAATTTTTTAATCATTTTCTGTTATCTGCAGAAAGATGTTGTATAAGCAGGAGCTGACTGCTGGTTAGTATTTAAGAATTTCAAGTTCATCAGCCCAAACATGACAATTATTAAATACAAAATTTATTATTTGAATCATGATTTATCCTCACAAGTTTAGTTTCCATAACTGGAATTCTTAAATAAGAATATTTGCTATTGTCATGAATTGATGTATTGTACAAAATATGTTACCTTTTTATTGAACGTTCAGATTTGGAATTTACAAATCATTTAAAAATGTTTATAGTTTTTATTTAAAGACTGTGATTTTAGAGGCTGATTTTTAAAATTTATATTATAGTTATTTTTTTATCATCACATGAAGGGATGAAAAGTCTTCAGTGTACTCCCACTTCCTAAAGACTGAGAAAATGACCAGATGAAGATTTTGTTTTGGGGAGTGGGGGAGGGCTTCTTGATTACCCAGAACTTTTTCAGTGTTATCATGAAAATTTACTTATTTAAATAATTGCTTTCTAAATTTCTATTGAAGTTTATGATTGTTAGAATGATTTGGTAATTGCCATTATAGAAATATCTCTTGTTTATACGATTGACAAATATCTGTGATATTAATCAATTTTAATTTTTAAATCAATAATAAATTTATACGTATTTATTCAAATATTAAACATTTTGCCAACAAATTGTTTTTCTTAAGTAATGATAGAATATGCATAAAAAAACAAGTATTTTTATTTTCTTGGAGTTTTCAATTTGCATTGTAGAAACCAAAGTAGAGGATGCGATGGATAAATTGTCGCTATTATATATTTTTAATTTTGTGCATGCACATTGTTTGTTCTTTATTTAGTCGACTGCATAGTATGGTAGAGGTCACTTAGGCAAGTTGAGAAAATGAGTACAGTGGCACAATTCACTCCACCAGAAAGTTGGAACTGAATACTGTCCTACTTGATATTTGCACCATAAGCTTTAATAAGAAGATTTCAGAGTGTCTTCGTATCAATCTGGGAACAATGCAGAGTATTAGGAAAGAAATGAAGAAGTCTAATGGTGATTATGAAGTTATAGCAGCTTTGAAAATTTACTCTGATAAGAAAAGAACTCCCAAATTTGTTAGTGAGATCCAGGTGGTGATTGACAATGATTTCTCCAAGTCAATCAGGTCCATAGCCAGACACACAGGGGTGTCTGAGTTTCTTATCAGGCAGATAGAGCATAAAGGCATTTGGTATTTTGTATACAAGATAACAAAGGAGCAATTTTTATCCCAAGCCATGAACGACAAGAGGAAAGACTGCACTACAGTATAACCTGGATATAAGAGAGATTTTATCTGGTCCCAAATTAAAGTCTGTGGTAATGTATATAAAAGAGACCAAACCCGGATATAAGATAACTTTTATCCGCTCCTGACAACTCTCTTATATCAGGGTTACACCAAAAGCTTTTGAACAAACTCAAGCATTCCCTTCAACTGAACATGTTTTGGTGTTCTTTATTTTTTTCCATACAAGAAAATGTTCTGTCAGAATAACACACACACACACACACAACAAATGTTGGCTTTCTGTGTCCCCAAAAGAAGTACCAAGAGTAATGAAAACCAAATATTCAGTCATCATTCTGGTGTTTGGAGTGATCACTAGTGATGGCAATATTATGCGTCCATTCATCTTTTTGAGGGCCTCAGACTCTATACGGAGGCTTACATCAAGTGATTTGAAAAGGTAGTGCTGCCTGGGGTCATCAGAGTGGTTGCTTGAAGACCCTATGTCTGGCAACAGGACTCTGCACCATGCCACAGAAGCAAGAGAACCCAGTCATGGCTGTCAGACAATTTCTGCAACCACATCACCCCTTACATCTGGCCACCTAACTCCCCAGGCTACAACACCCTTGATTATTATGTGTGAGGCAAAGTTGAACAAGGGACCAACAAAACTCCTCGTAATACCAAAAATGACCCAAAGGCAAGGATTATGACAGCATTCATTAACTTAAACAAGGAAACTGTCCAGAAGAGTTTCAGAAGATTCCAAAGTCATCTGGGGCATGTGGTTGAAGTCAGTGGTGATTTTATTTAATAAATTTACTCTTTAGTTATTCAAGATATTTTTGTGTGATTTTGGTAAATATATTTGTTAAAACGAGATATCAGTGTTATTTTCATTTTTGCATAATTTAGACGACAATTTATCCATTGCACCCTGGATTTGAAGGGTTTTGTTTGTTAATAAAATTTACCTTTTAAAGATATTTTTCTCAATAGATGGAAAGAATGCTATATTCATGCTCTGCACATATATATTATTTAAATATGATTGCTTCATTTTTATTTGTGTTGTGCATCGCCCGGTTCACACTCCACCCACATCTATTGAACAGGTGAAGAGGCTCATCCCTTGTTTCCTGTTTAGGATGCGGTTTCCGGTTTTCTCTTTTCCAATCTTTTCACTCTTTTCCTTTTTTATTGTTTTTTTTCAATTGGAGTAGATAGACTAAACTATCGCCCGGTTCACACTCCACCCACATCTATTGAACAGGTGAAGAGGCTCATCCTTTGTTTCCTGTTTAGGATGTGGTTTCCAGCTTTCTCTTTTCCATTCTTTTTACCCTTACGTAGCCCCCTGCGCATCAGTGGCGTTACCGCCTTGCTTGGGGTGATATGATTAAAAAAAAAAAAAAAAAAATAATTATTACAATTGTTTTAAATCAGAATAAGTATTTATAAATGTACAATTTTGATATATTGGGTTACACCATGTCATAATATAATGCAACATTCTTCCAACTTTAAATAATTAAATTTTAAGACTAGTTATAAAATAAGATGTTTATTTACTTTTTCATTTATTCACTTCTACAGGTTCAAATTTATTGACTCAAAAACTTGGAATTCTTCTTTCTTGATTTTACTGAGCCTTTGTTATTGACCAGAACAGCCTAAATGAGAAGAAATGATTTTACTTATTTCCTTAAATACTTCTCTTTAAATTACTAAAAGAAAAAAAAAACAATGCTATCTTATAAATGCAGATCTATGAGAGGTTTGGGACATATGATAAAGTTGAACAAGTTCATCATTGAATTAGATCAGATATTGCAATTTCTATCAAAATATATTATTTAAATTTTTTCTCATTTGGCAAACTAGTTTTAAATTTCTCATTGTTTTATAGAATTCTTACAATCTTAATATTAATCATTATCAATTCATTCTAATAACAAAGAACTGTACTAGTTATTGATCAGAAGCAGATTTCTTTTATTTGTGGCTCTAAAGTATTTCTTGAAAAACAAAAAACAAAAACTAATAGATAAACCAAAGTTCTGTGCCAAATGTTAATTCCTTAATAACAATTGACAGTCACCAGTTTTTGTTATTTCCTTTGCTTTTGGTTGTCTGTGGAAAGAATTTTTCAGAAATTATACGTTTTTACTTAATCTAAATGAATATATATTCTTTATGCTGATTCTCAATAAAGATATTGATTTTATTAAGTATCTCTCTTGAATAATGTGATGTGCTGTATAATCCCTGTAAATATGCATTGGCAATATCGTCTAAGTATTTTTGATTTTTTTTTTTTTGGGCGGGGGATACAATTTGAATAAAACTAATCTTTTTCACAGAATATTTATCTAACTGGTATCACCTAAGAAATCACTGTTATTACTGGGTTAAGGCACACACACACACACACACACACACACACACACACTTTTCAGTCTGCTTGATTAAATATAAGCCATATTTACATTCAAACTAATCTCAAATTTCAACTCACCTCCAAAAGTTAAGAAATTTCTTATTGCTTCTTTTGAATTTACTTCTTGTTCAACAGGTAGATATTGAATTTTTAAAAAGGATAAAATGAAACTGTTTTGCAGTTTGAATATTATAAAGTAGATATTGTATATTTCTGCTGAATTTCTTTTGTTTTGTTTTGTTATATTTATTTTTGCAACATAAATGTTTTTGGAATATCCTGATCAGAAACTGACAATAATGAGATCAACAATTAGTTTTTGTCTTTAATCAAGTCTTTAAGTCTTTTGTAAATTAGATATTCAGTAAGTTTTTCCCTTAAGTAACATCTGTTTTAATTGGTAGATCTCTCTCCCTCACCCAACAATTTAAGGTGAATTACCCTATTCATGAAAAAAAGCTTCTTTGTTTCAATCAATATTGTTTTGGCTTGAAAGAAAATTGATTCTCCAAACAGTATTCATTATTTAATGCTTTTTCTTTTTGATTTGATTTTTCTCTAGTTTTTTTTTTTTATTTTTATTTTTTTATATATATGATGATTGGGCAGTCAAGAATGAAGTTGCCTATTATCTACAATGTATCAGCATTGACTATAAGTGACTAGACTCTGGTTGATTGCTTACAGATTGTATATACAGATATTTTATGTAAACTATTCAAGCAAGAAATATAGGGTTCATAATTTTTTCTCAATTTCAAATCTTAAATAATTTTTGGCATTTTATGGTAAATATCATGAGTTATTTAGGATTTTTAATCAACTGGTATTTTGGACATTTTAAGAAAATATTATTTAAACATTCATTATATATCAGTCATTGATGATTATTTGGTTTATTATTTCTAGAGAATTACTAAGATTTATTAATCTTAACTAACTGCTTTTATGATTTGTGGCCAAGATAGTCAAACATCTTCCAGTAAAAAGCTTGTGGCTAACAAAAGTGGCCCTCAAATGAAAAGAAAATGACCCAAATTTATTGCTTTCCTAAATATTTATTAGCTTCAAACTTAAAGAGAATTTGGCTCTTGTGATAAGAAAATAAGTTAGGATAATGTATAGTTGTATAAATTCTAAATATAAAGATGAGATCACTAAAATATACAATGATTAAATTCAAGAAACTTTTATAGTTTAAGTCTATATTTATGTAGTCTTCCAATTATGTAAAAGATTTTTTTGAAGAGATTGAGATTTTTCATAGTATCTCATATAGAAATTCTACTTTTTAAAATATTTAAAAACATGCAATATAAAGATTTGTTCCTTACATAAAATTCTTTACATTTAAAATTTGAAATCTACAATAACAAGTTTATTACTAGCTACATATTGTATTAGAATATCAATTCTTTATGAATATGTTGGTTAATGTTTAAGCATTTAAAAATGAAAGATATTTAACTAAAGAAAAAACAGAGTCTAAAATATGTTCATGGGGGTGGGATTGTGTTTTTCTAGCGTTGACATGTTTTCTAAAAAGAGAAACTATTGTGTCAAACAATAGTAAATATACATTGAAATTTACTAATGTTTGATAATTGCTGATTGAGATCTGATATGTTTGTGTAAAACCAGAGTCCTTTTTGCTCAGTATATGATTAATTCAATTGACTCTCCATATGAATAAAAATAAAAAATCTATATCATTGTTAGACTTGACAATCTTTCCATAGATGTAAATTTTCATTTGCCTGTTTCTTATAGAAAAACCAGTCTCGTAAACATTTCTGAAACTAGCCATTTTATATTATATAGTTTATATATTATATAACATTTGTATAACCGTGCATTGTGAATTACAACAGGAACTCCTATTAGAACTTGATGTTTTGAAGAAATCCTTTTTTATACTGAATGGCTTGAAGATTTTGAAATTTCTTCATACACATTTTTGGAAAACTATATCATGTGATGTACATATTTTGCTTTTCAGGACACAACAGTTTTGATTCTTTCAATAAAATATTTTGCTCTTTTGAGTTGTGTATTATTAGCTTAAGATCAAATAGTTACTTAATTCTGCTCAATAAGTTCACCACTTTAAAGAGGTTTCATCATCATCATCATCATCATCATTATGTAACTTTTCTGTTGTAAACTCATCTTGTATTTATAAAAGAATAACAGTAATGAAATGGTTATTAGTGAGAACAATGGAACTGGCTAGCTAAGTTTGAATCTTAGCCTAGTCTGTATTGTTTTGCTTTTGAACTAAAGCGCCTGAAAAATATGTGAATTAATTTATTCCTCCCCCTCTAAGCTATGGATTAAATAGCAAGATTCACTGGAATCTCTAATCTTGGTTGACAGCCAGTGAAGAAAGAAGAGCCATGTATTCAAAATTAGAGAAAGTAATAGGAAAGTACTCCACTATGTTTCATAAGAAGTTATGTCAGCTTACAAATAATAAAGAAAATGTCATCTCTCAAGAGCCATGATCCTTTGCATCCTGAAGGTACATTAAAAATATCAATCTCATCTATTCTTTTATTTTTTTTATTCTTTTAATAGAATCATCTTCTTTCCTCTTTTAAATAGCTTTTCTTTTTTTTATTAATTACTATCAAATCTTCCTCTTCTATAATACCTGCAAAATACTTGATGGTATTTTTTTGTGTTTTTGAATGCATTCTCAATATTGCTTTTATAAAATACGTCTCCCTCTTCTTTTGAACAGAAGTAGAGGCTCATCCCTTGTTTCCTGTTTAGGAAGAGGTTCCTGATTTCTTTCCTTTCTTCAGGTTGTAGTGGTGTTGCAAGCTTTTCATAATGTGTGTGGATGGTGGTAACGTTTCCTTATCCTGAGGGTACCAGGTTGGCAGTTCTGCTTCCAACCGGTAGTTAGAAACCCGAACTCTTGTGTAGCGTCTTGAGAGGCTGCTCTGATCAACATTTGAATAATATTGGGGTTTCTTGTAGTGCCATGTCGGGCATGGATGGGTGTCCCTGTAAATGCCTCTGGATGAGCAACTCTGAGGCCACATTATGTTGCAGCCTGCACCAGTTTTCTTCCTACACGTTGTATTTGACGACTGACTCTAGGCAAATCTCTAAATATAGCATCACACAAAGTAAGAATTAAAACTAAACCAGCTAAACAAAAAACATCTAAACCTGTTAACATCTCTTTCTTGAACATACATGGTATCTGTACCAACTTTTGCAGTGTTGAATCCTTTCTCCAAGTAAACTCACCTGGTATCTTAGCTCTCTGTCAAACTAACCTTGACTCTTCTATTCTTTCTTTGATTTCTATATCCCTGGTTGACTCCAATGTCTATATACATGGAACTGACGTTTATGTCAGTGAACATTTCCCTCTAGCTAGGGTGATTGCTCTTGAATTTCCAGATCATTCCTATGTGTCTCCATCTCTCTCTCCTAAGCTCGGTTTGCCATCTTTTCTTTTTCTATCATTCCACTTCATCTCCTGACTGTTCTGTACTTGACAGCATCTCAAACATTATAGACAGAGCTATTTCCTCTCATCCGTTCACTCATATATTTGTGTTTGGAGACTTTATTGCCCAACACGCCAAGTAACTAGAAAACTCTTGTCACTAATCTTGCTGGTGTCCATAACATGAACTTTTCAATCATTCAATCCCTTACGCAAGTGGTGAATTTTTCCATGCATTTCTCTAATAACCCTAATGGAACTGGCTCACTGCTAGATCTCTGTTTCACTTCTATCCCTGACTCTTACCATGTCATGCTGCTTTGCCCTCTTGGCAACTCTCATCATGCTGTGGGTTTCATTAATATCGCTTTCCACTTTCCTTTCCCCCAGGAACCTCTGACCAGCAGAATTCTAACTGCTACAAAGAGCAAACTGGGACTCATTCTGCGATGTCCTGTGTAATATCCCTTGGAACAAAGTTTTTAGTCTTCCCGTTGAAGACTGGGCATCCATGGTCTCCTCTTGGGTCAAAGCTGGTATCAATGCTTTCATCCTATCCAGGAAGTTACAACTTAAACTTTATTTGTCCCCTTGGTTCTTTCCTGCATGCTCAGCCACTATTGCCTACAGGAATTACTTCTTCTGGCTTTATCGGAGACACATGTCTAACCGTAATAGGTGCCTCTTCGCCCCTGCTCGTAATGAGTGCAAGAGGATCCTAAATGATGCTAAGCTCTTGTTAGCTGAAAGAATAAAGCAGCATATAGCATCCCACAATTATGGCTCGAAAGAATACTGGCGGCTCTGTAAAAATGTGTTAACAGCAAGCCCTCAATCCCACTTTAACCAGTAAATTTGAGATCCTCACATCTTTGGTGGACAAGGCCGAGTGCTTTGCTTGCAGATTTTCCTCTAACTCAACATTTGATTTGTCTGGGGTATCTGCACTCGACTTCCCACCTAGAACTGAGGATGAACTGAGTGGCGTTTACATTACCCCCTCGCTGGTCTCTAGCATAATTTCAAATCTTGACCACCATAAGGTGAGTGGAGGTGACTGAATACCAATCATTATCCTGAAGAAATGTGCCCATGAACTATCCTCTGTCCTCTCCAAACTCTTCAACTACTGCCTCTCTGCTTCCAGCTTTCTTGCCTGCTAGAAGTTCTCCTCTGTGGTTCCTGTATTTAAGAACTCTGGAGAACTCTCAGACCCTTCTAATTATTGTTCTATCAGCCTCCTACCGATTTTTGGCAAAGTGTTCGAGGCTATTATCAATGCTGAAGTTCTCACAGCTCATGGCCTCTTTGATAAACAGTATGGTTTCTGCTTCACCAGGTCTACTGCTGATATCCTAACTACCATCACTGAGTATAAATACGAGGCTCTTGATAAGAATGGCATAGCTCGAGCTGTTGCACTAGATATCTTCAAAGCATTTGACAGAGTCTGGCATGCTGGCTTTCTATGCAAGCTACAGGGCTATGGTATAATTGGATGCTTGTTTGCTGTAATCAAATCGTTCCTTTCAAATCGTGTAATGAAGATAATATTGAATGGGCATGCTTCCAGATACTATCATACATATGTGGGTGTCCCTCAAGGATCTATTTTAGGTCCTACGCCTTTTCTGATCTTCATCAATAATCTCCCTGATGTAATCAGATCTCAAGTAGGCATCTATGCTGATGACACCACTATTTTACTCCTGCTTTGATAAGAAATCTGCCGAGGCTGATAAAGCAAACCTTGCTACTGATCTGGAAAAGGACCTGCAATCTGTGGTGGACTGGGGTAAGAAATGGCTCATAAATTTTAATGCTTCCAAAATGAAGCTGCTATCCTTTAACCACCATAGAGAATCGCTCTTACCCCTCATCAGCATGGATCAGGCTAGTCTCCCTGAAAGCAAAATATTGCACCTCCTTGGCCTAACTCTATCATCCGACCTCAAGTGGAATGACTACATTGAATCCATAGCTAAATCTGCTGCTAGGAAGGTCAGTTCACTGTGTAGGGCCAGGAAGTTTTTCTTGTCTGAATCCATCTTGCACGTATATAAATCTACCATCTATCCAAGCATTGAATACTGCTGTCACATCTGGTTGGGTGACCCTGCTATTCATTCTTGGGGTTTTTGACAAATTCAACAGAGAATTTGCAATGTAATTGATCCCGACCTGGTAGCTCAACTCCAGTCACTTTCTCACTGACATAATGTGGCTTCCCTCTGTCTCTACAATACTTTCACAGCTTCTGCTCCAATGAGCTTAGCCCCTGGTGTCTAGCAACTAGGTCCCACTCTTTTACAGTGAAACCAATAAAATGTAACTGCAACTTCTACTCTATCAGCTTCTTTTCTCATACTTCCTGCCTGTGGAATTCACTTCCGTATATTTGCTTCCCTGACAGCTACAATCTCCAAGAATTTAAATGCAAAGTCAATTGCCATCTCTTATCTCCTTGACTCGCATCCTTTCCCTGTCAACCTTTGTATCATGTTTTTCTTCCTTTCCCCTCTACTCTAATGCAGCCCTCTTCACATCAGTGTTCTCATCCTTCTCTTACTCATTCCCTAACTCTCATTACTCACCTCTTATGTAACCCCCTGTGCACCAGTGGCAGTTCTGCCTTGCTTGGGGTGAAATGATTATTGAAAAAATAAAAATAACAAAAATATTCAAATTTTCATGGATGAATCTTTTTTGAGTTCAAAAATCTTTTCCATCATACCTCTAGATTATAAGTACAGCAACATCTTCCAAACAATACTTGTCTTTTTGTCACACCAGTTCTTTCTTACTTACAAATTGAACTTAAACAATTTTGCATTGTTACCCTATAAGCCCTCAATTCCCACTCTAATCAATGAATTTGAGGTCCTCACCTCTTCAACAAACAAGGCTGAGTGCTTCGCTTGCAGATTCTCCACTAACTCGACACTGAACTCATCTGAAGTATCTGTACCCGACTTCCCTCTCCGAACCCAGGCCCAACTGACTGACATACTAATTACTCCCTCGGTGGTCTCCAAAATAATTTCAAAGCTTGACCCCCATAAGGCGAGCGGTGGCGACGGAATACCCATCATTGTCCTAAAGAAATGTGCTCCTGAACTCTCCTCTGTTCTCTCTAAACTCTATAACTTCTGCCTTTCTGCTTCCTGCTTTCCTGCCTGCTGGAAATCCTCCTCCGTGGTTCCTATATATAAAAATATTGGAGAACCCTCTGACTCCGCTAATTATTGCCCTATCAGCCTCCTACCGATCTTTGGTAAAGTGTTCGAAGCCATCATCAACACTGAGATGGTACAACATCTCACAGCCCATAGACTCTTCTCTGACAAACAGTATGGCTTCCGCTTCACCAGGTCTACTGCTGATATGCTCACAACTATCACTGAGTATATACACCAGGCCCTTGACAAAAACGGCGAAGCCCGAACTGTGGCCCTTGACATCTCCAAAGCATTTGACAGAGTCTGGCATGTTGGCCTTCTATACAAGCTGCGTGGCTATGGTATAACTGGACAATTGTTTGACCTAATCCAGTCCTTCCTTTCAAATTGTACAATGAAGGTAGTATTGAACGGACAAGCCTCCCAATACTATCACATGAATGTGGGTATCCCTCAAGGCTCTATTCTAGGTCCTACACTTTACCTTATCTATATTAATGATCTCCCTGATGTAATAAGATCCCAAGTGGGCATATATGCTGATGGCACTACGGTTTACTCTCATCTCGATCAAAAATCTACCGAGGCTGATAAAGGAAACCTTGCTGCCGAGCTGGAAAAGGATCCTGACTAACAGCTAGGATACAGTCGCTTTCTCACCAACGCAGTGTGACTTCCCTGTGTCACTTCTACAAATACTTTCACGGCTTCTGCTCCGATGAACTTAGCTCATTGGTACCCCCTATATACGAATTTCCTCAAGCCACAAGATTAGCAACTAGGTCCCACCCTTTTACTGTGAAACCAATAAATTGTAAACGCAAATTCTACTTCATCAGCTTCTTTTCTCGCACTTCCCACCTGTGGAATTCCCTTCCGCATACTTGCTTTCTTGACAGTTGCAATCTTCAAGAGTTTAAATGTAAAGTCAATAGTCATCTCCTATCTCACTAACCTGCATCCTCTCTCTCATGCTTTTCTACATCCACCCCACTCTCATCAGTATTCTCTTCCTTCTTCTACTCTCTTCCTGATACTCCCTGCAGCCTCTCACTCCTCATAACATTCCTTCTATGAAACCCCCTGCACAACAGTGGCAGTAAAATGCCTTGCTTGGGGCGACACAATTATAAAAAAAAAAAATATCATACATTATTCCTGTGTTCAGCTATAACAATTAATCCAGTATTGAAATGCCTGATAATTCTTTAGTTTAAATGCATCTTGATAAAGACGCATCATTCTATAAAGCTATCTTTGTTTTTCTCTACAACCCATTCTTACCTTTTGACCAGCAATTTAGGATTTGCCTCATATCTGTTTTGAATGTCTTTGTTTTTTTTTCTTTTTAAAAATTGTTTTTCCTTTTATTTCTCTATTTAAAAAAGAAAGTGTCTAATCTTTGACATTATAATAAACTTTTATTCGTTCATGTATCAATCAATATTTTATTAAAATATCTTTGAATGTTATTCTCATCATATTTATATAATTATGCTCTTTAATAGGAAATTGGATAGATGGCCACATTTTACAGGGTTTGCATAATGAAAGCTTGAATATTTTTATTTATAGGGAAAGAATGAAGTGTTAGTGAATCTTTGAAACCATAAAATAAAAGAAAGAAAATATAACAAAGTCCTATTGAAAAAAAATAATGTGTGTAGTTCTTATGATAATAGAAGTATATTTTGTTGGATGATAAAAATAGAAATTTTAAATAGATAATAAAATAAAAATAGATTGTCTGTTGGTGGAATACTGTTACTCCGAAATGAAGTCGCATATTCCAGTCATGTGTCTTAACTTTTTGAATTTTTTTCTGCTTGTAAAACACTTAATATTTGGTTCAGTGACCAAATGAAATATAACTAGTTCTGGAGTGTTTGATTTATTCCAAATATCAAGTAATATAATATTCTGCAGTGTGTTAAGGTCTTAGAATATTAAGTTATATATCTAATGAATAAAATAACTTCATTACAGAATTATAATAAAAACGAACACGAACACACACACACACACACACACACACACACGAGAGGGTACTGTGAAGGTCAATCTACTTCTTAAAATCTGATCAAATATGCTTTTTGGGAGTGCTTCTTGGTCAGACTGAAAACTTTTCAGCATCCTCACCCACATAAAATTATGATTATTTTATTTAATTTGATTATACTGTTGAAAGTTAAAAATTCAGTGTATCATTTTTGTTTGAATCTCGTATATAATCAGATGACGGTTAAAAGAGATATTTACTTAAGCATTTAAATTGTTTATTGAATGGATAAAGCTTAATCAAAATCTCTTAATTTCTCTGTTAAACTGTTTGATAAACTAATCCTAATAGCTAAGACTAAAACTCTTTGCTAATCATCTTTTAAGTGACTTGATAAAAGCTAGGATGGATAGTAGTGGTCACCAGAGAATGCATGCACTGTTGTTATAAATGAAGGCACAAGATCACCCCACAGTCTTTTATTCTGCATCTCATTATGCCATTAGCATTAGTTTGAACCACTGACACAAGGCAGGACAGATTCATAGTTTCATGTTGTTTACATCTCATTCTGTTTCTTATTGTCATCATTCCAGGCAACTTTTTCCCAATCTTTTATAGTCCAATTTTTATGATCCATACTACATTGTGATCTCAATGTTTTTGTTGTATTCTGATAGACATGGCACCTGCCATAGTCATCTATTACTGTAACGTATCTTTCAAAGTTTAAAGAGTTGTACACTCAGAGATGCTTTTTGTATGCCTTTACTGTAAATGTGGCTACTTTACCTACTTTTACCTTCCTGTTGGCCGAAATTAGTCTGACCATTCTCTTCTGGCTTCTTTAATCAACAAGAGATCTGCCTGTAGAATTGCTGTTCATTGGGATTTTTTCCTTCTTCTGGCCATTCTTTGAAAACCCTAGAGATGCTTGTACATGAAAATTCAAATAGATCAGCTGTTTTTCAAATGTTTAGACCTGTCTGTCTGGCACCAACAACTATGTTACATTCAAAGTCACATAAAATACCTTTATTTTTCATGAAATTACATTCATCTGGTCACCATGTTTAAATACATATATCCATTAAATTGCTACCATGTCATAGATTGATTAAAAATTTGCTTAAAAGTATATTTGTTCTCATCTATTTAAGTGGCCAGTGAATGTATCTACATCTTAATTATGTAGTAAAGTTTGTCTGATAGAACTTCTTTTGAAAGATTTTAGTATTTGCCTGTCAAATAAAACCTGTAACTAAAATCTAAGAATCACTTGTTTATATTTTTCATTCACATAAGTTGCATTTACCAACAAAGTAACAGCAAAAAGCTTTCCTCCATGTTTCTAAAGCATCACAAGGTAATGTTATTTGTTGAAAAATGAATATGTATCAAGATTCTTAAACATTGTGTTTTTTTGTTTAAATTTTGAATAGTTTTTTTTTGTGTGCAAATATCGAACAATGGTTTTCTTTAACTGTTGGTTTATAGCAGAATAAGTTGGAGAACATTGAGCATTGATTCTTTGATTATCTATGTTTATTATTGTGTATATCTGAGATTGAGCTTGGCCTTTCTCCAAGAGCAAGGAAAGTATTTTGTTTGTGTCATCTTGTATTAACATGAAAACTGATATCTTGATGTTTCTTTACTTAAATGGTCTAGCAAATGACATTGTTTCTCAACATTACATATAGTTGCAAACTTGAAGAGCATCAATTTACTTTAAGTTTTGCTTAATGATACAAAAAGAGCTATGGTTTATGTGCTTAGCCAAAATTTTATAAATTACTGTTTCTGAAAAATTTTTATTCAGTGTAAAATTCAGGTAAAAAAAAACAAAACAAGAATTCAATGATTGTGGGCATAAATATTTGTATAAAACTTCATATTCAGGCCCTTTGTAATCCCTATTAGAGCAGGTCACTTTTGAAACTGTGGTATTGCACCCAATGTGAAAGTTGGCGTTTAACATGAATATTTGTTTACAAATCCTTACCTTTTTTTGAGGAAATGATTTTAAAGATTAAGTTTAGGTTCAAAATCAGAGTGTTGGAATTTCATTCTGGTGATAAGTGAAAACACAGTCTTATGAAATTTATAATTTACTGATGCTTTACAAGATGTACATGGATGACACAAGGACATTATGACTAAATCATTGAACCATCAAATAAGACCTTTATTTACTTCAAAGGGAAATTGTTCTGAATGATTTACAGTGCCATGCAAAAGTTTACAACACATTACAAAAATCTTTTTTAGTTATTTCTAATAGATTTACATTAATTAAACTTTTATTGCTCATAGAACCTATATTTAGCCATTCAGTCAAACAATCAGACTTTTTATAAAAGCTTCAAAAAATTATCCCACTAAGAAAAAAATGATATTTAGTAACTCAAAAGTTTACAACACATTTTTTCATTTACAACAACGTTTTTTATAAGTGTTTAAATTTTACTAAAAGTTTCCAAATTAGAATGAGATTTGTTTTTTAGAACATTCCAGATAAATTTTATGAATACTTTTAGGAATGATTAAAAAGTATTGTCATTCTTTTTCTGCCAACTGTCCTTTAAACATTGACAAAATGGAGAAAAGCCAAATAATTAATTAAAACCTCAGTATACATATTATTGACCTTTATTCAAAGGGACTTGGTTATAGGAAGATATTTAGTCAGTTAAATATGCCACTGCATTCAGTTTGTCACTGTAAGATGTGTCCTTTCATTCATCCCCCCCCAAAAAGCCCTGGTCGTCTTAGAAAGGTAATGGAACATACTTCAAGGTTATTAATGAGAAAAGTTATCTGATCCCTGCATTAGGCCTAAAGAATTTCAGGGAGAACTAGAAGTAAGTGGATTAAATGTGAGTAGAGAAACAATTAGCCGTTTACTTCATTGATATGACATACTTTCAAGAAGTCCAAGAAAAATCAACTTCTTAAGCAAAAACATGTTCTTGCTTGACTGGATTTTGCAAATGAGCATTGTATCAAACCTGCAGCATTTTTGGAAATTCTACTTTGGTCAGATGAAATAAAAATTAAGCTTTTTTGGCAGAAATGCTGTTGCAAAGGTTTGAAAAAAAAAGAGTACTGAATATTTGCCAAAAAATACCTTCGCAACAGTAAAATTTGGGGGTGGATAAATCATGATCTGGAGTTGCTTTATTGCCCAAGATGTAGGGAACATTGAAACTATAGATAAGCGAGGATGAATGGAGCTTATTATAGGGATATTATAGGAATATTATAGGGATATTTTGGAGAAAAATTTACATCAGAGTGCCTATTTGTTGGGCTTGAAACCAAGTTGGATCTTTCAACAAGACAATGATCCTAAACATACTGCGATGCTTACAAGATCATGGTTAAGTTTAAATAGAATAGACATTCTAAAATAGCCAAGTCAATCTTCAGATCTCAATCCGATTGAAAATTTATGGAGAGATCTGAAACAGAGAATTCAAAGAAGGAACCTGCAAAACCTGCATGAATTTTGTTGTGAAGAATGGAAAAATATTAGCCAAGAAACATCCAAGAAATTTGTAGAACACTACTCTAAACATCTACATGCTGTTATTAGCAATAACGATTATGCTACGAAATATTAAAAGATCATTTAATAAATGTTATTGCAAACTTTTGCATTATTAAACATTGGTTTTTCTTCATGGGATATTTTATTGATTATTTGTTAAATCTGATTGCTTGACTAAAGGCTTAAACATATGTATTATTATCAGTTAAAGTTTCATTAATCTGTGTTAGAAATACCGAAAGAAACATTTTTTGTAATTTGTTGTAAACTTTTGCATGGCACTGTAGCTATATTGTGATGTAATATGCATTCATTTTAGTGGGATTTTCGATAAACAAGACAAATTTAAAACATTTTGCCTTATAATTTGTGTTCAGCTGGATTATGTTGTTATATACACTTTTATCGATATTTTTGTTTTTATTAATTATGAACCAACATTTCTTATTCATTGAGTATCCAGTTTTTGTAACCTTTTTTTTATAATTTTTACACAATTTTTACAAATTGAATAAAGTAAAAAAACTGCATATTTTACTTGTGGATATTAATAATTAGAATTATAGTTTGATTATATTTTCTGTTGAATGTATCTAATACAAGAAATATCAACTTTGTTTGGATTTATTTTTGAAATAGTAAGATTTTAAAGTCTGTAAGCAAAAATCTGCAGAAATTAGGTAGATTTTCTGTACATTTTTCAGATGATTTTAAAAACTAAATTCTTTAAAATTGGTAAAAGCCATGAATCTAATTATTGGTTTCAGTATTTATTACATCAGACCCCAGATTTCACACCAAGTGCAATGTTGATTTTTAAAACAAAAGTGAAAAATCAACCCACCCTTGTCCACATATGATAAAACTCTGTTCCTGTGTACAAACACTCGGATATACTCTTTGGTATACTATTACATTCTTGCACACAGCTTCTTACTTACTGAAGAGCACTAGAACTACTTACCTATTCTCAAATACATATATTCAAGTGTATGTGTAGATTAATATTAAGGCTAGATGTTTTGTCAAGTCTATAAATGGCATACTTACATAATGTTCAGTTTTTAATTTGATATTGCAATGATTAGAACAGAAAAAAGTTTATCTACCATTTAAAATTAAATACATGAATTGTGACGTGCTTATTTTTTCATTTTAGTATTTAATTAAAATGTAATTAAACTCCAAGAATATAATATTTACCACTGTGAATATTGGCATATCAATATCAATTCTGAAATGTTTACTTTTAAATGTCAGTCATTTAAAAGGTGTAGATCAAATCTTGCTTACGTGTAGATTTAAGGCTTCACATGTTGCTTTGATGTTATCCAACAAATGTCACGGCTAAAAAGTATCTTCAAAAAATTAAATAGATTAAATAAAATGCATGAAAGAATATATATATATATATATATATATATATTTCATCATTGATAAAGCTCATTAGATATTTAATATAATTGTAGATATTTTAGTAATGTTCTGCCATTCTCTGAATATAATTTTAAAATACGTATTCTTGTTTTAATTGTAGTTCTCTGTATTTGTTACAATAATCAGCCTCTAATCATTTACTGATTGTAATAGTTGCAACTTATAATAATCTGATTAGATTATTTATTTCACTGTTTATGCTATTTTAATCTTTTTAGCGCAAAGTTCCTTTTACTACACCTCGATGTATGTAGGTGATACCATTTAAACAACTTTATAAATTAACGTTAAAGTCTTTAGAACATAATTTTAGTTATATTAATTAATATTTTAAACTGAGTTGCAAGGTTTGCTTATATACTTGCATGTTTGAATCCAAAATATTCAAAGAGCAACCACAAATACTAAATCATTTTAGTTGATAAACTCCAAATCATAATCGGTATTATCCAGATAGTTTCCTTTGTACTTTGCAATTTTGAGATCCTAATTTTACTGTTGCCTGCTAGACTTGCTCAGTTTCATGAAAATTCACTGAGTTTTTTTTTTCTGGCAAAAGGACAATTCATTCATTTTCTAATATGATTATCATAATTACTTAAGAGATTTTTCTTTTATTCATTTACATGGACATTGTTTTACTGTAAAGATCTTTAAAGTTTCCTTGTGTAGAGTTTTTTTTTATGTAGATAAATATTTAATGGTTATACATGAAAATAATTTAATATTTTGATTCCTCTCTTAAAAACTAATGACTCTTTCTTCTTTCACTTTATTGGCTTTCATTTATTTGATTTTCTCTTTTGTTTTCTCTTCATATTTTACAGTTTTAAATCTTCCAAATTTTTATGTAGAACTTGTCCATTTTTAAAAAGTAGCTCTTTAAATTCTTTTGTGAAATCATCCTTCAAAACAGTAATGGGCATCATGTTAACTGTACTCTTATTGATATATAAACATACTTGTTCTTTGACAAATTATGGACTTCTCCATAAAAAAGAACCTCTACTTGTTTACTAATTTTGGTATTTGTATAATATTATTATTGAAAATTTACTTATCTATCTCAAACTTTCTTTTTTCTAATATTAATTTTTATCTCTCCTTACATTGTATTCATACTTTATTTGAAAAGATATTTATTTAGTTGTTATTTTTGCACAAAATATGACAAAATATCAGTAACATTAAAGAATATAAGCTGAGCACATAATGAATTTCAGTCATTGCTCTTGAAAATTAAAAAAAATAATAAAATTGCTCCTCCATATTTTGCAGTTGTAAGTTTTGAAAGCAAATCTTTGACAATTTAAGAAACTATATTTCCTTAAGTGCAATTTGTATTTAAATTTATATGTTTATATCACTGACTTGTGTGAAAATAGAATTCATTCTGGTAGTTGCAGCAAAAGAAATGGATCAATACTAAATGCTACACTGTTGTGTATTTCAGAAATATGTAATCAGCTATGTTAATTACAGCACATTGTAATTCTATGGCACTAAACACTAATGATAACTGCTTGTAACATCTTGATTAACATAAAGACTGTGTGATTGATAAGTGAACAGTCCATCATAAATGTCTTAAAGACTTCCTATAAAAAAAACTCATTCTTACAGTTTGTGCTTTTTTCTAGAAAACTAAATGTGTATTTTATTTTCTGACACCTTTTTGAACTTATTTTATTTTTTATTAATCTATTTCCATGTATAATTATTCCTTTGCAAACTTGGTGCTATCATTTCTTCATCCTGGGGTGGGAGGAGGGTTGAGCCTCATCAGGCTATCTTGCCCAAGACACACCCCCTTCTACTGTAGCTGGAGTACATGTGGTGCCCCTACAATTCTAATGTGTTACAGGACTTGCGGTTCTTTCTTTCTTTTTATATATATCCCTTAAAATATTCAGCTGTTTAGTAAGGCTAATCAGTAAATGCATTGGCTTTGATTCTGTTACAAATATGGAACTTATAAAGAAAACTACTCTGCAATTTTCATAAACATTTTTTTTTTTTTGGCTGAGGTTTTAATCCCAAATCATCTGTTTTGAATCTTGCTTTCTAATTTAACTGGTTATTAAAAGACATAATTATCACAACCAAAAGAATATCTACAATTTCTTTTTAGCTAACTTAGAACAGATTCTGTTGTTGATACAAACCATCACCTCCAAAAGATTATAATAACCTTTTGAATTACAATATTAGATATCTATGTTTATATATATATATATACATATATGTGTTGCTTAGTTTTTATAAAATATATTTGAATGATGAATTTTTAAAAATTATAATTTTATACTTTCAGTAAATAAATAATTGCATGATACTCACTTTAGTTTGCTTTCCGTATGTAAATGTAGCTTTTTATCGTCATGCACAAACACCAAAGCAATCAGCAAGTGTGTGATCCTCTACATAACTTGATGAGTTGATGCTTTTGGTTAATAATAGTTTGCAGCTGGTGTAAATAAAAATTCTTAAGCTAACATTTTCCTTTGTTATATGTACAAGAATGGGGAGAAGTATTGAAAGTCTTCAGATTATAGAAAACTTGGAATGGAAACTATTTTTGTTATAAATTCTTTTGCTTGCTTTTGATTGCAACTACAGATATTTTGTTAATTGAATTTACAAATCAGACTTGTTATTAAACTATTAGACTAATAACTTCCGAGATATTTCAAGATTTAATTAAACCAATTTATTTTTTGGATAGGAAGTTTCCAGATAGTTACTGCTGTGATACTAATTAATCAAATAAATATAGTCCACTGTATATTTTTTGCAACACTTGTAGATTTCTAGTCTGAGAGAAAGAATTCTGGTGAACATGAAACTTTTTGACTTCACAAGTTTAAGTACAGCACTAGATTGGCAGTTAGGTCTCCTAATATCACTGTTAAAATTGTTAGATGTAACTGTAAGTTCTGTACTAATAGTTTCTTCTCTCGAACTTCTCACTTGTAGAACTCTTTTGTCTTCTTGCTTTACTGTCAACTATGATTTTCAAAGATTTAAATTTCAATTGTCATTTTTTTCTTCTTGAATCTTGTTCTTATATTTTCCACCTCTTTTTCTTTCACCCTGGGGGTAACCCTCCTTGTAGCTTATAGGCTTTTATGACTTTTCTTTCGGGGGAAATGATAAAAAATGCTGTAAATTATTTTCTATAATTCTCTTTCTTTCTGCAGTTCTATTTCTTCATTTAGTTCTTAAAAAATAAGAATTTAACATTCTTCCTTTCCTTTTAAATTGAGTTTGAATTCAAAATCAATACAAAACTCTATAAAGTCTCTTTCAAAAGATATTTTTCTTATTAAATAATCTCTACAATCAACGGAGATATATATATATATATATATATATATATATATATATATATGAATCTAAATAAAGTCACTGAAGACCTCTATGACAGTCTGCATACTCTCACCAATCATTTGTTGCCAAGTGCAATCTTACTTGTTTCTGATAAGTCTTTAAAACTTATTTTTCCCAATCATAAGGCAAAAGTATATTTGTTAAATATTTATTATGGCAAGAATTTTTTTTATTTTTACATCAAAGATTTGACATTTCTTTCTTTTTTCATATTCATAATTATTAATTATTGAGGTCCATATGTTTAAAGTAAGAACATATTTGTGACTTTAAATTCAAAGTCAATTAACATTTATCAGTTATAGAGTGTGACTCATTTGGACAGAGATTTTCCAAAGATCTTTGATCAAAATTGAAAATGACCAATATTTTAGTTAAACTAAAATGCTTTAAGTTGCCCAATTATCAGACATTTATGTTTAGACTATTTAACACTATCAAAATCTTTTCTTTTTGAGAATGTGGGGTCTGCATGCACACACGCTCATACACTGATTGCTGTGAGAATTGCAGATGTTGGCATATTTCCAACTGGTGCGAGTGTTTGGTGTTCATACCCAAGTGAAAATCAGAATTTTAAATGCTGGTTTTCAAGGCAAGTATACAGGCAAACCATCTCAACTCAGAATACAACATAATCTTCCCATCTGGATTTATACCAAAGAAAGCTAAGTTCCCTAGATATCTTAATATACAGATAGATAAAAATCTTACAAAATCTGTATGAGTGATTACCTTTTGTCCACAGATTTTTGTCTGATATGCAGGATTGTATTTGCTAATAAAAATATGACTTAGTTTGTTAAAAAAGACATTACCAACACTGATGATACAACCATTGTTCTCTTGTTGTCGAGTCAGTATTTGTAATCAACTTGTTCATACAAAATGTTCTTCCTTTGGTCTTTTCTAGATTGCATTCAAATTTTCTGGTTTAGGTCAGGAAATTTTCTTTGTCTCTTAAAACAATTTTCATTATTTTTATTCATTAGTTTGTACGTTCATTATGTCTTCTTTGACCTGAAATTCATTTTCTCTCATCATTATCTTTCATTTAAAGATAAACATTTAACCATAATATGAATCTTGTTTGTAAACATTTCACTATAAAACTATTTTCTCGTTGATCGTTTTATTTACAAATGTAAGATTGCCATTTATGTTTAACATATAGATTCTCACCAATACCTTTTGTCACTTAAATCCTGTATTTTTTCAGCACAACTAGCATTTTAATTTAAAGATCTAATTATTGAAACCAGAACTCCAGAGATAGTCTTTAATTTTATGAGTACTTCAAATAGTGATATTTAAAACCATTGTGAATATATACTGATGTTTTCAGTTTTGCTCTCATATATATGTGCGTGTATGTGTGTATATTCTGATAAGAAATCATATAATTTATTTTATAAGGATTGAGAGCATGCAAGTTTATTGTAAGAAATAAAGAGTGACTTATTGTTTCGGTGATTTAAAAAAAAAAAGTGATTGTTCTAAAGTCTTAGCCACCATAAATTTTGTTGTATATTCAAGTTTATCCTAATGAAATTGTAACTTTAACTTTGACACATTGGAAAATTGTTAAATTTTATTCAGCACAAAAGCATTTAAGAGCATGGGATTATTTTTTGTTTTGATGATATAATGGTGTCATAAAAAAGTAACTATTAAAAGACATTGCATCAATAAAATCAAAAATTATAAACTTTATATTTACCCATTAAAAGAAAAAAAAACTGATTCTCTTGAAAAAAAATATGATTTACCTTTAGATAATTACTGAAATACCTTCAAGTTTCTTTGCTCATAAGGCATCTTATTTTTGTGCCTTGACTCATGTAGCTGAAAACACTTGATTTTTATTTTAATAATTTTAAATGCACCATTAGATTTAGATTTCAAATGAAGTGGCTTTGATGAAGAGATTAAGGTTAGGATTATGCCCATAATAGTTGAACTGTATCCAAAAGACTTGAATCATGATTGAATGGTTAAGAAATATAAGAAAGAATTGACTGTCTAAATCTTTTGATGGTCACAACAGTTTACAAGGATAGTGAAAAAGATTCTGAAGATTTAAGGAGACTAAGTCTCTCGGGATAACAACTGGTGCAATTATGTGTGAAATGAATGTGAGAAATTTTTGCATTAGACATTTGCTCTCATCTACAGATAGTTTCAGTTTAGGGAGCAAAATTATTTGTGAAAGAGCATGAATATTTTCATTTACTATAAATATTTAATTGTTCATGATGTAGTGTATCTCAATGGGGCTGGTTACCTTTTCAAGTATTTTTTTGTAATATATAAAATCCACCAATTGCAAGATTTCCCCTTTTTCAGGTTAGGATCACTTTTCTTTTTTTTCAAATCTTTTTCAATTCACCCCAAGCAAGTTGATAATGCCACTAAGATGCAAGTAGCTACCAGAAGTGAAAGTGAATGAAAAGACTTTAGAAGGAACTGGAAACACAATCCTGAACTGGAAACAAGGGATAAACCTCTACTCCTGTCCAAAAGACCAGGGAGAAGTGTGAAGACTTTAGATACAACTTGTATATATTGTTCAACAAGTAATGATTCCTTTAAGTATCTGCTATATACTGACTGAATCTCTTGTCATAGTGTATATATATATATATATATATATATATATATATATATATATCAATGAAAAATATTTAATCTATTATCTCTCACATCTATTTCAGATTTGTAAATTAATTAATAAACTAGATGATATTAATGCCTTACTATAATTCCTTGTTCTCAGAAATGATGAGAAAATGTTTTGAAATATTTCTTGCATTAGTATGTAGAGTTTCAGGTTTACATCTTGTTGACCATTTTAAAGATTATCTTTCCAGCATATCAATGAGATCACTTCAAAGTAAAACCTGATCAAATAGGATTGGTGGTGAAAATGATCTGCTTCTGTTTAAAAAAAAAATTAACAGGAAAAGTCAAAAGAAATTTTCTGAAAATTGATATAAAATATTGTATAAAATCTTTTCAGTCTTTAGCCTCAGGTGATAAACCCTGCTGTCTTATCTGCAGCCTCTCAATAGTCAACAAATGCTTACTTTGTTCATTATATGTTAGGTCAGCACAGATAGGAATAATGATTGGCTTTGACTCTTATGAGTGGTGTTGCGTCAGATGATCATATTTCAGTTTTCATATATTAAAAATATATTAATCATATTTAATACAACCTTTTTATGGTGATATTTTTCCAATAGATGACACAATTGTGTAATTTAACACTAAATTATATCAGCTAATTAAAATCAAATATCTCTCAAATGAAATAGTATGAGTGTTTATGATGTAGATGTTGCCAAAAGCTTAGTTTGACGTTATAATTTGAGTGTAAAACCTAATATAAAGAGAAGACATGTTACAGTTTTGGTTTTTTTATGAACAGAATTTTATATAATGCATTTATTGTTTGAATTATAAATTCAATTATCAAACATCAGTTTAGTTGTTTTTTAACATGGAAAGACTATTATTTTTAAGACAATAATGGTTGGAATTAAGTCATCATTGATGAATTTTTATATTAAAGATTAAGGATTAATAGTTATTCTCAATGCTTTCACACTTGACTGATTTTTGACACATGATTCTAATGATCAACCTTTTGGTTGATAGTATATATTTTTTTAATTTGTTTTTTGTTGATAAATACTTCCAGTGCTTATTTATTTATTTTTTTTTTTGATAAAGACTTTTTTTTATAATAAAACATTGAATCAATAGTAAAATTTTCTTTCAAATTAACAAATTGTTCATTAACAATGCTTCTGTATTTATCTCTATTAATATTTTGTTAATTTTCAAACTATTTTACAGATTTTGTTCTCATATTTATTTTCTTTCAGTTTTACATTTCTTGGTAAGCACTTGGAGCAAATCTTTTATGGATTACTTTCATATAAATGCATAGAAATTATTTTCAGATTTAATTTGTACACTCCTCTCTTTCATTCAGAAAAATTGGATTCTGATTGGCCAATAAAAGAAAAAATGCTTTTCTTAATTTTGTTAAAATCTAACGTCTTTATTATTGTCTTAGGTATAATTTTGATATTTTGATATTGGGGAAAAAAAATCACTCACTAAAAATATTCATTCAAACTTTGACTTGATTGCATATCGATGAACTGATCTTCAACTTTTCTCACAAGTGAGTAATGTATGTAGGGGTAATGATGAGGACACACTTGTTATTTTTAACAAAACAAGATAAAAAATTTACAAATTTACACATTTGAAGTTTCAAAAGCTTGTTTCAGGGCATACTTGTCCCGAAACAAGCTATTACATTAAAGGTTCATAGTTTCGATGAATTGTCAAGAAAAGAAAATGTTCATATTATATCATTGGACACAAAGGAAAATTCCAAAATGCTTAAAACAAATTGAGAGAATTCATTTTTCACACAAAAGTTATACAGTTGTATTCAACATAAATAAGACGATATATTTTAAGGTACTTAGGTTAGGAGTTGAATAGAGTTCTTTGAAATTCCTTTGCTCTTATTAGAGGCTGATAAGGTATCAGCATGTAATTTGACACCGATGTTATTCAGATGTGTGGAACTCTCTCTCTTTCTCTCTCTTTTCTGTCCTTTTTTTTCTCTTGATTCAATTTTCTCTGTCTATTTATATCAAAAAACGATTTGACGTTGGCTTGTTAATTTTTCTCAGTTTGTAAGGTGCTCTCTTTCATTGGTAAAAAGTACATAGGCTCACTAAATTTTGCCTTGTTCTTTTCTTCAGCATAGAGCCAATCTTTTTCTCTATTGAAATTTTGCACAGGCTTGCAAATTCGAAAACAGTGAAGAAGAGTTATTTTTTCTTTTTTTGCATTCACCACACAAACATATTTTCACCCAAGGAAATGAAAGCTTTACTAGTTTAAAAGTATTATAGTTCACTTGTAAAGTTGTATATTGTAACTCTCCATATCTATATCATAACTGATTCAATATAAAATGACCAAATATTTTTAATGTAATTTTTAAAAAAAGTATTAAAGAATCAGGTAAGTGAATAGTCAAAGATAAAACAACATGACCATGGCAAAATAAGTTCACTTTAGTTTCAATTTTCCATGAGAATTTTGCATGGAATCACAAATTTGCTAAAACTTTTTGTTTTTTTATTTACAATCATGTCAGCCCAAGTAAGACATTTTACTGCCACTGTTGAGCAAAGGGTTACATAGAAGGTAAGTTATGAGAAAGAGTGACAGGTTATGGGGGTGTCAGGAAGAGGGTAAGAGAAGGATGAGAATACTGATGAGAGTGGAGTGGACGAAGAAAGGAACATGAGAGAAAGGATGCAGGTTAGTGAGATAGATGACTATTGAGTTTACATTTGAATTCTTGGAGATTGTAGCTGTCGGGAAAGCAAGTAAATGGAAAGGAATTCCACAGGTGAGAAGTGCAAGAAAAGAAGATGCTGGAGTAGAATTTGCATTTATATTTTATTGGTTTCACAGTAAAAGAGTGGGACCTAGTTACTAATCTTGTGGCTCGAGTAAATTTATATATAGGGGGTACCAGTGAGCTAAGTTCATCTGAGCTGAAGTCGTGAAAGTAATTGTAGAAGAGACACAGGGAAGCCACATTGCACCTGTTAGAAAGAATGGTTTCGCTTGAAGAAACTGAATTCTTGAAGATTGAATCCTCTTTCTGCTGGGTTCATTGCATCTGTTGAAAAGGCCTATTTCTTGGTCACTGTTGTTTTTTTTTTTCAATGTTGTTGTCTAAAATATAAGTGTCAGGCTTGAGAAAGCATGGAATCTTTTCTCTTGGCACTTAATAATGGATTCCAAACAATGTGCTTCTGACCTGGGCCAGAGAATGCTGATGATATATTTAGTAAAGAGATGAATTTAGTTCATTGGAAATGATGTTCGCTGGGTTTAGACTCTGTTGTTTCTTAATATGACTGATAGCAGCAGTTATTAGGTAAGAAGAGGTAAAAGGTTTAAACTAGCTATTAGCACAACTATACAGACATTTTTAGGGTTAAGGATCGGCCAGCAGTCTACCTCTATCTCTCTTATCACTCTTCTAGCCTTCCTTACTCCAACCACACTCTCTTTCCTCCTCTATAGCTAATCTCCTTACAGACCTCTTAACTGATATTGAGTTTAGGGGCTGTACAACTGAGCTTGCTACTCTGTCATTTTCTTATCCTCTATGTTATCATTACAGTTCCATTATCTCACCATTAGTACAGCATGTACTATTTTCTAGTTAAGTGGACAAGAAAAAAACATGTGTGTTTGGTTACAAATTACAGAATGGTTAACCTTTTTGACTTCTTTTCCAACTTTATCAACAAACAATTTACCTGTAATTTAGAAGAAATAATATATATATATTTTACCAAGTATTCTGTTGTAAACTCAAAAATTGAAGCATTTGGAATGAAAGTTTATTTCTTATATGTTGAGCAATTTCATTTTGATATTAAAGCTATTTAGAAATCATTTTAATTCCAAAATCAGACTTGAGAAGAAAAATTTCTGGTATTCCAAAATAAATTCATATCAGGTTTTGGTTTAAATAATAAAACCGAACTCAATAAGACATATGTTTCAATACTAAGATAGTCAACTTGTGTTTAAAAGTACCAAGTCAACTATTTTGAACAAAAGGAATAATTTCTTCCTCTATTTCAATGGGATTTAATTTCCCATCTCTTGAATGGAAAGGGAATTGCTATGCAGACCCAGATGTCAATGACAGTTGGTCTGTACTATTTGTTTGTTAGCAGACTTCAACTGTACTCTGGATTATAAGCAACAAGTGATTGGGAGGGCTTTTGATAATAATACTACTTGAAAGTAGTTGATCACATCCTCTCTACTAGCAACTTGGGTTGTTGGTCACTTGAGATGTGGATATTATAAATACACTGAAAGCAAGTGTATACTTCTTCAGGTTCTCAGCTTTTTCCTTACTCTGCATCTTTGAGTGCATGGTCAAGCGGAAGTCATGGCGGAAAAGCAAGAAACGAAGGAATAATTATCTTCTTTAACAAACTGCTACTTTACTGTAAATTCAGAACATTATTTCAAAAAATGCAAGCAGCTTATAATATTTCTTTCACTCTAATCCAAATATTAATGGCATCTCTTCTAATCAATGAACATTGATACTCTATTGATTTTCATTTAAAATTGTGTATATGGGCTTAGAATTAAAACTTTAGTTCGGTTCTCTTCCAAATGTTTAAGCAACAAATAATTAATTTTACAAGAAAAATAATTGATATAAGTATTTTTGTTAAATAATTTCTATTGTTTATGAATGATATACTGTGTAGTATTCTTTTAAGAATTTGTAATAAACTCAAAGTTATATTCATTTTTTCTATTTTCGTATTGTCTCAACAAGTCTATTGAAAAACTACAGATAGCAATTAAAATCACTCTTTTTTGTTTCTTTGTTTTTCCTGATTTTCTAGCAGAAACTGAAGAAAATATAAAATAACATTATCTACAATGAACAGAATTAAAGTTATTTTTTATATGCAAAAACAATTCAGTTTGTTTACAGAGAAAATGTTATAAAAAATGTATGAAGCAAAATATAACTCTCCAGTGTGTACTTTAAAATGATGATTTGAAATTCACTAACAGCTATATTTTTGTTTAATAATAAATCCTTAGATATATTTGAGCATAAATAAAGCATAAAATTCTTTAAAATATAGTGGAACCTGTTATATGCAACCACCCTACTGCCATCAAAAACTGGTCGCATACGGCAGGTGATCTCTCACTAAAGACTTCTGACCTATACTCCCCACGATCGTATATATCACTCTCCAGAATGTACATATTTTAGTATTTTACCATGTAATATGGTAATAAATAAATAAGATGTTCTAACTTCAAAAGAAATTTATTCAGCATAATTATTTTTTTAACATTAAAAACGTATTTACAACGTTTAACAAAAGAAATAAAAATTATTTATTCACACTGGTGTAGGCTTAAAAAATCAGTTATTGCAGTCTGTGTGGTGTTTTTTTTTTTTTTTGTAATGTGACCACTTCGATTCTAATTGATGTTGGCACTTATTTATTTGGTCCATCATTTCTTGGTCTTCATGAACCAAAACTTTCAATTATATATATATATATATATATATATATATATATATATATATATATATATATAAATCAGTTATTGCAGTCTGTGTGGTGTTTTTTTGTAATGTGGCCACTTCGATTCTAATTGATGTTGGCACTTATTTATTTGGTCCATCATTTCTTGGTCTTCATGAACCAAAACTTTCAATTATATATATATATATATATATATATATATATAAATCAGTTATTGCAGTCTGTGTGGTGTTTTTTTGTAATGTGGCCACTTCGATTCTAATTGATGTTGGCACTTATTTATTTGGTCCATCATTTCTTGGTCTTCATGAACCAAAACTTTCAATTAATTATATATATATATATATATATATATATATATAAATCAGTTATTGCAGTCTGTGTGGTGTTTTTTTGTAATGTGGCCACTTCGATTCTAATTGATGTTGGCACTTATTTATTTGGTCCATCATTTCTTGGTCTTCATGAACCAACAAAGCTTTCAATTTTTTCTTAGAAGTGAGTGGTAGTAAAAGAATCTGTGATAATGGAAAAATAAACAAACATACAAGAAAAAAATGACAACTATCAGGAGAGAGAGAAAGGGAAAGAGAGTGAGAGAGTAAAATATATATATCACTCTGGTATAGCCAAAAGAAGTGGTTCCTGTGAGTGATGGCAACCGAGCAAGCAGGAGAGAACCAAGATGACATGTGGTGAAAAAAGTTCATTGGACAAAAAAATAAAAAAAAATAAAAAAAATAAAGATAATGAAAAGATAAACATTGAAAATTAGAATTTCACATGGATGGGTTCAACCCCCCCCCCCCCGGCGGATACCCCGAATCTCTTGAACTTATCAAATGTAATAAGTACATGTTAATACAAGACAGACACTGTTAGACCACAGACCATTTCAACAAATAATAAAAATTTGACAATAACAAAGCAATGTGAAAGTGTTTCTGGCTTAGATTAAAGGAAAAGGAAATAGATTACTAACTTAAATTCTCCTAATTTAGAAGTTAGGACTATACTACCAAAATGAGTTTTTGTTAAAGTGGTTGCTTGACCAGTCATTTTAATTCTTTTATGCTGCTCAGTGGTCAAATTTTGGAAGAGGTCGCTCACTGGGGGTCAATTAACATTAGCAAATAGTCTGTGTATAGAAAAATGATCATTAATAGCAGGTGGTCACTTACATCAGGTGCCACTGTAGTTATGCATCATTATTTAGAACAGTGATTCTTTTTTTTTTCTTTTTTTTTTTCAATTAACCTTTTTCACCACATGTCATCTCCTTGGTTCTCTCCTGCTTGATCGGTTGCCATCACTCACAGGAATCACTTCTTTTGGCTATACCAGAGTGATATATATATATATATATATATTTTATATAATTAAGAGGTGAATAAAAAATATTTTTGTGTACTTCAACCTGCTGTTGATACTGCATTTATTTTTTACAAAATTTGTAAATTGCTATAAAAAAACAACAAAAAATGTAGGAACTGCTGCTTTTGAAACATACCTGTATTCTCTAACAGTGACCCTGAACTGTTTTTTATCTGCCTGGAAGCCATTTTTCTGATGAGAAAACAAGTAAATCAGTTGTTCGAATTCAATGTGTGATATCATGTTTTTTTTCACAAGGGCTGTTTAATTTTGGTTCAGCTATGTCTTGACAGTTGGTAAATATTTTCGAAAATTCAGAATTTTCTACTGTTGATACAAATTTATGACTATGAAGTGTTGCACACTTTAAGCAGCCAATAGATTTGATGTCAGTCTTTCTGTTAATCAATTGTTGTCTTTAATATTAACAGACTACAATGGGCAAAATGTCTGCACCCAGAATTGGTGTAGTGATGTCAGCCATGATCAAAGTCCATTGGAAATTGTGTCATAGTGACAAATTAAGTGTCATGCATTTATTTGTGGATAATCAAACCATTTACTGATTGTAATGTGAGTTTTCCCAGGTCCTTTAATTTGTCTGACTGGGAATCTGGGGTTAGTGATATTTGTACTTCAATATCAATCAATTGTTTCTGAATTTCTGTTGATAATGTGGAAGAGTCTACTTAAGTTTGAAATCTGAACATGTCCTGCAGACAAAGATTGTTGTCTTATTCATTTTCCAGGGATTTGTAATTGCAAGAAGTTGTGCATTTTATATTCCTATCTCCGAATCTCTTGTGGTAATAACAGATATTGCTCCGTCCTTTTGACTTGTGCCTGTGTATCGTTCTCTGCTTCTCAAGGAACTGCTGTGTCAGTGTCTTTCTAGTTGTTGAATTTTTTTTAGTCAAATCACCTATTTTCCTTTGCAAGAACTTATTTTCCTCCCATATTTGGGTGATGTCATTACTCAGAATCCATGCACTTGCAACTAAATTGTCTTGGATAATGACTTCCATTAATTTATCAGACAAGTCACACAGCTTATTCATGGCTACATTGTCTCCCCTTGCTGTTAAGGATACCTGCATCATTTGTGGCAGCTTTCCTATAAATATGTGTTGGAAAACATTATTATCCAACATACTGTCAGACAGAGTTTGTAAATAACTCAAAATTTGAGATGGTTTTCTATCCCTGAATACTTCAGTTTCCAATAATAGTTGCAGTCTCCTCCTCTCAGATAGTAAAGTTCTGAGTATTAACTTGTCTATTTTATTTGTCATAGGGATTCGTTTGGGGTGGGTTTATCAGGAGGTCCTGTAGGCACATCACTGTTTCTTGAGGTAGTGCAGAAACTACACAAGCAATTTTTTTTTTGTGATGAAATATTTTTCATCAGAAAAATGGCTTCCAGGCAGATAAAAAACAGTTCAGGGTCACTGTTAGAGAATACAGGTATGTTTCAAAAGCAGCAGTTCCTACATTTTTTGTTGTTTTTTTATAGCAATTTACAAATTTTGACATAAAAAAGACAACCATTACAATTTCATTTAGGCTTTATGAATTTTTAAGTTTATTGTTTGGACTATGGAATGCAGCCCAATTCTTTCAAAAATTCATGAAGCAAGTTCTTCAAGGAGTAGATTAAGTTTTCTACTACATTGATGACAAGCTTATTGCCAGCTTTTAACTAGAAGAACATAAACAGCATTTGCAAAAGGTTTTTGAAAGATTTTGAAAATATGGTGTTGTAATGATTCCAATTAAATATAAATTTGTATTGTCTGAAGTTGACATTTTAGGTTAAATAATTGATAAAAATGGTATCAAGCCATGACCTGAAAGAACTTAAACTATTTGTTGTTTCTTGGTTCCTAAAACTTAAAAAAAAAAAGAAATCTATGCCAATTCCTTGGCATGGTAAACTTTTATAGGAAATTAATCCCTAAATTGGCAGAAAATGGTTTCCCCATTGACAGATGTCATTCGAGAACAAAAGAAAAAGAACTGTGATATAAATCTTTCTAAAGAAGAGTTGTCTGCATTTAATTTGTCAGAAGTAAAGTTAGCCAATGTTAGTAACCTGACTTTTCCCAATTATAAAGCATTGTTATCCTTGGAAATAGATGCCTTGAATTTTTTTTATTGGAGCAGTCTTGCAACAACATGAATCAGATGAATGGTTACCCATGTCTTTCTTCTCAAAGAAGTTATCAGAAGCCGTTACTTGGTACAGCACTTTTGGATGAGAGTTAATGCCATCTGACACTTTTGACATTTTTTGGAAGGTAGGTCTTTTCACATGCTCACAGACCGTAAACCTTTAATTGCAGCAATCAAGGTGAAATCAGATAACTATTCTTCTTGGAAACTTAGGAACCTCAATTTCATCAACTAATTTACAATTGATATTCGGCATATCAAAAGCTTTGCCAACATTCAAGCAGACACAATCTCCAGGAATATTTCTACAACTAATATAAGTCAAGTCAACAATTTTGAAGATCTGAAATCTCTTTTAGAGGATATTAATTCTTCATCACAAATGAAGGAAATATATATTCCACAAATGAAACATTCCATTTGGTGCAACATTTCTACAGGAAATTTGTGGCCCTTTTATTCTGAAAACTCTTTGTAGAAAATTATTTAACTTTCTGCACTCAATATTACATTCAGATATATAAACGAATTGGTTAATTAGTAAAAATTATATCTGGGAAGGAATAAAAAAAGGGTACGAGAAATTGGACACATAATTGTGTACCATGTCAAAAAGTCAAAATAGTGGGACATACTAAATCAGCACCTACATTTTTCCTGTTCTGATACTTGATTTGACTATGTTTATATCAACATCACTGGACCATTCCATCCCTGTCATGAATATTACTATCTCTTCACCTGCATTAATAGATTCACCTGCTGGCCTGAAATAATTCCCTTTACTGATATCAATGCAAAAACAGTTGCACAGGGTTTTATAACTGGTTGGTTCAGCATGGATAGAGGGACCCAATTTGAATCCCCATTTTTTTGCTTCCCTAACCAACCTGTTTAGTACAACCAGAATTCGTACAACTGCTTGCCATCCTGAAGTTAACAGCATGAAAACAGCACTGAACTGTACTTATTGGCTTCAAAATATTCCATTAATACTTTTAGGGCTAAAAACAGCTGTCAAATCTGATTCAGAGTTCTGCAGCTGAACTTATATATGACACACCTTTACGTCTACCAGGGGAGTTAATAATCAAGCCAAATGAACCAATCTTGGATTCTGCTTCATTGTTGACATTGAAGATGTTTCAAGTATCGTCCCCATCTCCAAGACAATTGACTCATGTAACATATGTGCCAGAATCACTCAAAAACTGCAACTTTGTGCTTGCAAAAGACAATTCAACCAAACATCCCTTACAACCAGATTACAGAGGTTCTTACAAGGTAGTAAAATTTACAGGGAAACATTTCACAGTTGAAATTAATAATAGACAAGAGAATATTTACATTAATTGACTAAAAGCAGCATATTTAGAAAATATTGGTGATGATTCATTAGGAACCACCAAGTGGACACAACCTAGAACTTCAAAATGCAGTAGTCATATGAGATAGCCGAAGAAACTATTTTCTTATCTGATTTGATAAATTTTTTTTTCAAAATTGTTGCACAACTATCTCACTTGAAAGGGGGTACTATAGTGTAGCATCAGTAGCAGCTCTTAAACATAATATCAGCAACAGTTCTTGAATGTAAAAACACATGAACGCCAAGGTTACTCTCTTCTGGGTTTTCCTCTTTCAAGCTGTTGACATGTACTTTCCATGCTAAAGCTAAAAGAGCTGTGAACACTTTACACTAAAAACACACCAACACAGTAAGTCCCACTCAAATATATTTATGGACATTTTGTTGTGTATACAATTTACTTCTAACGAAAGAAACTCATTTTAAACTTTCCTTTTGTTAATTTTGTTTTAATAAATGTTATCTTGCATTGCAAATCAATTGGTCTGTTATTTTGTGTATGTATTCTTTCTCATCACCATTATTTCATAGACTGTAAAATATTCCTGTAAGAAACCTTACACATTTAATTATTGAAGTAGTCAATTGCTAAACATATATTCTTTAAATTCTTCATTCTTTTCCATATTAGTACACAAACATACACACACACACACACACACACATACACATAATGGCTGGCCACTCATATTCAAGGATACTTGTCTACCAGAGTGGCTAGCAAATATCCATTGTAGACGCCTGCTCAAGCATGCTTGTGTTAGTTCAACACCCACAGAGCCCACCTGTGGTTTATACTGGAACTATTCTGAATGAACCTTAGTTATAGTTTGTGGGAGAGAGCACGTATCTAGTGTGAACACTCTGAACAAAGCCAGGATGCTCAAACCCTCAGTCACAATGACTTGTGACTTTGAGCTAGCACAACCATTGTTGACTCCTCAAAGCTAGCACAACCATTGTTGACTCTTCATCTACCTAATTTCACTCTCACACCTTTGGTTAACCTGTGACATAGTTTTCAAGCACTTTCCAAAGGTTCCACATGCTGGGATTTATTCCTCCAGACTGATAACATCAAAAAATCACCTTTTTGACAAATCAAGCCTGGTGAGATTCAAACCCAGGCTTCATGGTCAGAAAGTGAACCTTCTATCCACATGGCCAGACCAATATATATATATATATGTGTGTGTGTGTGTATTTTCTAAAGATATATTGTTAAATATAACAGTCAATGAATGTCTGTTATGTTTAATTATGAGCTGTTCTAAACATTGTATTTTGGCTTTAATTTCAGGTGAAAATAAAGACAAAAATTGTTCAACATTTGGATATTTTTTATTATGCTTTTGGCTTACATGAACGTTAACATAAAGACATCCACTATCAAAGATTATATTATTTTATGTTGACATAAAACATTGCTATGTAATGATTAGTCACTGAATAGCAAATGCAGGTCGTAAATTTGTAATGCGGTTCTATGACGTCACACCATGTAAGAGATCGAGATGTTAACAACAGAATCATTTCTCTAAATGCAATGTAATGTGTTGTGACTAGATTGAAATTTGATTTTATTGAGCTTTGATTTAATTTTGACTTAATTTTTATATATATATATATATGGATTATATTTATGAAGGAGTTTTACAAATTTAATAGCAAATGTTGATGTATTTTTAGACTTGAATACATGTACAGTAATTTGTTTTAATTCATAACGAATTGTTAAATAAATAAACTGAGTATACGTCAATAAACAAAAAGGTTCTATTGAATGGATTGTAAACAAAAAGTTAATAAAAAATCAATGTATTTAGATTAACTGTATTCTGATGAAGATTGAAATCAATGTAAAAGTAAAAGATTTTAAAAGAAACCCACTAATTTCCTGATTTAGAGGAATTTTTCAAATGTTTTTTTTCATGATTAGTACATGTTCTAGTAAAGTTATTTAATTGCTGAAATTTTAAAAAAAGTGTTTCAAATTAAAAAAAATCATATTGAAAATTATTTAAGAATTAACAGGATTTTAAAATTTTATTAGAACTAGGTCCCACCCTTTTACAGTGAAACCGATAAAATGTAACTGCAATTTCTACTCCAACAGCTTCTTTTCTTGCACTTCCCGCCTGTGGAATTCCCTTTCACATATTGGCTTCCCCGACAGCTACAATCTCCAGGAGTTTAAAATGTAAGGTCAATAGACACCTCCTAACACACTAACTCGCATCCATTCTCTCAAACACTCTTCCCATCTACATCCTTACCTGTCTATCATCCTCCTTCTGACCTTTCCTATATCTAACCACTCTTTCTCATTACCTCCCCTATGTAACCCCCTGCACAATAGTGGCAGTGGAATGCCTTGCTTGGAGTGAAATGATTAAAAAAAAAAAGTGTTGAAGGATTTTCTAAAGTAGTTGAATTTCAAAAAATCATAGATACAACAATGTTTTTACAGTGATATTCACCCTTTTTAAGGGCCAAGGGTCTATGTGAAGTAGAGGGTTACAAAGTAAGAAGCACATGTTATGTAGATAGGTGGGTGAAGACAAATTTTAATCCAGGACTTGAACAGGTTAAGATTTTATTGATCAGTGGAAGCATCATTCCACAGAGCAGTGGTTTATTCCCCTTCAGTAAAACTTACTTCTCAGCAAAGGAAGATGGAAAGAATGAAGGTGTTTTGCTACAATGTCAGTAGCATGGTGGGCCATAGTCATGGAGTTTCAAACTGGCAGAACAAAGCAATGCAGTTTTTGTCTGAGTGAGCATTTTCCATTGAAATAGCATTAAAGCAGTGAGATGCTTTCCATGCTCCCCACTCTGTGATTGGAGAAGAGTTGCATGGCGTGGGGGATGCTTCCAGACTTTATTGAGACTGGAAAGTGAGGACTGGGCAGCTCCTGTCCAAATATGACAGCAGTACTCCATTTTAGGACTGATCTGACTCTTGTAAAGGTACAGAATAGCATGAGGAGCTAGGTACTTACTGAAACACTACAAGCAGCAAACGTTTTTCCTGCATCCTTAGTGATGGATCATGTATATGAGGTCTAGGGTGAGTTTAAGGCTCAATAGATGCTCAAGGCATGAGACCTCACTGAGGGAACATCCCTTCATCTTGATTGGTGGTAGTTCAGGATCAGATCAGCCATGATCTAATGGAACAAGTTTTGTTTTTGAGACATTGAATGTAACCAGCCATTTTTTCCCCTACTCAGATAATAGTTAGATTGAAGGGGGAGATCAACTGCCAATCTCTGATCATCACTAATTTTGAATTTTGTTGCATCCATAGGTATTGACAAATGATTTGAGTGTACTCAGGCTGATCATTTATATAAAGTAAAGAGGGTTGTTCTTGAATGTGACCCCCTTGGGTATAGCTGTGTTGATTGCTAGATGACTGGTCATTAACAACTACCTTCAGGATCCTACTCATTAAATTAAAATAAACAATTAAAATAGAATGTATATTTTTCATTTAGATCTCTATCAGTTCTTCTGTTAAAGCAAAGCATTTTTTAAATGTATCTTCTATCAGATTCCTATTTTCTTTATTTCTAGACAAGTATCAGTTGCCAAGATGACATTAATAAAGATGTTTATTTATACCAAAAATCTGAATGTAAAAGAAATTCTCTTTAAAGATGTCTGATGTTCTCTTAATATAAATGTCAAAAACATGATTCCATCTTGTATCAATATTTTGTAGTAATTTTCACTCACAACATTTTGGTCATTGTATGCTCTGGCCTTCTTCAGGAGATATATGTTGAAATTTCAAACGAATCCCTTTATTTAGTCTAGAGAGTGAGGCTGTTCGTTCTACATACTATGCTACCTTGTTGGTAGAGCTTCGGAATATGCTGATTGCACCTGCTGGGGGCCACCTGTTTGCTGCGAGTGGTGATTCATGGTGCCTAAGGACAGGATCCTGTTGGTTGAGGGTTTTAAAAGTTGGGCTGTACATATATTACTAAACTTCAACACACCACTTTGACCCCTACTTGAGCTAGACAGGTGGTTGGAGACGTCCAGTCCAATCAACCGGCTGGTCATGTCAAACCCTAAGTCAGACTAACAAAACCAACAAAATTCACTCACATTTACCATATCAAACATTAAACTGACTTAGTAAGAAGTAACTGTAGGGTCAATCAGATTTGGAACAAAGGAATCTGACATGGCTGGAAACCTCTCAGGAAAGCCCAGACTCGGGTGGATGATCCAAGATATAACGGGTGCTTGAAACACTCTTCACACTTAGGTATACTAGACATGAAGCCCTGGAGGAATGAGGTAAATGATATTTCCCCCATCATCATCTCCCCCATACAAGACTTTGAGGTGGGTGTTGAGCATGGCTAATGAATAATAATAATAATAATAAATGAAGTAGAGGATAAAGACCCCAAGAGACTACACATAGACATAGACACATAGACATAGACACAGAAAATGACACAGAAAATCAACGTAAAATATTTTTGAAATTCCTAGTAATAGAACCAATAGAAGACAAACAAAAGTTGCCACTTTTTGTAATAGAGAACATCTTAGCATCTCAGGTAACTTCAAAATCAGTTAAGAAAAACTAGAAATAATATGTTACTTATAGAAGTCAAAGAAAAACATGATGCTGAAACTCTGCTAAGGATGACCAAATTTCATGATAAAAAGGTAAGGGTCTACCCACACCAATTTTTTAAATTCCTCCAAAAGCATGATGAGACATCCTGAACTCTTACCTAGTATACTGGAGGTAATTAAAAACAATAATTCTATCAAAATACAAATATTACAGACATAAAAATAGCCATTAAAAAACACACAGAATTATAAATACCAACATTTATATCATTAGTTTTGATGCACCAGAACCACCACAAGAAATAAAACTTGGATATAGTTTCCAAAGTAGAAACATATATTCTAAACCCATAAGATGCTTCAGCTGCCAAAGATATTGACATGGTAAGAATAAATGTATAAGGCAGTCAGTATGTGGAAAATATGGAGAGAATTATCTTAACAACACAGAGTTCACATGCCCTAATGAAACCAAATGAACTAATTGTAAAAAAAAAAAAAAATCATAGGGCAACTTCTAGAGACTGTGAAACCTAGAAAGGAAAAAAAACAATATATTAAAAATTAAACACACCAAAAAAAATTCCCTACTCAAAATCAAGGCAAATCAGTGAAACAAACTCTGATACACCATTATATGCAAAAATGACCCAAGTAACATCAAGCTATACTTATGAAAATTTAATATTAAACAAATTACATGAAACTAGAGAATTAATATTTTTAATTCAAGAATTAAAAAACATATTGAAAACACTAAAACCATTTGTAAACTTGGAAACAACCTATGACACTGAACCAACATGAGCTACAATGTAAATCCTACACAAAATTCACTGACAACAACTTCTCAATGACAGAACACATGAAAAGTTCCACAAACAGATAACTGACAGAACAAAACCTAATCAAACCTTAATATGAAACGAAATCAATATCCAAAAAACAGAAGAAACAGAATTAAAAGTAAATATACAGGACAGCAACCTACATTAAAAAAAAAAGAATGACAAGAACCAAAATAATGAAGAACATACAAATACCCAACAAAGAGCAAATTCACAAACAAGGAAAACAAATAGAAAGTATGGAATATATGGAAATAGATAACCAAAAACATAATCATCTTTATGATCCAGTCAAGTGGACAAACAGAACACAAACATTGTACAATAGAACTGAAGAGGTCTTAAATTAAACTATGAGGAAATTAAACAACTCCTTACAAATTAAAATCCAAATATAGTATGCTTGCAGTAGACCTTACTGAAAAAAACTGACAACATCCCTTTTAAAGGATATGAAACTTACCACAAAATAAATGTGTCAATAAGCCAAGTGGGGGTACTTCAATATTGTTTGAAAAATCACTACCCTATGAAAAACTACAGTTAAACACAAATCTACAAACCATAACAGTAAAAGCTTCAATTCATCAAACAATAACTATATGTTCAATTTATATTCCTCCAAAGCATTGACAGAAATAGAAAGGCTAACTGGCCAACTTCCCACTCCCTTTCTACTAATGAGAGATTTTAATGCAAACAGCAAAACTGTGGGGCTGTAGGAACCCCAATCAAACTGGTAAAATTATGGAATCTCTATTATAATCATCTGACCTATGTATCCTTAAAAACCAAATGCAAATATACCTATAACCAGATACCAAATCAGCATCAGCTATTGACCTAATCATATGCTCCACATCAATTTTTATGGACCTTCAATGGAAAGTTCATGATGACCAGTATGGTAGTGACCTTTCACCTATTTTTCTAAATATAAGCAAGCCTGTGCCAAAAGAAAGGACTCTGAAATGCCAACTACACAGTTAACTGACTAACATTTAATGAACTCTGCTCATCCGAAATCAACATGGAAATTCTCAATGAACCAGAACCAAGTCTCCTTTACAAACATACTAACACAAACAGCAAGACAAACAATACCCAAATCTTTTTTTAAAATCACATACCAAATCAAAACCCTTGTTTACAGCAAAATGCAGGGAAGCAGTTAAAACCAGTAAGAAAATGCTAAAGATATTCTTACACAACCCAATTGCAAGAAAACCTACAAAACTAAAGCAAGCTCAAGCAAAAGCATGCTGTATCATTAAAAAAATCCAAAAGAGAATCTCGGCATAACTACATCTCAAACAAGACTAAACAACAAAACCCCAATAAATGAAACATAAGAAATAAGGAAAACTGATAGAAAAAACATCACAAACTGCAAAAGTCCATTTAACCAAAACAAATGGAGATAAATGCACTGGAAAAAATAAATAGCTAACCTAATAGCAACAGAAGTTCAAATAAACTCCTAAAAAATCACTCAGTTAAGTGCCATACGTGATACACGCTTGGGCAACCATGTCTCGAAAGAGATATGACTGACTAGGTAGAAGATTATCTTGCAGTAGGTTGCCATTGCTTTCTGCGGTAGACTGGTTGCCAACCAAGGCTATAGAACCCAATCTGTCCTATTATTTGACTCATAGCTAGATGGGGAAGAGATGTATTATATTATTAAGTAGTAATTAGTGGGGGATCAGTTTATTACTTCATAACAATAAAAACCGATCCCCAACTTTATGACCAGTAGAAGCCTTAAGCATGATTCCAACTATTATATTCAGTCAGTCAGTTCAGTGCCATACATGATACACGCTTTGGGTGATCATGTCTTGAAACAGACATGACTGACTGAGCAGAAGATTATCCTGCAGTAGACTGGTTGCTAACCAAGGCTATAGAACCCAAGCTGTCCTGTTATTTAACCTATAACTGGAGGGAAGAGATGGATTAATACCTTTCCCAAGGTTATTTGCGCATATATGATTGCAATGAATTCTACTGGAATTCAAACTTGGCTCTCTGATTTCTCATTTCACATCGATATCCACTGGAGCACAACGCACATCCTCAAAAAATCACTACACTCTTAAATTTAAATAATATAAAGATATTATGGAACAAGAAAACTTTAGATTCACTTTAAACAATAAAGAAGAATACAATATTCTCTTTACTATGACAGAACTAAAAGATTTCATGAACAAAAGTAAAAACTCTGCAACTGGTTCAGATGAAATTCATTACCATTTCTTAAAACACCTGCCAGAAAAGTCTCTTTTAATACTTCTCCAGATCTTCAATGATATACGGCGTTCAAACAAATTTCTAAAATTGTCGCTTAAGTCTTTCATTGTTTTAATTCTTATACCTGGCAAAGACAATTTCAACCCAACAAATTATTGACCTATTGCACTAACAAATTGTATTTGCAAGATGATGGAAAGAATGGTAAATTTTTGACTAATGTGGTACCTGGAGAGAAGCAATCTCTTATCTAGTTACCAAAGTGGTTTCTGAAAAAAATCAAATTTGTATGACTAAAATCCTTTATTTGTGGTGGCTTTGTTTAAGATTAACTTTGATCTTGAAAATGTCTATAACACAACATGGAAGTGTGGTATCCTAAAAGACATGCATAAAATTAGAATAAAGGAAGAATGGTATATTCATCCAAAACTTCCTATCAAACCAAACATTCAGAGTACTAAACTGAAACAAGACATCAGACACACACACAAGCAGGAGTACATCAAGGTAGCATTTTATCTGTTACATTATTCATCTCAAAACAAATAATATTATTAAAAACCATTAATACAGGAATTGAAAAATCTCTGTATGTAGATGATTTCTCAATATCATATTCATCACCAAACATACTTTACCTTAAAAGATGTGTACAGTTATATTTAAACAACATAGAAAAATGGGCAAATGAAAATGAATTCCGTTTCTCTAAAACAAAAACTGTCTTTATGCATTTCTGCAAAAAACAAGCCTACTACCTCAATGCAGAATTCAAATTAAATGAGCACTTAATTCTCATAGTTCAACAAATAAAATATCTTGGAATCATACTAGACAGCAAACTTAACTCCAAGGTACACATTGTCAAAAGGCTTTGAAGCTTCTAAAAGTGTTATATCCTGAACAAGGGTTACACATCAGATCAAAATTAGATGACTATGGACGCATCATTTACAGTGCCACGTGTCAATCTTATCATAAAAAACTACAAACCATACAAAATCAAGGACTGAGATTAAGTCTTGGAGCCCCCCCGGACCTGATCCATGCAAAATCTTTAAATGGAAGCCAATGAACCATCTATATCTCTGAAATGGGAAAAATGATCTCTCCAATATGGAACCCAAATAACTTAGCATACAAAAAAGCATATGGCTCTCACTAGATCCAATTCTATAGAAATATACTAACAGCCATCCCTTCACTTGTATTTGGAATGAACAAAGCACTAGACCAAATGAGCAAAGATCCTGATAACATAACACCAGTCACAATAAACAAGATAGCACTATTTTTTTAAGAAGAGGTAGCAAAAGTTAAAAAGAAAACAAAGACATCTATGTATATTAGCTCTGATATTTTCTTTGTATTTTCATTAATGTAAAATTAATGTTTGGTATGTATTGTTACAAAAGTAATAGGTGGAAAAAATCAATTAAGTACCATACATGATGCATGCTTGATTGATCATGTCTCGAAAGAAGTTTTTTCCACTGTAGGTTGCCATTACTTTCTGCAGTAGACTGGTTGCCAACCAAGGCTATAGAAACCAATCTGTCCTGCTATTGAATTCATAGCTAGAGAGAGACTAGATGGATTAAAACCTTTCTCAATGGTATTTGCATGTAAATGCATGCAACGAATTCAAACTCATCTCACTGATTTCTTGTTCCAAGCCGATATCTGCTGCACCACAAAGCATAGTATATATATTATCCATATAGTACAGTATTAGCCATATAGTATATTATTCATATATTATTATCCATATAATTCATATATTATTATCCATATAATTCATATATTATTATCCATATAAATGCTGTATCACAAAGTTTAGAGCTAGAAAATGTAACCATTTTCCAAGTTCATTTAACCAAATTATTTTCTGCTTTTTCTTTGTGTGTATTTTAATTTAAAATATTGAGATGAAAAATCAACAGTGTGTATCAAGTGACCTTGACATTTATAAAAAAAAAAAGGGTTTCTGAAAAAAATCAAATTTCAAAAATTGAAATAATAAAGTGAAAGAAAATATGGATAAAATTCTGGAAGCTGAGACTAAATTTTCTCGTGAAAACATTATGCAAAATATTCATGATTGCAATCCTATTATGAAAAGTTTGTTTGCAACTTGTCTATTCAATTTTGGTACAAAAACGTAATCTTTCTGGTGACTCTTAAGTCACTTGTTTAAGATTTTGTTTTCAATATCATTATATGTATTGATCTTGCCTTTTATCTGGTTAATCAATTCTAAAGGATTTTAGAGTTTCCTAATATTTTTGTTATCAGATTGATGTAAAAGTTTCCAGCATGAAAAAAAAAAACTATTTAAATTTACATCACTATTATTCAGTTATGAAAGTATTAGCCATATTTTTTTTGACTTGACAGCATCTCTTATAAATTGAGTATTACATCATAAATCTGTTGATATTGTGCATTTGTTGGAACGTCTGACCAGACAATAAGTGCTGTGTATGGTGTAAAATAAATGATAGTATGAAAGTGACATATGGGGGCATACATTGCAAGTATGAGGAAGACCATTCAGGCTCATGATTGTCTGCTGTGTTCAATAGCAAGGATGGTCATTGTCATGCTTGACTTCCTTTCCAAGAAAAAAGTTGTTTCTTTTTGTATTCAAATGCAATGAATCGACTGATTCACTTGTAATTTTTCTCTAAGTTCATGTATTATTTATTCTTGTACAATTCATTAGTTTTCAAGTTTTAACTCTTCTTTGTTTTTGAGCCTTTTGATCTTTTTCAAACGTTGCATAGTAATCAGTATACGTGCTTGCACCTACTGCAATGTGAGTGTAAAATTCATTGATCATCTGCCTAGCTTCTGCTGCACTTTTCCCAGATTAAACGCACAAAATAAACATGTTCGTTTTATATTTGGCTTTACTTTTCATGAAAATAAAGTAAAATTATGATCAATTTTTTGCAACCCATTCTTAAAATGTATGCAAGCCCACAAAATTAAAGAACAATGACGAGGAAACTTCAGTGAAGATTTCCTTAACATTATGCAAAAGTGGTATTGAGAACATTTCAACTTAAAGGTCTTGATTGTATTTTGCTTTTGACTGTGGTCAATTTTGTATTTCTATTTTCTTACAAAACTTATACATCCAACAAGTACAATACAATAGGACAGCCTCATGCTAGTTTATTGTTGTCATTCTTTGTTGCTACAAATACTATGACTTTTATAATAAAGCGTTATCAAATATTATGAAATAATGTTTCATTAATCTGAACCAATTTCTACCTGTAAGTACCATTGTCTTTGACTATGTTTCACATACTAGCTTCCAATGAACATTTTAAAACCACTAGAATAGTTATTCCTGTTATTCTATGACAGCTTATATTCCACAAGAACCTTACACTTGATTTATTTTCTGTTCTGTTCATTCTTTGTGACTAGAATAACATTCGGACACAATAATAATTTGTGCCATAAAATTTATATGTAGTTTATAATTTCCTAAAGTTTTTTAAAATTAAGATGTATAAGTAAAATGCTATTCAAATTATACTCTAAATATTTTCATTGTTGTCTGTCTCTCTTAATTGAAATGTTCAAGTGAGCATTTTACATAGCTTCACACAGCTGTTCATGTTCATATAAAGTTATTCCATTAAAAATACAACCAAGAATCAGAGCTTCCTTATTAAGAATATTCTGTCCAAATTGTTTTAATTCAAAATGTATTTATTAATATTGTAGATTTGTTCATCTTTGTGTCATTTGTATGACAAATTTTGGTAGATATTCAGACAAATATTGCCTTTCATGAATTTATTCAAAGTAACATTGTCATTATTTCATTGCCAAATGTTTAAGTTCATTTCCATCTTTGTCATAGGAATTTTTTTTTTTTTTTTTAATCATTTTACCCTGGGCAAGGCGTAAATGCCACTGATGTGCGGGGGAGGGGGGCTACATAACTGAAAGAAAATTAATTAGAGGAGAGAGAAGAGGATTACAAACCAATTAGAAAGAAGCAATAGAAAGATGAAAATGCAGGTGTGATGACAGTTGCAAGGGGGGAGAGAAAGGGAAGGATATACAGGGTGGGGGAAGGGCTAGAATCAAGTGGTTAGTAGATGAGTATTGACATTGCATTTAAATTTCTGGAGGATGTAGCCGTCAGGAAAGCAAGAATATGGGAGCGAGTTCCACAGGCGGGAATGTGCGAGAGAAGAAGCTGCAGGAGTAGAATTGTTGTCTGCATTTGGCTAACCTGACTGTGAATGGGTGGGACCCAGTTGCCATTCTGGTTGCATGCATAAACACCTGTTGAGGAGGCACCAGTGACTTAAGTTTGTCTGAGCAGAAGCCATGAAAGTACTTATAGAACAGACAAAGGGAGGCCACATTTCGTCAGTGGGGAAGTGGCTGTAGTCGAGCCGCCAAGTCAGCACCTATCATGTTACTAACTCTCCTTTGGAGCCTGTCGAGAACACTGAGGTGAGCGGCAGGGGTGCCTGACCATAAATGGCAGCAGTACTCCATGCAGGGTCGAATGGTAGACTTGTATATATGCAGGATGAATTCAGGCGGAAAGAACGTCCTGGATCAACACAGTGACCCAACCTTCTTAGCAGTGGATTTAGCTATGGATTCGATGTAGCGGTTCAATTTGAGATCAGAAGAGAGGGTAAGGCTGAGGAGGTGCAGTGTATTGCACTCAGGGAGAATCGCTTGGTCCATGCTTATGGGAGGCAGGAGCGGTTGCCTGTGATGGTTGACAGACAACAGCTTGGTCTTAGATGAATTGAAGTTGACAAGCCACTTCTTGCCCCAATTCACCACAGAGTGTAGATCCCGTTCAAGGTCAGCAGCGAGATTATGTCTGTCCACCATGCCAGGTTTCTTACTGGTGCGGGAGTATATTGTGGTGTCATCTGCGTAGATGCCTACTTGGGACTTGATCTCATCTGGGAGGTCATTGATGAAAATAAGGAAGAGCGTCAGGCCCAGGATAGAGCCCCGGGGGGACACCGGCATTCATGCTGTAGGATGAAGAGGCATGCCCATTCAAAACAACATTCATTTTGCGGTTGTTTAAAAAAGACTGGATTAGGTAGAGTAGGCGTCCGATAATGCCATAACCCCGTAGCTTGCAAAGGAGGCCAGAGTGCCAGACCCTGTCAAAAGCCTTGGAGATGTCCAGAGCAACTGCACGAGCCTTGCCTAACTCATCGAGGATCTGGAGCATGTACTCCGCAAAGGTTGTTAGCATATCAGCAGTGGACCTGGCGAAGCGGAAACCATATTGCTTGTCAGAGAAGAGTTTGTGGGCAGTAAGATGTTGAACTATTTCAGCATTGATTATGGCCTCGAACACTTTCCCGAATATCAGTAGAAGACTGATAGGGCGATAGTTGGATGTGTCCGAGGGTTCACCACAATTCTTAAAAACAGGAATGACTGAAGAGAACTTCCAGCATGCAGGAAAACAGGAAGCAGAAAGGAAGTAGTTAAACAGTTTAGAGAGGACAGGGGAGAGTTCAGGGGCACACCTCTTAAGGACTATCAAAATAAATGTGCATTATGCATGCAATTTTTTTTTTTATGATTTCCCTCATCATTTTTTGGCACCTACATCACCATTTTGTTTTTTGCTTTCACAGGTTATTGCAGAAATCATAACAGTTTTTTTGCGATAAGAGTTGTGATTCTAGATCAGGGGTCGGCAACCTTTTGGAGAGTGAGGACCATAAAGCTATGTAGAATCATGGAGGAGAGCCAAACAGCTATGGTTCCAGTGTCATGGAGAAGAACCATATTATTAAATATGTGAATAAATTTTCTATGTGTTTGAAGAAAGCAAGGATTCAATATAATTTAATATCTGATGGGAATTTTGTTAAGAAAATATTACATTTTAAAAATAAATGTTTCATAAATCAGTACTGAAAAAAAAGTTCCATTAAAATTGGTTGAAAACACTATTTCATATTCATTTAAAAGTGCCCACTCACGAAAGCAATTTCACAGAAAAAGTGAAAGTGAGGCAGTACGCTAATTTTGGCGATCCCTACAAATAAAAAATAAAAGTAAAACACATTCTCCAGGTAAAAAGAAATAATTTTTTAAATTTTGACGCAATATATTCAGACTGTCACTTTGATTTGGTTTACCTATATTTATATTGTGTCCAGAGTAAGGTGGCAGGCTGGGCAAGATTCACTGGAGGAAAACAAATACAAGCGTTACACGTCAGTTTGACTGCCAAGTATTAGACTGGGGTGACTCAACCCAAATCAACTCCACCCTGAGAGGCATATTCTCCCAGTATTCTTAATAATAGGAAGAGTTCATTATAGTCCATAAAAGGGTAGGTCTCATAACAGTATGTGTACATAATTAGGGTTAGTCTTGAGTAGCTCAACCTTGTCTACCAGCAGTTCAGAATTACTTAGGCACATGATATTTCATCAAAACACTTTCAGGTTGAGACAATCATGAAGAGAGTGAATGCCTATCTGCTGTCCTTTGTTGGTGGTGAAACCTTCTCTTATGTGGGTTTTCATTAGTAGCTGCACACAGCTTGTTCTGGATGCAATAAAAAGTCTGGGGAAGTACCGTCTTTCACATGGCTGCCTGGAGACTGCAGAAATGCAAAGCCAAAGATATGGTTTGCCAAATTATCCTGTTGTAATGTTCTACCAGACCATTCCCAAGTAGATTATAAATAGTTGAATGACTCCTAGCCACACCTTGCATATTCAAAAATGTGACGAGTTCTTTGAAAAGAAGTGACTGGCCTCTATCAGAATTAATATACATCGGTATTCCAAATAAGCAAAAAATATTTTGCAAACTGTCAATAATTATTCGAGAGGTCATATCCTTGCATGGAAACACAGACAGAAATCTGATAATTGTCAATTACAGTTAACATATACTGAATTTTATTATTGGGGTGGGGGGCTTTTAAAGTCAATGTTAAGTCCTTCAAATGGCCATGTAGCCTTTATTACATGACCTTCATCCTTGAAATTCAATTGGGGTTTTTATTTCATAGTACACAGGACAGGTTTTTATCATATTTTTTTATATCTCCCATTTAATAAGGAAGTTTTTTGTTTCAAACAAAATGGGCCATACCTGTTATTCCAGGGTGACATAAGGAATCCTGGATGTCTGTTAATTGATTTGGATTAGTGGCTGAGCAGTGTGATCTAGATAATATATTGGCAGTGTAGTTTTGCTACCCTAGACAATAAATGGATATGTGTAAGAACCATAAGTAATCAATAAATGATACTGTCATGGTGGCATCGCCTATCCAACGGATTGAACTCTTCCAACCACTACATATACTTCCCCTCACAAGAGGTGGAGGCAGAAATAGTGGAGAGATAGAGTGAGTAACCAGTAGATAGCCATCACTGCTACCGTAATGACCATTGTGAGTCCCAGTTCGAGGGTTGAATTATAGTATTACTACCTAGCTCGTATTTGTATTTTGCTGTGTTTAATATATATTCGTTATTTTCTATTTTGGTTGTTGTATTTTTTCTTGCTGGACTCTTAACCGGATCCACTAACCCTACCCGATAAGAATAGCAAGAAAGTTTCCATCTTGCTATCTTCATTTTTTCACTTTTCTGGCTCTTCTCCTGTCTAACAAAAATGATACAGATTTTTGATCTGTTATCATTTATAAATGCTTTACCAGCAAATAATGTCACCACTTATGCAAAGACTCTACAATAGCATACGCCTCTATTTTAATAGATGAATATTTATGTTTGATGATGTTGAAGGTCTAGAAAAAAGGCTACAAGTCAATTTCAATTACAAAAGGCATATTTTCAATGGTAAAGACCACAACATTTACAAGGTCTTGCTTAATATTTTTAAACGCTTCAACAGTGGATTGTTCTAGTGGATGTGTTTTCTGGGGAAATGGGTATACCCACTTAGAGTAATGATTGCTCGGTGTAAGGAAGCTTTGTTAGTTGGAAGAGGTTAAATTTAGGAGAGTTGCAAATGTTCTGGATCAAGTTTTTGTGTACCACCAAAAATATTGTAACCCAGAGGGTTAATAGAAATTCAGCTGAATATACTTTTATCAGAACTGAAGGTTAAATTAAGATGTTTGGCAACTTCCATAAATTTATGTAACTTTTTCATTGTGATCAGATTGAGTTTGGCTATATATTATTATATTTTCAATGTAAACATAAGTGTGTTTAACGTTGGTATCCCTAATTATTTTGTCATTAACTCTTTAAAAAGCCATGACTCCATTTCTAACCCTAAAAGGGACCCAAAAGAACTGATAAAATCTGCCATTTGCTTCAAAAGCTGTAAAAGGTTTTTGTTCTTTTATCTGGATTTGGTTGTTGGTGCTGCTCAGATCAACCAAAATAAACACCTGATACTTAAATATCTTTTTTATTAAATCCTTGATGTTAGGTATAGAATAAGAATCTAGCATAGTAAATCTATTAATGTTTTGAAAATAGTTGACAACTAAGCGTTTCTTGTAATTTTGACCACCAGTAACCAATACCTGTGCTTACTACGGAGATAAACTATGTTTCACAAATCCTTCGGCTAACATCCATTTTACTTCAGAGTTAATGAATTTAGTACTGGCTTCAGAATATCTCCTTGATTTGATAACTATAGGCTTACGATTGGGAGAGAGATTATCGAAAAGCGCAGGATAGGGAGCTTTCATTATAGTCAAACTGCATTCAAGGAGGGGACGTCTGGTTCCACCAAAAGAAATTTTCACTTTAGAATATAAGCTCAGAACGTCATGGCCAATTATTACATTGGCATATAGGTTATCAAGAATAATTTGTTGTATTTTCTTATATGTGTGACTGCCAATGATAACATCTGCTATATAGTATCCCGCTACTTTAGACTGTAAATTGGTAGCTATCATCGAGATAACTTTGTTACTTGGTAGAGGTTTCCACCTATGCCTTTTCACTAGTGAATAACTCACAAAACTCTAGAAGCTGCCACTATAGAATCATGAATTCACTGCTTTACCATTTATTGTAATCGATAGAACAATTTTTGACAAATTAAGGGATATAGTTGTCAATGCATAGCAGGTAGTTGCTGAACCCAGAAGACTTGCGTTTAGACCTACAGACTATTACATAGTATTTGAAATCACTGCAGGATTTGCATATAGCCTCCCTGGCTGGGCACTGTATAGGGATATTTTCTGAACCACAGAAAAAACACTTAACCCTTAAAGCAGCTGCGATGGTTCGGGCGGAACTTTTAGTAATAATATTGGAGGTAGCTGCATTAATGGTATATTCACATAAGTGTCAAACTTTTTTTTAGCTACCTTTAAAGAATGTGTCTGTTCAAATGCTTTCTCCGAGTCTAAGGTTTTGTTCTCCAATGGATGTTGGTAAATGTAGCTGGAATGTATCCTGTTTATTAAGGTGTCTCTAAAGCGTTTGTTTTTGCACTTCTTGGCAGTATGAGACCAAGAATTGCAGTTGAAGAACAAATGCAATTGCCCTATTCTTAAGATTATCATAGAGCTTTCTGAGTGTTTCCACAGCTGGCTCGTAAAAGGTTGATTTTTTTATAGGTTTGTAAATCGCCATGAAATTAATGAGTACATGTAATCTGGTTGTACCTTCAGGATCAATAGTGTCAATAATGTTACTGAAAGTTTTAAACCAATAGTGACATTTGTCTGCAATGTCACTTGCATTAAGGTCTACTGCAAAATTACTATCTTTCTATAGTTTATGTTGAATAAATTGTTCTGAGCTAAGAAGAAAGCATTTAGCTTTATTCAAAAGTGCAATAGATTCAACATATAAATGAGAAGTGCAATAGAAGAAACTGTGAGTATAGAATTTATGATTATATTGAGATTTTTTTAACTGTAAAATGATGAGACCTTGTCACCAATCTAGTACTGTGCTTAAATTCATAAAGCTTAGGTACCAAAGAGAAAAACTCATCAGAAGAATTACCATGAAAAATATTTATAGAAAGGGACTGAAGCCAAAATGCTAGGTCAGGACCAATAACACTGCAAATTCTTTGGATTTTATCAGGAATCTCTGAATATATAGCAGAAGCACCAGACCATATGTGGCAGCAATATTCAACATAAAGATACATTCTGGCAAGAAAAATTGTCTAGCATGACACAGTGAACCAAGTTTCCTGACAGCAGACCTATCAATTGATTCAATATAATCTTTCCAATTCATGTCAGGGAATTTTGAAATCAGCATGTTAGCCTGAGAAATCATAAGGAGTCACTCTCATGGAGGTTAGCATCAGCCAGACAGATGAAAGGTGAAAAGGCTTTTTTCAGTCAATTAATAGAGAGTAGTTTTGTGTTGAAATCATTAGAATTAACAAGCCTTGTAGGTTATTTTTTTAGATCACCTGCCAATTTTATTGAACTGATCAAACTTAACATTAAGACAGCAATAAGCACTTGTGTCATTAGCATAGATACTGAATTTAGAACTGATGTCATCAGAAAGGTCATTAGTGAAAATTAAGAGTAGCATAGATTCAATTATAGAACCCTGGCAGAGACTTGCATTGATGCAAAAAGATCTAGAAGAGTGGCCATTCAAAATAACTCTCATTTCAGGATTTGAAAGATTAAATCAGATCAGAAAATTTGTCCCAAAATATAACTTTTCAACTTGTGAAGATCAATGTGCTAAGAATCATTCTATAGAATTCAGAGCTACTATATAATTAGTCTTTATTGTAAGTGTAAAGAGCAACAACTTTGCAAATGGGGATGAATATAGCTCAACAGTGTACTTCCCTTGATCTGGGACCTGTTGAAAGATTTTCAGTCATGCTGAAAGCAAGACAGCAAGAATGGTAAAGATGCAGCCAAGGATTACTTACAAAGAGTTGGTAGAAAATCTTCAGGTATCAAGGGCAACATTTACGCTTGAAGCTGTAAGCAACACCTTCTGCCAGCATGGCTTGCAATCTTCTAGTACACAAAAGAATGCAACACCTTCTGCCAGCATGGCTTGCAATCTTCTAGTACACAAAAGAATGCAACACCTTCTGCCAGCATGGCTTGCAATCTTCTAGTACACAAAAGAATGCAACACCTTCTGCCAGCATGGCTTGCAATCTTCTAGTACACAAAAGAATGCAACACCTTCTGCCAGCATGGCTTGCAATCTTCTAGTACACAAAAGAATGCAACACCTTCTGCCAGCATGGCTTGCAATCTTCTAGTACACAAAAAAATGCAACACCTTCTGCCAGCATGGCTTGCAATCTTCTAGTACACAAAAGAATGCAACACCTTCTGCCAGCATGGCTTGCAATCTTCTAGTACACAAAAGAATGCAACACCTTCTGCCAGCATGGCTTGCAATCTTCTAGTACACAAAAGAATGCAACACCTTCTGCCAGCATGGCTTGCAATCTTCTAGTACACAAAAGAATGCAACACCTTCTGCCAGCATGGCTTGCAATCTTCTAGTACACAAAAAAATATAGCATAAACAAAAAACAAGGTGGTATGTTGAAAGTTTGTTAAGGAGTCAGATACCAACTGGAATAATATTCTTTAGTTTAATTATACCAAAGATAATTATATCATTATCAGGTTTAGAGGCTAAAGAACAAAGAATTCAAGTCAGTAAGCGCTGTCACAACTGTAAAGTATGGAAGTAGTAATGTAATAATAGTACAGGTTTCTTTTTTTTTTCTTTACTTTCTGCAAGATAACTTCACATCATCAAAGGAAGAATGACTGGTGCAATGTAGCTTGATATACTAAACAAGAATCTTCTTATATTAGTTAAGACTTAAACCATGTAGCAGAATTGGATGTTTCACAAGAGCAATAAAGGTAACAAAACTGGTTTGAAATTAAAATCAACCGCTTAAAATGATGTACATAGTACTTGACTTGAACTAGATTAAAAAATTGTATCCATGTTTGTCAGCCTAGGAATTTGATCAACCTGGAGAAGGTCTGCCATGAAGAATGTTATCATATAAACAGAAAAGTATTTGAAGGTAATGGCTATGCAGAGGCTGTTGTTGCAAATAAAAGCTTTTCTGCAATTAGCTTTTTATTAGCTACTGTTTAATTATTCTTTGCATTGGCTATTGAATACTTTCTTACTCTGTATATTTCATTATATTTTTATATTTTATGTAATTGTGTTCGTTCTAATTTTTGTTTAAATTTCTCATTGTAAAGACAAAACCTGTATATGTTGCAATTTTGAAGTCTTTACTTAGATGCATGTAAATAATATAAACTGATATTTGTAGCATGTATTGTATAATTATTTTCCCTTTGTAAATATTCATTGGTTTACCAATTTTTCTCAAGAGTTGAGCTTTGTAAGCTGATTTTAAAAAATCATCTACATTCATTGCAAAACAAAATATAAACTTTTGATCCCCACTTTGCATTGAATTGGGATGGTAAAATATGAAGTGCTTATTATCAATGGCGTCCTAAATGGTAATTCAAATATTCTTCAGAAATTTTCTGAGACTCACACTTTTTAATTTTCAATTATTCTAATACATGATTTCTTCCTAATTTACTATCTTCCTTTTCTTCAACTGTGATATTTTACTATGTTGAACTGTTGTTGATCTCCTGTAATCTAATTATTCAATCTTGACATATTTCTGTAAATACAACTGATATTTTATTGTTATTTTATAACTTGGACTGGTTCTTCTCAGTTGTTAAGCATGCAAGTGTAAATATATTGTTGAGAGGAAGCACGTAAGTAAGCCTCAGACTTCTTGCAGAAGGTTATCTGTAATTATACAAAATAACAAACCAACATGACAGTTTACATACTAATGTGAAATCGACCATCACCTAATACTGTGCCATTTAGCATAGGAAGAAAGGAAAATGAACATAAAATAGGCTGTGCCAGAAGTAGTTTTGCTCAACATAAGCCTGAAAACTCGAGTCATAGACTTAAATATCCTCATCAGATAGACTTTCATATGGATATCACACATGGCACCAAACCTGTTCAAAAATATCTAAACTGTTAACTGTATACAATTACTTTCTAAGATCAATGGTTAAGAATGGGATCTGGGTCTAGATGAAGACCACATGTCTTTCAGTCTTGTGGACTAGCATTATAGAACCACAGAGAACTGTACCAAATAATCAAAAAATATCACTTGAGAACTTTCAACAGCTAACATGGATATAAAATGTAACAAATAGAAAATCAAGATGTTGATATTTCACATCACTTTCAATAAAAAGTTAGGAAGGAAACTCCTGTAAATACTGAAAGGGACAATAACACTGAACTTGAGAAATCTATTTTCTTAAAAAATTGTCTTCAGAAAAAGATTTTATAAATTTCAACTGAAAGCGGTACTGGCTGCTCAGTTAATGAATGCTAAATGTTTCCTTGGAAGGAAACAGTTAATATTACCATTACCACTGTAGTACCAGTTGTCTTTCCTAAATTTTTATGCTGACTTGAAATTTCCTTAATAGATTAGAATAGAAACTCAAGTGGACCACTATGTTGTCTATTCAATAGATTTTTATTGAGCAGCTTCTCCTTCACAGCCTCACCCTATTAGATGTTGTTGCAGCTGTGGTTTCTGTAGCAACTGTGGATGTCATGGGGTGGTGTTACCAGCTCCATGCCCAAGTTGCCTTTCTCCTAGACTTTTTGCAAATCAAGGCTATTGAACCCCATCTGCCCTGCTATTTAATCCATAATTGTGGGGAGAAGAGAAAGATTATTATCTTCCCAATGATATTTGTGCACAAGGGAATGCAATGACCTTGGGCAGAATTTGAACTCTACATTCTAATTTTCCTCTTCCCATTGATAACTGCTATACTAAGTTCAGATCCAGATAATAACAAATAATTTCTATGGAATCATGAAAAGAGATGACATTAAAAAAAATTAGAAGCTTCATTTTTCTAAAATATGTCTGTTGCTTTTGTCTTTATAACCATTTTTGGCTTTTGATGCCACTTGTTCTGTCATCTTTCAAGGAACCAACTTAAAAGTGAAATAGAAAGTAATAATTTATTTATCAGTTTATATTTCTACTTATCATCCAAGAAAAGTATTCATGTTTACAACAATATTTTATTAAAGTTTTAACAGTCTACGAAATATACATATTTTTCTTTAGAGTTACTTAATAAGGTGACAGGATATAAACTGTGTTCAATATATAGAAAATTTAGGTAAATATTTGCATTATCTAAATAAGTGTTCACTAAATTATTAATCTTCTTCATGTGTTGTGTCCCTTCAGGATATAGGCAATCATAGACTTCCACTTGGCCCTGTCTGTTGTTGCTCTTCATATTTTTTTTCATAGTATCTCTCCCAAACCCTGCTCTGCCATCTATTTGCTCAAACCTATCAAGTATGTCTTTTGCTGCTTTCCTCTATCTTTCTTTCCCTCTATCCATCCTGTGAGTATTAGATTTTCTAGGCCCTCTTTCCTCATTACATGTTCCTGGAACCTCTGCTGTCTCTTTCTGATGTTAAGTATGAGTTTTCCTATTGTTTGCATCCTCTCCAACACCACATCATTTCTCATGTGCTCAGTCCATGGTATCTTCAACATCCTTCTGTAAAACCTCACTTCTGCTGTCTCAAGTCTTTCCTTCATCCTTGAGGAGATTGCCTATACAGAAGGACACATATTACATAGCAGTCCAGCACTCTTTTCTTTGTTTTCAATGAGATTTCTTTTTAAATGTACCTTTGGCCATTCCAATATGTCTTTTGATCTCAATGTTGCAGTTTCCATCCCCTGTCAGAACACTTCCTAGGTATTTAAATTTCTTTACTTGTTTTATTTCAGTTTCTCCTACCTGTAGCTGGCATTTTGGGGTCGTCTTTTTGCTGCTGACCATACATTCAGTGTTCTTGAAGTTTATGCTTAATTCTTTCTTCTCACTTTCTCTTGCTACCTTCTGTAGGAGGTCCTGCATTTTCTTTTCTGTGTCTGCTATCATCACCGTGTCATCTGCATATCTTATATTGTTGAGATTGTGGCTGCCAATGACAAATCCTGGCAAGGAATTTATTTCTCTCAGAATTGTTTTACTGTATAAGTTGAGTAGATCCGGTGAGAAAACACATCCTTGTCTTACACCCTTTTCTATTTTTGTATACATGCTGAATTCATTTCCTATCCGTACGCAAGCAGTTTGTTGCCAATATTGGTTCTTGATTATCCTAATGTCTTTTCTGAAAATGTTGAGGTTGTCTAGCATATCGAACAAGTCTTTGTGATATACTTTGTCAAATGATTTTGCATGGCCTATAAAGCACAGATGAAGGTCCTTCTGCATTTGTATTGCTCTTTCTGACAACATTCTGAGCATGAATACCTCATTCCTTGTTCTGGTATCTTTAACGAAACCCATGCTGTTCTTGTTTTATCTCTGGGACGATTCTGCTGCATGCACTCTTCATCAGAATCTGGATGATGAGTTTTGTTATGTGGCTCATTAAACTGATTATCTGATGGAATTCACATTTCTTTGCACCTGGCTTCTTATGTAGTGCTATGAAAATCGATCTGCTTAGGTTCTGCGGTATATTGCCACTGTTGCAGATTTCGTTTATTATTTCTGTGAGCCTGTCTATGCCAAAGCCTTCATGGGGTCCTACTTATGTCTTCTGGTATATTGCCACTGTTGCAGATTTCGTTTATTATTTCTGTGAGCCTGTCTATGCCAAAGCCTTCATGGGGTCCTACTTATGTCTTCTGGTATATTGCCACTGTTGCAGATTTCGTTTATTATTTCTGTGAGCCTGTCTATGCCAAAACTGTCTAAAGATGTCAGCATCTCTATTACAATACTGTCGAGTCCTGCTGTTTTGTTTTTGTTCAATTTAGCCAGTGCCGATTCAACTTCAGTTTTCAATATTTTTGGTTTGTCCATATTTCTGTGTAATGCTGGTTGTTCTCACTTGTTTTGGAAGAGATCTCTGATATATTCATGCCATCTCTGAAGTATTTTTTCTTTTTCTAGTACGAGTGTAGCATACTTTGCTTTTATACATCCTGTTGCTGAGCAAGTTTTTTTTGTCCTGTTAGTTTCTTTATATTTTTATGTATATCTTCTTTATTTGTCATGTTCAGTCTCTCTATTTTGGCACATTTGTCATTGAGCCATCTTTCTTTAGATTGTCAGCATTTGCTCCTTATTTCCTTGTGTAGATTCCTGTGTTCCGTTCTATATCTTGGCAATGTTTTTTCTTTTGCATCATGTCAAGAATCTCTTCAGTGATCAACTTGTTTTTCTTCCAAAATGCTTTTTCCTTTAGGATGATGTCATTTGCTGATACCAATAGAATTTCTCTGAGTGCATCCCATTTTAAGCTTCTGTTTCCAATTTGTCCTTCATATTTCTTTTTCACGCTGTCTGTGTACATTTCTTGCAGGTTTGGGTCATTCACTAGTCTGTTTTACTGCAGTCTTAGTGTTATTTAATGTTTCTTTAATCTCCATAGTTTATCCTTAGTTTGCATATAAAAATTTGTAAAAATTCTGATCTTGTCTTCAAAAAAATACTTTGTAAGGCTCAATCGTCAATGTTATTGATTCTGACCTGGCATCTTGGCATCAGTCCTTTTCACATTGATATGACAAACCTACCTTTTCTATAAATATTTTCATGATCTTTTTTCTGATGAAGTTTCATCTATGGTACCTAGACTTTATGAATTTAAGTGCAGTACTAGATTGGTGGCAAGGTCTCATCATTTTACAGTAGAAATAGCTAGATGTAACCTTCCCTAAGAATACTTTCATGATAATTGTTCTGATGAACTTTCCTCTATGACTTTATGAATTTAAGCACAGTATTAGGTTGACAGCATGGTCTTATAATTTTTTATAGTTGACATGGCTAGATATAACTGTAAATTCTATGCCAACGGTTATTTATATCATTTGTGGAACTCTTTATGATTTCCAGTCAGCTTTGATCATCAAAAAATTAAAATGCAATGTCAATCGTTATCTTGTCTTTTTAATTCTAGTTCATTTATTGTTGTCTCTCCTTAGTAGTATTTGTTCTCATATTTTCTAACTCCTTGCATCTTAGTGGCTTTATTGCCTTGCTTGGAGGAAAAGTTTTAAAAAATGTTCTAAGTGAAATGTTATATTATTTTAAAGAGTACATATGCATAATTTTACAATGAAAGTACTCTTGTTGCTGTCTTATTTAAACTTGATGTTTTGAAACATTTTTCTTGTGTTAAAAATCAATTTTCTTGATGTAACTATAATCTACATTTTGAAAATGTTTTTGCTATGTTGTTAAACATATGACACATGACTATATAAAAATCATTTTTAAAAATTGGCTAACTTTTGGATTTTAAGGATATTTTTTAAAATGTTTTGCATTATTAATGAGACAAGTATTAATTTATTTCTAATAATTGTCCAGCCAATACAAAACCCAAGAGCCACTCAAAGTAAACAATTACAGAATGAGGTTTGCTGCATGAACATAAGAGTAAGGAAGAAGTACAGACTATAAGGATGTGTTAGAAAGATAACTATTGGCCTTAGACTTTTTGAGGCTTAGATTGTAGTGATTGTGGAAGCATCCTCTTGGGAGTCTGTTCCTCAAAGTATCAGTTCTCTGAAAGAAGCTGAGTGGAAGTTCCTTTTTTAATAATGAAATACAAAGCAAAAAGGGATGATTCAAAAGTGAAGTATATCTGAACATTTTCCATGGAAACAGTGACAGTGTAGTAATAATCTGTGGGGGAGGGAATTGTAGAGGAGAATATAATTGATCACCCACAAAGCCACATATAAGCTTTTGAACTCTATCAAGGCTGGAAAGTAAGTACTTGGCAGCTTCTCCCCCAGATATGGCAGCAATATTCTATTTTTTTTATCTGATCTTTCTCTTGTAAAGATAGATCACAGTAAGAGGAGTAAGTTACCTTCTGGAATGGTATAAACAAGTGGCCATTTTTCTACTGTCTTGTGCAATGTATTGCATATATGAATTCCACTTGAGGTTTAAAGTGAACTTTAGTCTCAATCAGCATACAAGGTGCCTTCTTGAGAAAACATCTGTTCATTATGATAAGTGAAACTTCAAGGTCTTCTTGGTGATAATGAAACTTAACTAGCTTCATTTTGGATGTATTGAATATTACAAGGCAGTTTTAATTTTTTAATTCCTGTTTGAAAATTCAAATTATTAAAAAAATTTTTTTTTTTTACAATCCTCCAAAATAATGGTAAATCCTTCAAGTTGAAGTTTTATTTTATATTCAAAGCTATAATTGCAGGAATTATTTTCTTATCTTTTATTCTTGGATTCACAGGAAGATAAAATAATAATTATTAATTTTTATCACAATACCATCACTTCTATTTGTGATTAATTTTTCTTTTAAATGATCACACAATCTCTACAAAAGAGACAATTTGTTCATATTTGTGCTAAGGGAAATAGCTTTATCTATTATTCCAAAATGTTAGCTTTCATGAAAACAAACACATATTTCAGATTAACTGTAATTATTTTAAAACAATTTCCAGAATATTTTATACAAATAAAAAGAAAATATTTTCTAGGAATTTAAAATTTTTATTATTATTATTATTATTGTTGGTTTATAGAATCCCACAATATGGTAGACTGTAAAAACTACATTGGAATATCTACAACAAAATTAACCCAGTTCTGAGTTCAGTCCTTGTGTCTGGTAGTACTGAAATTTCACATGCTCTAGTTTATTGGAAGAAACAAACAAGTGATATAAAGTTGAACAAAATCTGTGAGTATGAAATATCCACTAAGCATAGTGAAATGAGAACAATCTAGATTGCATAAAAAATTTAGTTTGAAATTCCAAGAAGATTACCTTACCAAGTAGAAACATCTAAAGAAGGTTCAGAGTGTGTAAAGATTAAAATGATATCAGGATAACAACCAATGATGGGCATTCTGGGCCAAATAGCTAAGCTTATAACAAAATTAATGCACTAATTTTTATTTATTGGTGTAACCTATATTCAAAAGGATATGTGTTGCCTCTTTATCTATCATTGTTGTGTCTCATTGTCCATTAATGACTTCACACATTTCAGTCATCTGTTTTTTTTTTTTTTTACTGAATTGTTAAAACTGAAGCTTGAATCGCAAATAAAATTTGCAATATAAACAACTTTAAAGCTACCCAACTTTTTGAACAATCAACATAGAGATAGATTTAGTTGTTTATATCGACATCTAATGTCTTAAGGCATGTAACTCTATTTTTACTTGTTTTATTCACATGAAAATAAAGCTATTTGCGAATTATTATTATTTCTAATTTCACTTTTTGTTTAAAGAGTAAATATTAGCCTTTGTTTCTGCAAATAACATTAAAAAAATGAATGACGTCTTATCTCGGTAACTGGAAAATTCTGCATTGCAATTTTATGGTTCAACTGTAAATGATAGAAACTTCTGCTGCAGTTAATAGGGTAATGTTATCATTTATGGATAAATAATCTGTCATTTTTCAAACTTGGACTAATACAGAATTAAGAATGCTTTTTTTATTATGAAGCAGTATCATTATAAAGGATATTATGGGAAAACTGACAGGTTGATTAAAATTCATCTGTTAACAACAATTTCAGAAATAAACAAACAAGATTCACTTGTGTTGAAAATCATCAAATATAATTACAAACACTATAAAACCATTAAAATATGGACAGGCTTTAATGGCGCTCTCTCTCTCTCACATATGTATATTTATATTGTTTAAAAATGTACTATATTTATCGGGGAACAGTGCTCGATATCCAGTATAGAGTTTCTAGATATAAACCAGGTTTGAAGATAGTGTGAAGTTGACGTTCACTATTGAATGTTGATTTCTCTCTCTCTCTCTCTCTCTCTCTCTCTCAAAGACATTGGCAAAATATTTAATGTATTGGCTTTGAACAAAGGTTTATTTTTAAGTGAATTTCAAAGAAAATATTTAGATATGTGTGCAGAGATTGATTTAATTACAAGTTAACCCTTTTATTAAATTACTTTTCGCGATCTTTGAGGCAGCTTCATGATTCTATACGCTCAGAAAATTCTGGTTCATGAATTGGTTTAAGTGGTTTTACAGGCTTCCAAAAAATTGAAGGGAATCTTGTCAGGATTGAAATAAGTGGTAATCCAAAGGTGCAAGTTCAGGTGAGTACAATGGGCATAGTAGGATACCCTGGTCAAGCTGTACCAAATTCTGCCAGGTTTGCAAAGAGACAAGGTCTGGTGTTATCCTGGTAGAAGACAACACCCTTCCGATTAGCTAATTGTAAATGCTGTCTTTAATTGGTTCAAGTGGGAACAGTACTTGTCTGAATTCAATGTCTGATTTTGCAGAAAGAGCTCATTATACATAATGTCCTTCCAATCCTATCAGATATGCAGCATCACTTTCTTTGGATGCAGATGGGCTTTTGAAATAGTTAACAGTGGCTCATTTAATTTTTCCCAGCACCTTCTTCACTTACCATTACTGAAAAAAAAATCCATTTTCATCACCTATGATTGTGTTGTGTTTGAGCAGAGAATTCTAGATGGAAATGTAGTCCATTAAATTTTATTTTCTATTGTCAGTCATGCAAACATTTGTAAGAATTTATGTCCACTAAGTTGTTTTTTTTTAGATATATTACAATACTTGTAAGATACGTGGAGTATCTATGTGATATCTCATGTGATCTAGATTATTTTTAATCTTTGCTATGTCACCATATCTTCCTTTACTCTTTTTCTATTTTTATTTTCTCCACTTTCTGGGAAGGAAAGAGAATTGCATGATGAAAATTTGTCTCATTTTCTTTCAGTTTCATGTTTAATGTAAAAACATTTAAAATTCACAATTCATACAGGAATTCTATCAAAAGATATGTTGAAATGTCATCTTTCAGAATATGCACATTAGGGTTATGACTATCTGATATTTTAAAACATAATTGATTTCCTGTATCATAATTCAATGAACTTTTTGTAAAAAAAAACAATGAAGAAGGATTTAATTAATCTTATTTAAAAAACAAAAAAACATTGCCCCCCCCTCCCCAGCAACACAAAATTTTCAAAATCATCTATAAATATAGTTGTAGTAATATGAAACCTTGTAAAACTTGTTTTTGTTTATTTGTAAGTTTGTATGTTAATCTACAGCTACAAATTGTTAAATACATTACAATTACAAAATACTTGTATTAAATTAAATAATTGGATAATTACATCATTAGTAAATTGAAAAATAAGGATTGTACAAGTTTTCAATTTTTGTTTATTTGTAAGGTTGTATATTATGCTCTAGCTATAAGCTGTTAAATGCATTAAAATGCATAAATGCTATACAATCACATCATTAACAAATTGAAAAATAAAACTTCTGAAATATTTTGATTATGTCTCTTTTTTTTAATTTTTTTTTTTATTGCATATATGGTTAATATGAATTTTTGGTTTAGGGGACCCTTTTCAAGAGTTATAACAAATTGATGTCTTTTTCATTATTTTTTAACAAAAATTCATCAATTCATGAGAGAGAGAGAGTAACAAAAAAGTCATAAACTTACGTTATAAATTTCGGTCACTTGTAAAATGAAATCATGTGCTAAGAGATCATCTATTCAAAAATCATTGGATTTTGTCCCAACATATTAAAATTAAATCTTTCATTTCATTTCAGGTGATGTATTTTGTTATGAAACTGAAAATTATCAAGAATTATACATATTTTGAAATGTACAATGCAGATTAAAATGTAAAAGAGAATAAGATTGGAAAAATATTCAGTCTCAATTGTTATTTATGAATAAATATAGGTCTAGGTTCGTTGCTGTTAGCAATGTTTGTCTTTTTTAATATCTCAAACACTCTGTTTTACTATCCATTTGCACAGGTACATTAGTTAGGTTGATCCATGGTTGATCCATTAGTTAGGTTGATCATGGCTCTCCATAACTTTCTATTCTTTGTAGCTTTTAGCAGTGTTTGTGTTAGGGCGCCGCTCCTATTTGACTACAAATGGACTGTTCCCATTGCTATATATAGCAATGGTGGATTCTCTACAGGGGAGTCGTAGAGAGTCACTTGAGAGTCTCTAATGAGTTACTGAAGAGTCAGTGCGAGTCAGTGAAGAGTTAGTCACACTTCCGATGGCGTACCGGAAGTAATCACGTATACACACGTCTTACGACGGATTGGACTCTTGTATCTTTCTATTGTAAATATTACTAATCACTTCTGTACATACTAACCGTCTTTTCCGCAGAATACAACTTATATTCTGATTCTGTTGTTGAGTTATTCATTTATACTTGGTGACATAACAGTTTGTCATTTTTAATGTCTCCTACTCTCTGTTAGGTAGGTTACTCTCTATTTCTCTCAGTTCTCTGCTATCTCATTCCAAATTGTTATCCATTACACCACTCGCACATCCAAGTTTAGAGCACTTGTTATTTCCAAGTGGTCATCCATCAAGGCATTAAAATATATCATGAATGTGTTTGAATACTTTTTCCTCATTATTTGTCTATATTTTAGATTACATTGTATGTTTGATAATATCCATTTTTCTTAGTAATTGTTAATTTATAACAAAACACATGAACTTTAGCTTGTATCAATTTTTAGTGGGTGGTATTTGAACACATGATTTGCTGCTCTGAAAAGAAAAAATATGTGCCATTTGTGAAGATGGTGCCAGAGCTGAAAGTACTGTTTATAAGTGGTTTGCTAGATTAAAATGTGGAAATTTTGATTTGGGGGAACAAGAACATTCCAACAGTTGTGCAGTCATTGAAATTGAAATGCTGATTAAAACTAATCCAGGTCACAGGGCATCAGAGATATTCGACATATTTTATATGAGCATTGTAAGGCATTTGAAATCATTTGGATATTTTTAGGTGCCTATTGATTTAATCGAAAATATTTAATGAACCAATTTTCTGTCTCTGTTCAAATGCAACAAAAATAACTCATTTTGAAAAGAACAATCACAGGTGATAAAAAATGGATTATTTACAACAATGTGAAACGCAAAAAGGTTCTGGGGGAAAAATGAAGGGAATCACTGTTAACTATTCCAAAAGTCAGTCTGCATTAAAGAAAGTGTTGCTTCGTATGTAGGGAAGTTGGAAGGACATTCTACATTACAAAATCAGACACATAGAATTCAGAGAAACACTGTTCTCAACTGAACTAAAGACTGCTATTGAGGGAAGTGTCCAGAATTGGCAAATTGGAACGGTGTTGTCTTCCTCATCAGGACAATGCTTGACCGAGATGCCCTACTACATCCCACCGTACTCGTCTGAGTTTTTACTTTTCACTTATTTCAATCCCCCAACAAAATTTGCTTTATTAGAAGAACGTCAATTCTCTGAAAGGCTGTAAAAATTAATTAGACCACTTCATCAACCATAAAGATGTTAACTTCAGGGAATGGTGGAAAAAAAATAACACATGTGGTTGAATAAATCTTTGTACAAATATCAAACTATTGTCTTTGAAATTCACTCAAGAAATGCTACACATTTTTGTTTTGACACAATCTTATGCAAGTGTTCAAATAGTGTAACACACTCACCCCATTACAAACATCATACCATTTGGTGTAAGGATTTAATTTCTCTTTTATTGGCAATGTTCAGACAGAAAAATATTTGTGTGCCTTGAAAATGCAATTTTGCAGAACAGTTTTTTCCTAAATATATTTTTTACTTTTCATAGTATTCTTTGGAAACTAAGTATATAATGACAGGATACATTTTTAACAAATTATAAAATAAATTTTGCTCGGTTAGACATTTTATTTCTTTCCCTTTGATATGTTGCCATACATTTCCAGACTATAAATATTTGAATAACTTTATCCTGTTGCAGGCACTGATCCTAGTCAGACTAAAATTGATGGTAATTATAAGTTTCACGCATGAATGATGGGAGTTAGGAAATGGAAGACAATTCCAACAAGGGAATATTCTATATTTTTGTTTTTATAAAACTGAGTAAAAAACGAGAGAAAATGCACACAAAAGAAAGGCAGCATTAGAAGTTAGGAAGTGTGTGTGTGTGTGTGTGAATAAAGTTCAGTTACTGAGGGAAAGATATCCTCATGCCTGGGCCACAAGGTGCCAGTGGTATTTGTCCCCAAAAGCGGACTGGGAAGAAAATAGAGATAAGAGTATAAAGACAGGAAGTGTCCCATTTTTATAGATGCTTGACAACATCACCTAATAACAAAACTGGCAAAGCTATGTGGGCATAACCCACAACCCTAATTTCTGACTGACCCTCATAAAAAAATAAAAGAAGTGGTCAATCTAGAGGTCTCTTTAACATCATTGCTGTAATTAGTATGTAACAAATACTCTAATTAGTCAATTGATGAGCCAATGACAACACTCTGACACATTTCCACCTTGGGAAAAATTTAGAAACTCTCACTCATTTTACTACTGACTGTTAACAGGTTAAAATGTACTAAATTGCCCCCTGACCAATAATCACATGGAACTGTCAACTGACATGTATGTACCATTTGAATAAACATCTCATATACTAACGCCATTTTGGTCGAGTTTCACTCCCGGGTCAGAAAGCAATCGGGGTCTAACTGTACTGATGAGCTGTGATACGGCGAAACAGATCTGTCTGCGGATGACAATATATATTCTAATATATGAGGCTCATCCCTTGTTCCCTGTTTAGGATGTGGTTTCTGGCTTTCTCTTTTCAAATCTTCTCACTATTACGTAGCCCCCTGCACATCAGTGGCGTTACCGCCTTGCTCGGGGTGATATGATTAAAAAAAAAAAAAATATATATATATATATATTGTAAACATCGTATTTTGGCTTTAATTTCAGTTGAAAATAAAGACAAAAATTCTCCAACATTTGGATAATCTTTTATTAAGTTGGTTCTAAGCTTTTGACTCACATGAGCCATCTTCAGAGAGGTTACAAGGACGTTAACACAAAAACATCCACCATCAGTGACGATTTTATCTTGTGTTGACATAAAACTCCACTAAGCAATGGCAACAGTTATCGAAAATACCAAATGCAGTTCGCAAATTTGTCATGATGACCTCACACCGCATGAGAGCTCGAAATGATAACAGAACCATATATTTAAATGCAATGTAATGTGTTATGACCAGATTGAAATGTGATTTTATTAAGTGTGGGTTGTTTTGATTCAATATAGATGGCTTCCAATATTTGAAGGTTCTTTTTACTGTATGTATGAGTGAGGATTATTATATTGTTGACTAAAATCTGTCTGATATTACCTACATGGTTATGTTTTTCTGAGAAATGTTGTTTAATTGTACTATATATATCTTTGATATTTCATTTTAATTTTCTATTACATAGCAGACACTGTTACATGTGGCTCCAGTTCTAATAATTGGCCACAATAATATGAAAATTAAAATACCATGAGATTTATATATATCTCTAATATTTATTCAAAAGGTACATGTCTGTTTACGTTTCCATGCGGTCAGAAGGCAGCTTGGTACATTTTAATCATCAACAGTCGATAGTAAAAGAAGGAAGCATTTCTAAATTGTCTACCAAGGTGGAAATGAGGAAGCTCTGTCATTGGCTTGTGAATTGACCAATCAGAGGACACGTTACATGCTGGTTACACGAATGCTATTAATGAGATTTCTTGATTGGTTCAGTCAATCAGTTAAATACCATATGTGATACATACTTGGGTGATCATGTCTCTTCCAAAACATGGCTGACTAGGCAGAAGATTTTCCCGTGGTAGGTTACCATTACTTTCTGCAATAGACTGGATTGGTTACTTCTCTTATTTTCCTACAAGGGTTTGTTAAAAGTTCGACATCACACTACAAGAGAATCTTTCTACTCTTATTATAATCAACTTCATCTAAATATTGTTGTTTTACCTTTACAAGTGCTTTATGTGGTTCATTAAAGATTCTTTTTTACATATAATGAATTTGAAAAGATTTTTCTTAATTTCCTTATTTTTAGTGGTTTAGATATACAAATGATGTTTGAAAGAACTAACTTTTGATAACATATATCTGTGATTTAAAATATGAAAGTTCTGTTCAATAATCTAATTATGATTTGAAGAGTTTTGATTTCATATTCCTTTCTGTTGGTAAGAAGGTATTTGTATTTTTACATTTGGTTGCTGAAGTAAATAGTCAGTTAAATAATTGCTAATGATGATATTCTTTTTGCTTTTAGGTAAGTACATGTTCTGAAAAACTGATTTTGGATTATATTTTACACCCACTTGAGGTAAGTGGTATTTATGTTACAGATAAATGGAAATTGTATTTGCACAATGTTAGATTGTCTTATTAAGTAAATTGTCTTATTTACAGTAAAATAGGATTTTAACCAGCTGATGATTTCCAACTTATATGATAAATATAACCTATAAATTTCAATATATGATAACTATTTTTGTTAGAAATATTTACAATAATCTAATGATGTGAGGTTTTATTATGCAACTCATGGGTTATTCATCATAATGTAATTCATTATATATATAATAGTATAGTTATTGGTATTTATTATTTAATGTCATGTCAATAAAGATTGATATGGGCCATAATAAATATATAACCTCTAAAGAGAAACAATATATTGTAAAGTATTGAGCAATGGAAAACTAAATTTTAGAAATAGTAAAAAAGTTTAACAAATTCAAAAACAAGAAAAAAGAAATTGAAAATATTGGCAATATAAGAATGTCGTAAAAAGGGATTTAAGCAAAATTACAAATAATGATAAGCAAGAGAAATGGATTGACTAACAAGAAAATATTTGGAGAATCTTTTGTTCTGTGAAACAAAACAAAAGATTCAGAATATTACAAACCTGACATGAAAGTAGTGAAACTTTCAAGTAAACATCAAAAAATACATGGCATCTGATTTCTCAACTCTATTTTTACTAATGAATGTAGAACTACATTGAAGGGACTGTATTTACTGGGTTCTTCATGGAAATAGTCAACTAATACAATGTACATGAGAACAGAGGAATGTAGTATAATGTTTTGTGTTAGTATTGTAAGCAGTAAAACTTCAAAGTTAGTGATAGCATTAACATAAAGGCAGAGAATTATTCTAAGTTCTTGGAGAAGATATTTATTGTGTGGTAGAGGTTATAACCAAGAAGCTTTAGGTTAGAAAGTACATTCGTGTGAGATAATGCTTTTCCATATTCTGAAAAGCTGTCAATTGCCCACCTTGCCAAAAAAGGGTTTCAAAGGCACCAAATTAATGGAATAACTCGCATGCTCTTCAGATATTAATTCTATCCAAAACTTGTGACCCGTCTTTAAAATAGATATAAATGATCACAGAGAAATAACATTCAAGAATAGATCTTTGGGAACTAATAAAAACTGTTGTCAATAAATATTATTTTAATGTTATAACAGCATAAAAAAAAAATGAATGAATGAAAGATTAATGAAAGGGAAGGAGCCCATACTAACATTTCTAAAATATCTATATATCAAATCTATAGGATATTGTGTTAAATATATATTTCTCTCACCTATATCTTTTGGTTTTATTTGTAAATACAAATTTGTGTTCTTTGTTTACACAATAAGATCCAACACTTCCACTTCTTATCACTATTTTTAATAAAGTTCTATATTATAAGCTGAAACACACCCAATCTATTCATGATAGAAATATATCCTGAAAATTTTACTGTTATTGTGAAAGTATTCCCTAGCATAAAATCTCACATAGTTTTTCTTTCAACAACTTTACTCCACACTCCTTACTTGTATATGTTACGATTTCAACCTTTCAGAATAAAGTCAAAATTCTTTAACATTTTTCTACAGCAATGACAAATTATGTTTTGATTTGATGAAATAACTGGTACACAGCTCTTTAATAATTCCAAACTGAAATCTTGCTTGTCTTTCTTAGTTCATATCTGGAAAGATTAAAAAATGTATATAATAAATATTTACATTACTTAATATGAACTCATTCTTCCTGGAAATTGTTTTGACTGAAAGAAATTTAAATATAATAACATTTAAAAATATCTGGCTTTATATTTGGATTTTTGATATTTATTTTCTAAAAGTCTGCTTTATAAAATTATTTCTTTTAAATATTTGTAGAAATGAGGTTTATTTTTGTTCTTCAAAATGATGGCGAGAGGTTCTATGATACATCATCACTTATACAAAATGATGACGAGAGGTTCTATGATACATCATCACTTATACAAAATTATACAATTAGAAATGTTCAAATTTCTTTTTAGGTCTTAAATTGTTAAATTCTGTTTGGGATTTTAAGGTTTTCCTTATTTTCGTTATTTCTTTTAAATATTTATACATCATTGTCTAAATTTGCTGACTTTTTCAGTGTATTTTATAAGATTTGTATTTGACTTGAATTTTTAGCCTAGAAACAAATTATGATAAGCTGTAAATTAAGGAAATGTCTTGTATTACATTTACTAAAACAAGTTTTATTTTAATAAAACATAAGCAAAAGATTTGGTTAGATCCCCCGCACCACCATCACCACCACACGAAAAAAAGCACTAATATAAATCTGTGACTGAACTACTGATAGCTACTTGTAATCATAAATCAGAATTAGGATACTATTACATAAGAATGTACATTGAGATGAAGATTCAATTTTAGACATTTTGTGAGGGGTTTTCAATAATCCAATATCTTTTAACAAAGATTTGCTATTTACATTATTAGTACTTTAGTGCACCCAAATTAATGCAATCTCTGTTAATACTTGCAAAATATTCAATTTGACTTAGTTGTGATCTTGATTAAAATAGTCTAAGTCTACAGAATTTTTTTTTTTTAAATTTCACATCTTTTAATGCATCAGTTCTGAAAAGAATTATAAAAAAAATTGACTTTTTTATTTAATGTAATTAACCAATACCTAGCTTAAACTTTTATGGATATATTTTTGAACCTCGTGAGATGGAATAACTGCATATTCACTTCATAGCTTGACTGTCTTTTCCTCCTCTCATTTCTTAAAATCCATAACTATGATGAAAAGATAATTACAAAATATGATTTACATCCCTGGATAAAAAAAAAGAAAAGAGTCAAGTAACCTAAAGGTAATTTCTACAGATAGCTGCATTATCTTGTGAATCTGATCTTAAACGTTCTTAGTAACAAAAAAAAAAACAAAAAACAAAAAAACAAGACAAAATTATCTATAAAAGAAAATGCCATCAGTTTTGTGATATTTAAATGAATCAATAAGTGTCATTTATTGAATGAATGTGTGACTGATTGTGATGATATTTAAGACTATTGAAATTTTTACGATGGGTTATATTTTGTGATGTTGTTAAATGCTTTATTGCATCAAGCAATTTGAACCTTAATTTGAATATAAAGATTTTCTCTTGATATGATTTTATTGAAAAATCTGTTGTCTCGGATAGGTGTGACCTTGGAATATGGTTTTCTGTTTTTTTTTCTCCAGATAGTACCTTTTTAAAAAATTCTAAGTTTCAAGAATATAATCCCCAAATCTCACTATAGAAGAGAGTTTTCCTCTTAGTGATAAGAAAAAACTCTTCAGAAATGATTTTATAGATATCACATGTATAAATCTGAATTTCAATGTTTGGGAAAGTAATAGAAGTCAGATAGTGTTCTATTATTATTATTATTATTATTATTATTATTATTATTATTATTACTATTATTAAAGAAATACAGAAGGAGCATTGTGATAATTAACATTGGCAATACTATGAAGGGCATTTTAAAGTGCTTATCAGATTTTGATAAACTTCTATCAATACCAGAGTATTCTTGAATGATCATCTTGCTCTTGAGAAAATATGGGATTTGCAATATTATTTTTAATCCCAGAAAAATAATGTACTCTCTTTTTTTTTTTTTATAACTGATAGTAAGAGTTTGGCCTTTTGCTGGAAAGGAAGACAATGCATATTTCCCTCTTGTTCATTGATGTTTACTTTTTCACTTAAAATGATTGAATGGCTTCTTAATTTTAATGCCTCCAAAACTAAACTACTCTTTTTTAATCATCTTAGAGAAATTGTCTTAACTTACATCAGCATGGCTGATGCTAACCGCCAAAGAAAGTAACTTTGTGTGCCTTCCTTCTTTGTTTTCTCAGTTACTTTCTCTCTTAATAACTTTATATTTTAGTGACTTTATCCCCTTGCCTGAGGTAAAATGATTAAAAGAAAAAAAAAGGAATTTATCTGTGCTCTGCTATGTTTACAAATGACTGAGTGAAATGTGAGAGATCTGACTCTCAAAATCATCTTTACTATAATTACTTTACACATAGCACATCAAAGAGAATTGCATGCTTTGTGAAGTCCTTACTCTTATTATGTGAGTCTTAAATATACATTTCTCCAATTATTATTGTTATTCTCTGCTCTTTTATAAAGCCAATCTTCTTAGCTCCCAGCTTTGTAAAACATCTTTAAAAAGGGATTAAGATTTAAAATATCTATCTTGTTTCTACCTTTGGTTATCTATCTATTTGAGAAGAGCATGAGTGTTAAAACCTTCCAAGTTTGTTGAAACATGCTAACTACTTATTGATACAAGAGATAATAAATTCTCTTAGTTTTTGATAACTGTCATGGATCTGGTTAAAGGTCCAGCAAGAATAATACAAAACAACTAAAATAGGAAATAACAAATATATATTAAACACTGCAAAATACAACACTTGGAACTTTGTTAGTAGAATGATAATACGGGTTAGTGGGTAATACAATAATTCAATCCTCGAACTTGAACTTGTAATGGTCGTTACGGTAGCAGTGTTCATAGATGACTCTCAGCTATGTTCAGGGCACTCTCCTCAGGCTACTCCCAAGCTACTTAGGCTATCTATCTGACTATCTACTCTCACCTCTTGTGAGGAGAGGTATATATAATGGTTGGAAAAGTTCATTCCGTTGTGGGTGATGCCACCATGACAATAACCATGAATCAGAATTAGTATTATACAAGGTGGTATCAAAATGTTTCTGGACTAATTGTGTAGTGCATCAGCAGATGTCAACAATTGGTTGCACAAGCAGTGAGAGGAGAGCTAGCGGCGACTTTCATGCGTGAGTGTGACAAGTGACATTGCAGTGTTCACTTTGCAAATTGTGAAATTTGTGATCACATATATGCTGTAGCCTGTGATTTTGTCATGAACAGGAAGTTGGAACAAAGAGACAATATGAAATTTTGTGTCCAACTTGGGAAGTCTGCTACACAGATATTGAGCATGTTTTGGTATGTGATGGTGATGAAGCAATGGGTCTTGCAAAGTGTTTTGAGTGACACAAGCACTTCAAAAGTAGAAGTACGTCCTTGGAAGATGAGCGATCTGGAAGACCTGACACAAGTGTAACTCCTGAAAATATGGAGAAAATTAATCAGCTTGTGCTTCATTGATTGTCTTTTAACAATCAATGATATTACTGATCATATTGGTTTGTTGTATACGTTCCTGTAAGCAATCCTACCATCTGAATTGAGCATCCAGTATGTTACTGCCAAGTTCATCCCTCCACCTACTGACCACTGAACAAAAAGAACATTGCATCAATGTCAGTAAAAATCACCATCAGTGTGCTGCTGATCCCATCCTTTATGTTATAGATTATCTCTGGTGATGAGTTGAGTCTATGGGTATGAATATGATATGAAACAGCACAGTGGAGGAGCACTTCATCTCCACAACCAAAGAAGGCACAACAGAGTCACAGCTCAATCAAGAGTATGCTCATTTAAAAAAAAAATTTTTTTTTTCAAATTTTGGGGTATTATGCATTGAGAATTCATCTCAATCAATCGAGAGTTCTACTGCATTGTTCTGAGTTGTTTGAGCAAAGACGTTCAGCAAAGACGTTCAGCAAAAGCGACCAGGTCTGTGGAGAATAAAGAATTCAATTCTTTGTAACAACAATGCACCCAGTCAATGAGGTCTTCTCACTATCATATCACTTCTGCACCTTATTCACCAGGTTTAGCACCTGTGGACTTCCATCACTTCTCCAAGCTGAAAATGTAGCTCAAGGGTCACTGTTTTAACGCCCATGCCAAGATCCAGAATGAATCGCAGATGGTCCTCAATATGCTTATGGAAAAAAAACAAACTTCCAAGCCAGATTCTAAAAGTGGTAGGAATTCTGGGACTGGTATATTTCTATGCAAGATGACTATTTCAGAGGAGATTATGTTAAAACTTAGGTAAATATATTAGTTTTTTTTTTAAACATAACTAGTTCAGGAGCTTTTTGATTCCACCTTGGATAAGGGTAGGTGCATTGGCGTGAAGAGTCAATTTTAATCTTTATAGAAATAGCCTTTTTTTCATTGATATGATCGATAAAACAATTTGTATATTAATTTTTCTACATAATTGTTAATGATCTAAAGAGACAAAATGGTTGCAGATTTTGTCCTTATATTTCTTCCTACATGGACTATGAACTCTTCATTGACGATTACAGATTATAATTTGTATATTAGAATAAATTTATCTAACTCTGACAAGTAGTTTATCTGTGAAACTTAAAGATGGTTACAAAGATAAGTCCTTTGAACTTTGATATATTTGTATATTATTCAATCATGAAAGTATTAATTTCAAATAAGAAATATTAGTTGTATGCTTTCTTAATTATAAAAGATTTTTCAAAGTGAGTATTGGAAAAGTGATTTTTGTATTAATCTGAAATGATTAAGTTCTTTGATTTAGTCAGTAGAAGAGGCTTGATATCAGTGTTTGAATTTTGGAACTTGTGATAGCCTTGTAATCTAGAGTATATATTTTATATTAAAATCAAATAATGTACAACTGGAGATAGTGTAAGGGATCAGTGGAGCCCATTTTATGTTATCGATGTTTACAGAATGCCTATAGTTTAGTGTTTGATAATTTTGCTAATTGCAACTTGGAATAAGAAAAGGATTTTGTAACACAAGTTCTTTAATGAGGATAACAGACCTGAGAAAGTATCGGAAAATACTGCCTTCTAATTTTTATTTTAATGCAAATTGTAAGTCATAATTAAACAAAACCATTGCACACGATATTCTGTAAAGAACAAAATATTTACAATAAGTAATTAATATTCAGGATGTTAATAGAATTTAATCTGAAACCTTATGAAGGTTGTCTGAAATCCTTCTCTCGGCAAGAGATGATATATGATTGATTAATACAAGGAAAATGTAGCTAGAAAATGTTGAAATTATTGTTGAATATACTTCTTTAAGACAAAAGTAAAAACTTTTCAATAGAGATATTGAGAATTTAATTCTGATAAATATACAAGAAATGTAAAATTCTTTCAGGATTCATTCACAACAGACCTGTACCAAAAAGTCAATTTTGAAGTCTAGAACATTCTGAGCAGCCAAGTTGTTTCTTTCATTTTCTTGCAATTTCTTTCTGGTCTGATGAACATTAAATATTTTTATGTTCTGAATTGCTCAACTTTTGTCTTTTTGTTTGCTCATGAGATTAATTATTTGAAATGCTATTGGACAAATTTAACATTACTTACCTTCAACATAATGTACACATTTTGCAGATTTGATCCAGATTTGATCCAGATTTCTTGTACTATTTATATTCACCTTCATTTATTTTTATCCATTTTAAGTGTCCTTTATTTTCTTGATGTAGTTTAAGTCTCTTGTTCTTAAAGTCCCTTGGTGGTTTCATTGATTTTGATTAAATTCCCATATAAAAATGTCTATTCTGACTGGTTCAAAATAGATTTTATTGTAAAATTGTTTTTTAGTTTTATGAATGACTCTCTCATGACAATAAGTTTGCATCTGTAAGTAAAGAAGCACTTTTTTGTATTTGTAATCATTCTTATCTACTTTGTATTTTTCCAGTCTCTCAAGCTGCTTCGACTATGATTACTTGCATCTCTTCTATCTCGTCGATTTCTCTCTTCACTTTTGAAGTTACTTATTGAAATTCTTGCACATTGCTTTTTTCACTTGATTGACTGAGTTCACTCAATTAAATCTTTGATGAAATAATTCCTTCTTTAATAGTTTTTACTTTTAAAGGAGCCAAACCTTGGCAAATTCTTCATTTTTTTGTTTTTATTAAACTATTGATACAAAATGTTAATATTGTTATTCTGTCAATGCTTTGGATCTTATGAAAATATCATTAGTGTTTGATATTTAACTGAGGTAGTCTCAGCCTTACTAATCAATGTTAATCTCTTTAAGACGTTCACCTGAGGATGCTTGAATAAGTTTTTTTTTTTTATTGGTTCAAGATTGAATCTCTCTAATGATCCTTGGAAGTGTCACTCTCTTTACAAGATGCTTTTTTTTTTTTTTAATCATTTCACCCCAAGCAAGGCATTCCACTGGGGCTACATAGAGGGAGGTAAATAGGAAGAGTGGTTACATATAGGAAATGTCAGAAGGAGGGTGATAGATAGTTGGGTGGGTGGGAAGAGTGTTTGAAAGAATGGAAGTTAGTGTGTTTGAAAGAATGGAAGTTAGTTTGTTAGGAGGTATCTATTGACCATACATTTAAACTCCTGGAGATTGTAGCCATCGGGGAAGCAGTCATGTGGAAGAGAATTTCACTGTCGGGAAGTGCGAGAAAAGAAACTGTTGGAGTAGAAGTTGTGGTTGCATTTTATTGGTTTCACTGTAAAAGGGTGGGATCTAGATGCTAATCTAGTATCTCGTGCAAATTTGAACCTAGGGGGTACCAGTGATCTAAGTTCATTGGAGCAGAAGCCGTGAAAGTATTTATAGAAGAGACACAGGGAAGCCATGTCATGCCAGTGAGAGAGAGACTGCAGGCAGTCTGCTAAGTCGGTATCGATCACATTACAGACCCTCCGCTGTACCTTGTCTAGAAGCCCAAAGAGAATAGCAGGGGCACCTGACCAGATATGGCAGCAGTATTCAATGCACGGGCAGATGGTAGATTTATAAATGTGCAGGATAGATTCAGACGGAAGAAACCTCCGGGCCCTGCACAGAGAACCGACTTTCATAGCAGCGGATTTAGCAATGGATTTGATATAGTCATTCCACTCGAGGTCCGCTGAGAGTGTGAGACCAAGGAGGCGTAGTGTTTTACTCTCTGGGAGGCAAGCCTGGTCCATGCTAATAGGAGGTAGGTGCGATTGTCTATGATGATTAATTGATAGTAGCTTCGGTTTAGAAGCATTACAATTTACGAGCCATTTCTTACCACAGTCCACTACGGATTGGAGGTCCTTTCCAAGCTCGGCTGCAAGGTTAGCTTTGTCGCCTGCACCAGATTTTTGGTCGAGGCGAGAATAAACTGTGGTGTCATCGGCGTACATACCTACTTGGGATCTTATGGAATCAGGGAGATCATTAATGTAGATCAGAAAGAGCATAGGACCTAGGATAGAGCCTTGAGGGACACCCGCATTCGTATGGTAGTTCTGGGAGGCATGTCCATTTAATACCACTTTCAATGTGTGGTTAGATAGGAATGACTGGATTAGTTCAAACAATTGTCCAGCTATACCATAGCTCCACAGTTTGCATAGAAGGCCAGCATGCCAAACTCTGTCAAATGCTTTAGAGATATCCAAGGCAACGGTTCGGGCTTCACCATTCCTATCGAGTGCCTGATATATGTACTTGGTGATGGTCGTTAGCATATCAGCAGTAGACCTGGTGAAGCGGAAGCCATACTGTTTGTCTGAGAGGAGCCCGTGGGCCGTGAGATGCTGAACGACCTCGGTGTTGATAATGGCTTCGAACACTTTGCCGAAGATCGGAAGAAGGCTGATAGGTCAGTAATTTGTGGGGTCTGAGGGTTCTCCAGTGTTTTTAAATATAGGAACTACAGAGGAAGATTTCCAACAGGCAGGAAAGCAGGAAGCAGATAAGCAGGAGTTGTAGAGCTTAGAAAGTACAGAGGAAAGTTTGGGGGCACATTTCTTTATGACTATGAGTGAATTTATTCAAGACAAAATAAATTTTTTGTGTCATATTTCAGTTTTACTCACCCTAGATCTTAAAGCTCCTGCTCTCACTTGTTACCAATGTTTGGTCATTCATTCATGCTTTTTTAAAAAAAATGGTCACTCCCCCTCTCTATGTAATGACTCTAATGCATTGTGCAACTCACCTGTTATTTCTCATGCGTTGTGACATCTGCACTTTTACTTGCCTACAAAATGTATTAAACATCATTTTATTCGACTGTATCAGTTAGGACAAAAGAATGCATCGCATATTTTTCGAATAAATATTTAATGCCTTTATCAGTTCAAAATCAGTATCTTTTATTTATTGCATATATGTTCATTGCATTCTTTTTTCATTACTAAAAGGTCATTTTTATCCCTTTCACTTTGTGTATGACATATCTAAAGTTTTGCTGACTCTTACATACCTTCTTGTTGAAAATGTTTCTGATTTTGATATCTTCATACATATATATAGGGGACGATGTGTGAATTCTCATCATTGTATATTTTTATATAGTAGGGTCAATTTGGTTCTGATAAGAAAAGAACTCCCAAATTTGTTGGTGAGGGCCTCAGACTCAACACAAAGGCCTACATCAAGTGACATAAGTGGGTCAAGAGATTGGCTGCTGGAAGTCTTTGTCTGGCAACAGGACTCTGCACCATGCCACACAAACAGGAAAACCTAGTCATGGCTGTCATAATTTCTGCAACATCACCTCTTAATCTGGTCACTTGAATCCCCCCAGGCTGCAACCCCCTTGATCATTATGTGTGGTGTGCAGCTGAGTGAGAAACCAACAAAATTTATTGTAACACCAAAAATGAATTAATGACAAGAATTATGGAAGCATTTAAAAATTTACTCTTTAGTATTTCAAGATATTTTTGGTAAATATGTATGTTGTCTGTTGTTTTAATTTTTGCATAATTTAGATGAGAATTTATCTATCACACCCTTTATTAATAACATCAAACAAATGCGTGTTAGTTCATATCACTATTGTGCAATAATTCTTACTTCCTTTTCTGTCCTCTTTTAGGTTTCCTAAGCTGGCTTCAGGCAATTATTTCACATATAAACACACTTTTCAAAACATAAGAAAGCAGCAAGTAACATTCATAACAAGCTTGTGTAACTCGTTGGCAGAGCAGGGATTAGGAGAGATAGCAAAAATACAAATCTAGCTAAGTACAGGAATTTTTCAGAGAGCCATAATCACCTACACCCTGAAGAGATATGGCACATAGAAAAAGATATTAGGTGTTTTTTTATTATAGATATTTTTATAATTCTTATAATAGTAATAGCGTTATTTTATAATTTTTATAAATTCAAATTATTTTAATCTTATTGAAACCCTTGCAACATATTTTAGTTTTTTTTTGTTTTTTTTTTTTAAGGATTTTTATCATTTCTTCCATAAAGCTTCAGAAATATTTGTCTCTCAGAAGGAAATATTGCTTTTCATAATCCATTAAACTATTCAAGTTTTATTATTGTTTTCTTGCTTGGTTCCCCCCTTTTTTGGTCATGATAAAAGAGTATCTGAGATTTTTGTTAGCACAAGATCAATAACAGAGTTCTAAGAGTTTGGAAATGCTAGCACCACGACTGGTAGCAATAACACCATTATTACAAGCAGTAACTTTCCTTCTGCTTTCTGCTGTTGAAGAGAACATTTATGTTATGTGTTCTGGCTGAGTGCTGCTGCTGCTGCTGCTGCCTTCCCTTTCTTCTTCTGCCTGGCTGCTTTCTGCAATCCACTTTCTTGGTGTTATGGAGAGGCAAAAACATTTTGAGAGAAGTGTGCAGCAGTTTATGGAAATTTACTGCTGTTGCAGAATTAGTAAAACTGGATAGCTCCATTTTTAGAGGAACAAGCAGATGTCAGCAAATAACCATTACAAACTTATACATGGATATCTTAATGTATACACATATCTTGTCTCATCTATCAATCAACACAAACCAGAAATAACTTTTGATCTATTTATTCTGCTACTTTTTTTGTTTGAAAAGGTATTTTTATAATAACAAATTTTAAATATTTATAATAATTGTAATAGTTTTCCAATTGGATTCTTGAGCTTTCAGCTTCACATGCAGTTAATTTACATTGAATGTCCAGTCTATATTTTTTTTTAAATTGGTTACATGGTGTGGAAGAATTAGGAACAGAAGGAGAAAAGAGTAATCAGGAGGACAGTAGATAGTAATTGACATTGTATTTACATTTTTGCAGATTAAAGTTGGCTGGAAAACCTGGAGCCAGAAGAGAATTTCACAAGTGAGAAGTGTGAGAAAAGAAGCATAAAACTGTCAATTGATGAGATCTCAATTCATTAAATTCATGAAGTCTAGGTACCATAGCAAAGAGCTTGTTTGAACAATTATGATGAAACTATTTACAGAAAAGACATAGTTGGTTAAGTGACTGAAGCCGAGCTGCCATATTGTGACCAATAATATTGCTGATTCTTCTTTGTATCTTATCAAGGAACTCAAGGTAAATAGCAGAGTCACCAGATCAGATGCGACAGTAATTTATAAGCATGGACAAATGGAAAACTTCTAGATATGTAAGACTCATTCTAGAGAGAAAAATTATCACACATGACACAGTGAACCAACTTTCTTAGCAGCTGACCTAGCAATGAATTCAATATAGTCTTTCCACTTCATATCAGCTGAGAACATTAGCATGAGAAGATGTACCAAATCCCTTTGCTGGAGGTTAGCATCAGCCATGCTGAATGAAAGCAAAGAGAAGTTTAGTTTTGGAGGTGTTAAAATTAACAACTCATCTTTTGTCCCAGTTGATGATGGGCTTGAGGTTGTTTTAGGCATCAGCTGCCATTTTGACTTTATTGAACTGATCAGCCTTATTATTGAGGCAAAAGTAAACGTTTGCTTCATCAACATAGATGCTTAGTTGAGATCTGATGTCATCAAGAAGATCATTAATGAAAATTCAAAACAGTGTATGACCTGGGGGATATGTGTGTCTGGAGACACTGTAACTTTTCAGTTTGTGGAGAAAACTTGTATGCCAGCCCCTGTCAAAGGCTTTTAAGATGTCCAATGCTACAGCCCGGGCTTTACTGTTTTTGTCTAGAGCAAGATAGACTCTTTCTGCAATTATTGTCAGTACATCAGCAGTTGACCTGAAGAAATGAAAGCCATATAATGAACCAATTCAGCACTAATTAGGGCTTCTAGAAGATTCCTAAACGGAAGTAGGAGTCTAATAGTTCAATAGTTGGAAGGATTGGATGGCCTAGCAAAGTTCTTAAAAACTGGAACAACAGACAGTGACTTTCGGCAAGCGGGAAAGCAGAAGGCATCAATGCATTTACTCTACAGTTTAAAGAGAACAGGAGCCAGCTTGAAAACAGTCTTTTTAATGACTATTACAGGGACACCATTGGGTTTGCTTGCTTTCTGGAAATCTAGGTTTTTCTTTGCATCGTACCTGTTTATTATTATTGAATCGTAAAATACTTTTGTCCTGTCTGCTCCCGTTTTGAAGTACACAGTTTTTATGTATATAAAACCAAAAGTTAATATCATCAGAGTGTCTAATAATATATTTCTCTGTACCTATTTAATAATTTTGAGACCATGGATAATCACTCTTCCAACAACAACTTGGGGTGAGAGAACTATTTTCCAATTAAGATTGGAATGGGGTTTAATTTTTATTTCTTTATTATAAATTGACCAATGAAAAGGGTGTTAATTATTTAGTATTTTCTAGATACACTTGTGACTTATATTGGATTTATATTCATCTCTGCTGTTTAATGAAATGTTTTCAAATTACTGCTTTTATAAACTTGTATTTCTTATAAGGTTATTTGAAAATATTTTATAAAATTAGTCAATTTTGAAATTGCAATTATAACATGGATAGTAAGTTACATTAGTGATAAAGAAAAATAACAATAGAATTTTATCTAAATATTTTTTCTCTATACTATTTTTATTAAATCATATGTTACTGAATTTCAATTGTGATACAAATTCACTAAATTTGCCACTTCCAAATTGTTAAGGAAATATTCACTTTAAAAAAAGAATATTTGAATCAGGTATTTGAAAAGGTTTTTTCATCAAAACTGAAAAATATTTTTTAAATTTTCAAATAAATCTCTCTAGATAGATATACATTTTTCAAAATGTAAGATGTCATGTACATAAACATTGTATTAATGTTTATGTACATGGATATGAAAATAGTTTTTTTACTGTGCTTATACATGTTTTGCAGGCATTCATCAAAACTATAAAAACAAAAATACCATACAAAGATTTATTCATTATTAAATCGCTAGGTTATTGTATTCAACTTTAGGATTTCATTATTTTAGAAATTCTGTATTCTCTGTTGAGATAAATAAAATTTTCTCAATTTTTCTTTTTCAAAATAGTCTACATGCTATGACGAAATTGTCCATTGAATAATAATTGATTGATTGAAGAAATCTGATAAAAAAGGAAATTGCATTCAAATTAACATTGGCATCGTCTTTTGAGACTTTACTTGATAGTTAAAAAAATTTTACTTTTTCAGTTGTATTATATTGAAATATAGTTTATTAATTGTTTCTCTTTTAAGGTGATTGTTTACAATTACTTTAAATTGCGTCACTTTTTATTCCAATTCGGTCATTTGAATGAAGTAATATTTTTACGTTTTTTATTAATGATGTTCAGTGCAGTTCTTAATGTCCAACTTTCATATGTAACAAGTGTATCTTCTTTTGTTTATCCGGTCACTCTCCTCTTGTCTTCCCTTCTTCCTTATTTATATTCTGTGTATTTCCTTCTGTGGGTTCAAATAAACATTTTTGTATTACATATGTTTCTATCAATCAATCTCAGACTTCTTGTATCTCTTTAATGAACAACATTATAATAATCTTCAGGTGTCGCATGTTATATGCATTATTATTAGATTGTTTTGAAAAATAGTTAACATGAAAAGTAGCTTAACATAATATTTTCATGTTATATAAGCCTATCATGTAATACTATTGGGCATTATTCATACTTAAATTCTGAAATATACATTAGAAAGAGTTTTAAAGAAAAGGAAATTGTTAGTTTGTTTCTGAAATCAAATTGAATATTCAGAAAGAACAACAAACATTGATATTTTTTAAATAAAGTTATTTTTTTAATGTAGTTAATGTATAGAATTCATCTGTCATCTTTCAGTCAACTTCAGTATTCCTTTCTCCCAGAACACCTGCGCTTTCTCATCAAATAACTATAAGTTGCCATCAAATTATGTTCTTAGTGAACAAAGTTTAAGGCAACTTACACATTTCACTCTTCTTAAGTATTTGCTCCAATTTGGCTGATCTCAATCACAACTGTTTATCTATGAAGCATCATTTAGCAAGAAGGCTTGTGTTGAAACATCATGTTGAAATACTGGTTCTTGTACAATCACTGAATTAAAACACTGTTGAGCCTAGTCAGTACCTAGATGGGTGGCCACTTGGGAATACCAGGTGTTTTAAGTTTAGATGTACAGGTGGGGTAAGGGATAATGGCTTGGAATTGTTAATTGGAGAACCGAGTTCTAATTCCCATTGGTTTCATTATGTTCACTTACACACAAATGCCCTTTTCCCCAGTTGTGGATTAATTAGTAAGACTTGTATAAAAACCATTATCTTAAAAAAAACAAAAAAAACAAAAAAAACAAATCTTCCAATCTAAGAATATTTTCTGGCTTTAAATAAACTTTAAAGTGGTGATAAATCATAGAAAACAAATCAATTAATCATTCAGCAAAAAATTTTGAACATGAAACTTTAAAACCACTTTTAACATTTTGGTCTTTTACTGTACTGTCTCCAGAAACTGCACAAACCTGTTTTGTGTTGAGTTCTCTTCTTAACTTTCTTAAAAAAGATCTAATATGCTGAAAATGTTTCTTAATTTCTTCTGTTTTCAGTATTAGAATCAATAAACAAAAGTAAATCAATTTAAAAAATATCTGCTGATGCAATAATTGTCATAATACAATCAAAAGCATTTTGTTTTGAATCAAATTAGTTACAACTAAACATTTTTAATGCAATCTAGTAACAATAACAGGATAAACAATTAGGCTACCCAATATCAGAAGGATTTTCATTTTATAAAGCAGTCTGTAATATTTCCTTTTACTATTAATGTCTTTAAAAATTAATTCATTTTTCTCTTTTTGCTTATGTCTACTTCACATTCAGATGATATCAAATATTAATAGTACGAAACTCTGTCTAAAGGTTTTAATATTTTGGCCTTTAAAAATTCCGTTATGAACATATGCATTAAATATTAATTCCTCTCCAATTCATGTAACCTTCTTGTATTGTAATTTCAATAAAGGAATACAATCATCAGAGAAAAAACACATGATATTCCACATATATATTGTTAATTACTCAAATGAATTTTTTCTAAGTATAAAACATGATTTTGATGTTTTATCTGTTTAGTTTGAGCAATACTCATAAGATTGTAATTCCATTTCTTCATATGAACGTTTACAAAATGATATAGAATTTGTAGATTTGCTCAGATCAGTTTCTTATATAAGAACTAGAAGAACAAAATTAAAAAAAAATTAATTATTAATTTAATAACTAGCCTATGTGAATAAATTGAGATATTTATTCTAATTCTTTACTTGTTAGTACATCTACATATTGTATATTTATCTTTTTAAAGCTCAGATTTACTTTATGAAAACGTTTCACTGATATTCTTGTGATTTTAATCTTTAGTATTTACCAAGTGTGACCAACCACTCTTGCTTCCTAGTGAGTGGGAAGAAAAGCAATGTCAATATTAAAAGCAGTCTGACCTTACTACTTATGTGCAACACTGCCAAAGTCCTGAGTCATCACACGGTAGTTTGGGGTTCTATTCTATCAATAGCAGTTCTATTTGGTTTTAGTCTTGGAATCTGAGAAGAAATATCTATCGTTCATATTGCATGTTTATTGAATCTTTTAATTTACAACTTCTAGAACTATAGCAGCAGCAGCAGCGTTGCCTTGTATTCCACTGGTAGAATCAGCTTGCTTACAATGATGGCTGAACGTACTAATACCTTTTACATGTACTATTTGAGTTATTACTGGTGCCATTGCTTGCCTGCTACTGCTCTTGCTACCTGACTCTCTCTTTTCTTCTTGTCAATGTAGATATGTTTATCTTTCGTTCTCTAATACTTTTTACTGTCTCTGTCTTCTTCACTCTATGTCTCACTTGCTTCCTTATCACTCTATTTGCATGTTCTTTCTTTTTTATCTCTATGTTTACCTATTTCTTTTTTTCTTTTTACCTTTGTTCTTTTTCTCATTTATCTTTACTTTATAGTCTTTCCTCTTTATCTCATCCTTCTGCTGCTGCTGATGATGATGTATGTGTGTGTGTGTGTTGCCTGTACGCTTCTGTTCACTCGCCTGCCTGCTCAGATTGACTACGTTCAAAATCAATACACGCAATCAATTTTTCTCTTGTTGCAGTAGCAACAATGAACTAGGTCAGTTGAAAGCCTGCTGCTGTTGCTGCTGCTGCTCCTCTCATCATACAGGGTTGCAGCTCCTAAGCAGCGGACACTCAGACTGTGTGGCTCTTGTGGTGTCCCCTCTGTTGACTGTCACACTGATATAGCTGCACCCACCCACACCTGATGGTCAAATGGCTCATAAATGGGTTAGAATAGCAGTTGACAAAATCTGCACTCATCTGTTCACTCAGGACTGGCATTTATTAGCTTTTCTATACGGGCAACAATTATCTATCATTTAGGCTTTAACCAGTACCATACACAGCAAAATACTGATAGATAACACAATTACATCTTGAAAATTCTATCTCCGCACACTCATACCGGCTTGTGTATTTGTAATAAATGATAGAAGAAAGAATCATTGTTAACGTTCTATAGCTTAAACGATATGCCACTTTTGACATGTGCAGCATAACTTTGGATTCATTGTTCTTCGTATTAAAAGATCTATAGGAGCATCTACTTTGCATAAGCAGCTGAATGGCTTTGAGAGATTTATATTTATTTGTGAAACAGTGTGCACATTTTTCAGTGAGTGTTAAGAATGCTGACCTTTGTGCAAGAAGACGACTTGGTAAATGTGCAACACTTATGCTTTTTTTTCTTCTCATTTATTTGATATATTCAATTGATTCTATCTACTTTAATCAAAATAGAAGAAGGCAACCACCTGTTCAAAACAAAGTTTTGTTGATTTATTAAATTGTTTTTAGAGACGACGATCTTCACATGTGTTGGATTAAAATTTCATATCTTTTTGATTTACAAGCACCGTTTATTTTTACTACTTCTGCCAACAATTAATAGAGTACTACATTTTTGTCTGCTTATTAACATTTCTTACTATGTATTTACGTAACTATCTGTTTCTAAAAATGGTTTTAGTTTTAATCCAACAAATGATATTATAGGGGATATTTTGTTTGTATTTGAAATATTCAAATGAAAAGTGACCACTGTAATAACATTTCAAGTAATAATAATTATTTATATCAACACTTCTTTTCATTTCTAATTTAGTGCTGAGTAAATACGATATTTGTCTATATCCAAATAACCACCAAATCGTATATAATGCTTTCATACAAATATAGAAAAGTTAATGTAAGACTTTGTTTCTCTCGGGTTCATAGTGCAAGAGAAGCAAATTTTGTGACTAACCGTGTTGTAAATAATCTTCTTTAGCATTTAGATATTTGGGTACGATGAAGTTCTGGTCCTTTTAGCTAATTTGGACAGCTAGTTTTACAGAATATCTGTTGGCATTGTTCTTGGGAATAAGCCTCTCATAATTATAACTATATCAATAGCAAAACCCTTTAAAATCTGCCCCAAAAGTACCCAGCTATTTACAAATGATACAAAATAATAAATGGTGCCTTAGTTCCTTCAAAGTACTCACCTTGGGATTATACACACTTATCTCAGTTTCCTTTCCACATTTGAAAAAAATATGCAATGTTCTATTTTTGGGATCATCAGCTGCCTTGTTCTTTTCTCCTTGATCTTGACTATGATATTTCAATGATTAATTTTGCTTTTAGAATATCTATAAGTTACAGGGAGTCAAATTTTGACTGTGATAGGGGAACTATCTAACTTGGGGGATGTTTTGCCAAAGAATTTCTCTACATGAGACAGGAAAAAAATCATACAATACACAAGCTTACTAAATAGTATTGCACAGTTAATCCTTTATTTGCACAGGAGAATATCTCTTCATTCATTTGCAGTAAGGTCTGTAGTAACTACTTGCCAAGTTACATCAAATTTTCCCAATTGATTTTCAAGATATGGTGGGATACATGCAAGACAGACATTCTATACAGACATGTTGACTTGGGCAGCTGTTTTTATGTAAACACTTTTTGGCCTTGTTCTAGGTGCAGAATCCTCAGTAATATTGGCATTTTGATAAGAAGCCCAAAAAGAAGACAATACCTAAGCATTTCTGAAATGAACCAGTGTGTGGGATGTTCATGTTCCATTGTGATGAAGTCCAAATGGTAAAAAATCACTAACTACTGACAAAGTGTTGTGCAAAGACTTTTTACTCTAAAATGTGAATAAGAGGTTTTTCTGCCAACTAAGAGATGCACCTGTGTCACTGATTGCAAATAACACTAATTAAAGGGAAAAAATATAAGCATTTTATTGTCTACAGAGCTATATAGCCACAGTTCAGTTAGAAACATCTTCAGTGAGCATACAAGCATTGGAGTTGGACCTTTTATCAATGAAAAAAAAACTAGACAGCAGTGTATGGATGTGTCATTATTCTGGAGAAGCACTGGAGCCAGTATGCACTATGCAAGACGACAAACTGATGGATACAGTGTGATGTAACATTCTGCTAGGAAACTGGTTCCTATTATTCATGTGAACAGTATTGTGTCATGTGCCATCTACCTGAACATAGAAAACTCAGTATTTAATTTAAAATTTCAGTTTTCTGTGATGGTACAAACATTTTTGGGAAAGACAATGCACACTATCACACTGCATGAATGGTATGGGAATAGTTTCAAGAACATGAAAATGATTTCAGCATGTTGCCTCATGCCCAGACTTCATTGACTACTTACAGTATTTATTAGAACAACAAGTTTACTCTGTACTACATAAATATCTGCTGGGAAAGGATCTATAGTTAATATCTTGATAATATATGCTGCAGAAAAGCTTTATACATCTTCTAGAATCAACTGTTTTGTGAGCATAATGAAGTCAAATAATTTATTTAGCAGGTGGCCATGATATTTGCCTTGTATGTGCAGTTATGCCAGTTCTATTGGCAATTATCAGCAGCTTCTTTTGTGTAATCTTTGACTTTTTTACCTTCATAACATTTATGATGTGATGAGGTGTCCATACCAATGGTAAAGTAGATATGCTAGTCTTTTTACAGATTCAGGCAGACAGTTCTGAACAGGATATGTTGAAAAGAGAATTGCATTGATAAGTGTGCTGCATTTGTGATGCAACTGAGAAACAGATCTGTCTTAATTTTGTTGTCATTGATCAGGGAGCAAAGGCTTCTGAGTCTTGAGGAAGTTATGAAGAAAATGCATTGTAACATATTTTCAGACTTACTGATTCTACCAGCAGTTTTGACCAGTTTTTAAATAAGATTGTTTCATAATTGTTATTGTTGCTGAGTCTAAATAGTTATGGTGATGTAAGAAGTGACTTAAAAGACAGGAAAATTTGAGGGCCATGACTGCCTAAATCCTGCACATGAAAGAAGCGAAGTGACATTGCGAGTTATAAATACTGTTCAGAAACACTGGTCCTTGCAGCATGCTTCAGCAACTGATTATTCATGAGCATTGTGGACAATGTTCTTAATTCTTAGCTTTTACTAATGGTGGCATGTGAGGATGTAAATATGTCAGTGTTAAACAGAATTCAGAACCATGGGTTGTACTTTATGTTCATACTTCACCAATATTTCATTGCATGGAAGGTAAAGAAAAACTATGAATCTCATTTGAATTTATAGAGATTCTTTAGTTATACGAGGATAGGAGAAGGGAACTCTGAACGCTAAATAACATTTGGAAAAACAAAACCTTCAATCTCATATGGACAAACTGTTTCTGCCTAATGGTAACAGTTGTTAGGCAGAAACAGTTTCTGCCTAATGAGATTGAAGGCCTTGCTTTTCCAAATGCAGATTCTTCCCTAATATGTGTGGAGGTAAGTATTAAACAGAATTTAGAAACACTGGACTTTGTATCTCTGTTTTAAAGAGGTGCTTCTGCACATTGATTATTAGCATTATTCTTGATGCACATCCTTTAGTAACATTAGTTTGTGAAAAGGTAACTATGCTGGTTAAACAGAATTTTAAAAAGCTGGATCTAAAATCTGTTTTGTGGATTTGCTTTGACATATTCACTGGTATTGCTTTTGATACTCTGTTTTAGTAATATTAAGTTATGAGGAGATAACTTTAACTAGTATACAAATATTAGGTTGATTCATAAGTCATTTTTGGTAGGGAACCAATTGTAATGACAAATATATCATCTTAAATTTAAATCATTCATGGCAGTTAAGAATAAGTTTGGAGTAAACCGGGATACTTTAGTTTTTGCACATCAATGGCAGCATACACAATGGTTTAAAGAATAAAGAATAAATTCAATCCATCCATTAATTACATTAATGGATGAATTGAAAGTGCGCTTATGCCACATAAATGTTATGTGAGTTCAAGCAAGGGAATAACATTGTGGAAACATCTAGAAAGATATGTACTGTTTATGGTCAAGGAGTCATGAAAATATGTTTGTAAAGTTTTAATCTGGAGAAGTGTTGTTGGAAGATGAATCTAGACAGATATTTATTGGACATTGATAATGTTGCTCTTAAGTCATTAGTGGAAAACAATTCATAACAAAATACTGGGGAATTAAAAAAAGATGCTAGCACATAATCTACATTGCTGATAGAAAAAAAATAGGGAAAATCAACAGAGACATTCTTACTGAAAACAATGAAACATAAACAAAAATGGAAATTATTAATGACTCAATTTAATAGAAACACTGGAACTTGAACCTCATTTAATAATTGCCAGCATTGTTCTTGATTCTGATCCTTTATTAATATTAGAACATGATTATTTTTTTTTTTTGTGCCGTATTTATTTTTTTTTCAACACAAGTGTACATGAGTGTCTAGTCTAGTTTGAGGTGGTAGAGAAATGGCCACCAGGTTTTCAACATGACTTTTCTGAGATCAAAAAACACAGCGTGGGCAGAGAAGTTCACCATTGTAATAGATGTCTTGAGGCCATCATCACGATTGGCGACCCAAGAGCATTGTCATAACTGGTGCCGTTTTGATAGTATCAACCCACTCAGGTTCCGGTCATCATCATCACAACAGGTTCCAGACCTGGGGTAGAGAACCAGGCGGAGCCAGGTGTCATGGTAGCTATGATGTAAAGCATTTAGAAAGGTAAAAATTTTAATCTCATCTGAAGAGTTTGTTCAGCATAATTGGTCATCAAACCTAAGCTGGCAACTCAGCTTCAGTCCCTTTGCCAGTCACCAATTTAAGTTTATTAATAAATTGGTAGCTATGGTTTCATAATTGTACTGTTAAAATTGCTAAGTATAAGATCTATGCTAGTGGAAGACCTTTTTGGCTTTATGCTTTCCAGTGAACTACGATCTTCAAAAAATTAAATGCAGTATCAATCATCATTTTCTGCCATATTAACTCCTGATTTTCTGATGTTATCTCTTGTCTCAAACTTTACTCAGTTTCTTTCCCTAACCCTGTAACCTCCTGTGTCATAGTGGTGTTATCTGTAACCTCCCTGTGTCATAGTGGTGTTATATATTCTTTGTAACCTCCTGTGTCATAGTGGTGTTATATATTCTTTTGCTCAGTGTAAAATTAGGCCTAGAAGTGTAATTGCATTGTATGACGCAGAACTGGCAATATTTGAAAAAAAAAAAAAATATTGTTTTGAAATTTCAGTGAATGTGAAAATGGAGGTGCAACCTAGGTTTTGTTTTAATGAACAGAGGTCAAAGAAGTCAGCACTCAAAATATAACAAAATGCACTTGAAGATCATATGTTGGGCAAAGCTGGCTTATTTAAAGGAACAGTAAAAAGAAAACGAGACAGTTTAGCAGTTTGAATTAGTTCAGCAGTCGTCAACTCATGTGTGTGCATGCCTACCTCTGACCAACCTCCACTGAACAAACACTGTCACTGAAGAAAGCGAATAAAAATATATTGTATATTTCTATATACATCTATGTACTCATTATTCTCAGCAAAGCTAAGAAGATCCTCAATTTTGATTTAAGTTTTATTCTTTGGTGAATTGATATACAACTGAGGCACTATTGGTTTGTTTGGGGTAAAATGATTAAAAACACATTGTGAATATTATTCTTATTATGTGAGGTTATAATTATGAGAGTGAAACAGAATCTAAAAGGTTAGAACCTAGAATCTCATGTCAGGAAATGCACAATCATGTTTACCATAGTTCTTGAAGCGCTTTTTTAGTAAAATGTGAAGTAATACATATAAAGGTAAAACAAAATATAAAAAAGTGAAACCCTGATTCTAATATGAGGAACTGCACAATGATTTTAACATAGTTCTTAAAGCACCTTTTTAGTAATATTTTCATCAGAGGTGATAACTAAAAAGAAAAACCAATTTAAAAAGCGGAACTCTCAATCTCATATATGGAACAGTACAATCCTTGTTAGCATAATTCTTGAAGCACTGTTTTAGTAATATTTTTATAAGAGGTGATATTTGTAAAGATTAAACAGAATTTAAAAAGCAAAACCCTCAACCTCATTTGAAGAACTTCACACTCCTTGTTAACATAGTTCTTGAAGCACCTTTTTAGCAATATTTTTATGAGAGGTTATAGCTATAAAGATGAAACAGAGCTTAAAAGCAGAACTCAATTTTATATGAGAAACTGCACAATCCTTTTTAACTTAGTTCTTGAAGCCATTTTTTGTAATATTTTGATAAGAGGTAAGAGCTATACAGATGAAAGCGAAGTTAAAAAGAAAAGCCCTTAATCTCATATGAGGAACTACACAATCCTTGTTAACACAGTTTTGAAGAATTGTTTTAGAAATACGTTTATAAGAGGTGATAGCTATAAAGATGAAACAAAATTTAAAAAGCAGAAACCTCAATCTCATTTATGGAACTGCACAATCCTTTTTAATATATTTCTTGAAGCCTTGTTTTAGTAATGTTTTGATAAGAGGTGATAGCTACAAAACTGAAACAGAATTTAAAATTGAAACCCTAACTCTCATACGAGAAACTGCACAATCCTTGTTAACATAGTTCTTGGAGCACCTTTAATAATATTTTGATAAAAAGTGATAGCTATAAAGATGAAACAGAACTTAAAAAGTGGAACCCTCAATCTCATTTGAGTAACTGCACAATCCTTGTTAACATATTTTTTGAAGCCTTGTTTTAGTAATATTTTGATAAAAGGTGATAGCTATAAATATGAAACTATTTAAAAAGCAGAATCCTTATTCTCATATGAGGAACGGCACAATACTTGTTAGCATAGTTCTTGAAACACTGTTTTAGTAATATTTTTATAAGAGATGATAACTTTAAAGATGAAACAGAATTTAAAAAGTAAAACCCTCAATCTCATTTGAGGAACTATACATTCCTTGTTAACATAGCTCTTGAAGCACCTTTTTAGTAATATTTTGGTAAGAGGTGATAGCTATGAAGGTGAAACAGAATACAAAAAACAGAACCCTCAAACTCATTTGAGAAAATGCATAATCCTTGTTAACATAATTCTTGAAGCATCTTTCTATTAATATTTTTATAAGAGGGGATAGCTATAAAAATGAAAAGGATTTTAAAAACAGACCCTCAATCTCATGTGAGGAACTGAACAAACCTCTTTAACTTAGTTCTTGAAGCACATTTTTAGTAATATTTTGATAAGAGGTGATATGTACAAAGATGAAAAAGAATTTAAAAAGCAAAACTGTCACTCTCACTTGAGCAAGTGCACAATCCATGTTAGCGTAGTTCTTGAAGCACTTTTTTAGTAATAATATGAAACAGAATTTGAAAAGCAAAACCTTCAATCTCATATGAGGAACTGCACAATCCTTGTTAACATAAATCTTGAAGAGGCTATTTTAATAATATTTTGATAAGAGTTGATATCTACAAAGATGAAACAGAATTTAAATAGCAGAACACTTAACATCATTCGAGGATTTTCACAATACTTGTTAAAATATTTATTAAAACACCATTTTAGTAATATGTTTGTCAGAGGTGATAGCTATAAAGATAAAACAATTTAAAAAGCGAAATCATCAATCTTATTTGCGGAAGTGCACTATCCATGTTAACATAGTTCTTGAAGAACCAATTTAGTAATATTTTTATAAGTGATGATAGCTATAAAGATAAAACAGAATTTAAAAAGCGAAACACTTGACCTCATTTGAGGAAGTGCACAACTTTTGTTAACATAGTTCTTGAAGCACCTTTTTAGTATTTTTTTTTATGTGTAGTGATAGCTATAAAGATGAACAGAATTTAAAAAGCAGAACTCTTAATCTTGTCTGAATGTGCACATTCTTTGTTAACATAGTTCTTAAAGAAACGTTTTAGTAATACTTTTATATGAGGTGATAGCCATAAAGATGAAACAAAATTTAAAAAGTGGAAACCTCAGTCTCATTTGAGGAACTGCACAATCCTTTTTAATATATTTCTTGAAGCCTTGTTTTAGTAATATTTTGATAAAAGGTGATAGCTACAAAACTGAAACAATTTAAAATTGAAACCCTTAATCTCATTTGAAAAACAGTTCTTTGAGCAACTTTTAATAATATTTTGATAAGGGGTGATAGCTATGAAGTTGAAACAGAATTTAAAAAGTGAAAGCATTAATCTAATTAGAGGAACCTCACAATCCTTGTTAACATAGCTGTTGAAGCATTGTTTTAGTAATATTTTTGTAAGAGATGATTGAAGCAGAATTTTAAAAAGCAGAACCTTCATTCTCATATGAGGAACTGCACAATCATGTTTAACATATTTCTTTTTTAGTAATTTTATGATGTGAGGTGATAAGTATGAGTCATAAACAGAATTTAAAAAGGTGGAACCTTGAATCTCATAATAGGAACTGCACAATCTATCTTAACATGGTTCTTGAAGCTCTCTTTTAAGCAATATTATGATAGTCATGTGATAACCATGTTAGTGAAACAGAATTTAATAAAGCATAATCTTACATCTTATAAGATGAACTGCACAATCTTTCTTAATATAGTTCCTGAAGGTGATCTTGTAATAAAAATTACAACCTAATGTGATATCTATGAGGGTGAAACAGAATTTAAAAAGGTAGAACCATAAATCTCCCATCAGGAACTTCACCATCTTTGTTAACATAGTCCCTGAAGCTGATATTTTAGTAATATTATACTGTGAGGTGATATCAATGATTTTGAAACAATTTAATGAGGCAGAATTTTGAATCCTATATGAGGAACTACACTATGATGTTTAACATTGTTTTTCAAGCTTTTTTTTTTTTTTTAGTAATAATATGATGTGTGTTTGTAACTATGAAGGGTGAAACAGGATTTTAAAAGGCAGAACCTTGAACCTCATACTAGAAATTGCACAATCTTTGGTTCCATAGTTTTTGAATCAGCTTTTATTTATATTATGATGTACGGTGATAACTATGAGTGATGAAACATAATTTAAAAAAGCAGAATCTTGAATCCCATATGAGGAACTGTACAATCCTTTTTAACATAATTCTTGAAGCTCTTCTTTAGTTATATTATGATATGATAACTATTAAGTGGATGTGCATTGTGGTGCAGTGGATATCAACTTGGAATGACAAATCGGGGAGCTGAGTTCAAATTCCAGTTGAACTTTTTTGTAGAATAATAATAGAATAACAACACTTACCGGCGTAAGGTTCCCAGCTAGCGTCCGGCTGGCAGACAAAAATAAAGCAGGTTGTAACTCTTTATTTATTGTAAAAAATTATAATTATGGCACAAGGCCGATTTGGGGAGGGGACAAAAACTCAGGCTGGTCTTCTGTATCTATACTATATCTAGCTAATCTGATTCATGACCCAAACTTACTTTATAATTTTCTCATCCATCACAAGAACTTGTCCATCAGCATTCAATCCTTCATATACCAAAATATCACAATCATACCAGGGACCTAAAAACACTCTAAATGAGCATAAAAATTTTATTATGAGCAATAAAATACAAAAATATATTTAAAAATATATCATGAAATAATATGTGGGGAGGGGCAGACATAAATCTCAAAACGAAATATTTTAAACAAAGATACAAACAGAAATATTGATGTTAGTTGGACCCAACCAACCAACAAAACAAAGAGGCCGCTGTATTCTGCCATAGGACAAAATCAAGAGGTACTCTTTCTACAGGGAGTGGAGAGGAGAAAATAAAATGGATGGGGAGATTATAATCCTGACCCAGACAAGATAAAACGGGACCAAAATAAAAACCGGGAAAATTGGGATTCTCGACCTGGATCATAACAAAAGCCAATGCCGGGCACAGGCTAGGAATCACATTCATTCCCATTAACTAGGTACACAAAAAGGAACTACCTTAACCAGGGGAGGGTTCCAAAGACATCCACCCCAATGTGATTAGCAGATCTAAAAGAGAAAATCAAGGCTAACACTGTTCACACGAACCAGGCCACATTTACCCACCTTCACTAAAGCCTGTTGAGGTTAACTGTTTCCAATCAGGTCTAATCCTTATTTTGAGCATCAGCTTAAAATATCGGATTAGATCCTGATGTGAAAGTCGGCTATCCCGCAAGATTTCCTCCACTCGTGTCATCCATATCACCATTCAAGCTGCGACAGAAATACCATTCGCTTCACTCCCAAAAATGGGGGTGACACATTATCACAGGTGTATGCACAATCAATGAGCACAAGCTCACGCGGCGCGATACAAGCAGTCAACTCGTCGACATCATCCCGTAGAGGGCGAACCTGAGAACAATGGTAGAAGGCATGCGCAGACCTCTCCTTTAAACCAAGGTCACAGTGTTCACAGTCTGGCAAATCCACCAGGCCCCATGTGAAGGCTGTGTCATTGAGAGACAATCGATTCCGAGCCAATCGCCAGGTAAGTGAAAACTCAGAGTTGCTTAGATAATCGGCACCTGGCACCCAAGACCAAAAAGAGCAATACTCACCCTCCGAGCACTTCGCGTAGTGTATCCTTCGCGACACCCACCACTAATCTCTGACAGAAGAATTTCCTAGGCCGAGAAAGGTCATTGAACCGAGGAATGGCCCTCAAGGCCGCCAGACATTCGAGGAGAAAACTCAATCACCCTCGAGGCTTGCAGACCAGGGGAGTGAGAGTAAGGCTAGGGAACATGTCCCTCACTATCCTTATTAGTAATGATTCTTCCAATAACGCACGTCTGAGAAAAACCACCCTTGAAGCGAGCTTGTAACTCGCCAAGTGTGGCATTCCCAGACTCCCATGACACGGACGTTGGTAACAGGCACGTTTGTTGATGTGATGTTTGCGTTCTCTCCACAGAAGGGAGAATAGCAAATGCTCGATTACCTTCTCATGCTGTTCACAAAGTGAAAGTACAGAGAGCCGGTAAAGGATCATGGGAAAGACGTATGTAACACACATCTCAGCCTTTAAGTACAAATTCCTTTGACATCAAATCTCGATCGACGTGCCGACTTTTGCCTGTACTTCAGACCAATTTTTTTTCAACTGGAGGTTGGGCCTAAACCACACTCCAAGAATGTGGACAGGGTTGTCCGACCAAAGAGTATGACCCTCTGGGTCGCGCACCTCTCAAATGTACCAGTCACTGCCTCGATGAATCTCTTCTTTGCGCAGTTCTGTGCCCATGTTAACAGCTTCAGAAGACATCTTGCTTAACCTATGTCTAATTACCTGACCCATGTAACGCTCACTAGTTGAACACTCCAGGGCCTCCTTAGCTAAGGCTATCTCTAGGGGCACCCACCAGCCGCCACCCAGAAGAAATTAGCTTTAAGCATCTTAACCTTGTTAGCCTTATCTAGTTTGAACCATTGGCTATATTCCGTGGTGAAAGACCTAATCCTATTTTTAAGATTCCCCCACCACTTATTCCCAATGACTCCCCCAGTTAACGCTCACTGCACTACATTAATTAGCTGGCATCGAAAGTCCCACCTGTCCAGTAAGGACTGATTGAACTTCCAGTAATCAGCCATTCTAGGCCTAAAGTCTAACGCTACACAGGCACAAACAAGTTTGTGGTCTGAGTAGCCTAACCAATGGAACGTCAGACAATCTAGGAAATCTATGCTGGCTTTTCTCACTAATATTCTATCCAGGTAACTAGATACCTGGATAGAAGGCCAACTATGAGTCCATGTCCACATTTTCCCGCTCGGATGATCGATCCGGTATCTATCAACAAGACCAAATTCGTTAATCAGATCAACCAGGCTACAATCACCACTCCACCCGCTAGCACCCCTCCCTCTATTCCACTTGGGGTTCAGGATGGCATTCCAGTCCCCCATTAGGATTAGTCATGAAGAATCAACGAGGAAGGGCTCCAACAGCTGAAAAAATGAGACCCGCTCCTCCCGACTATTGAGCGCATAAAACGCAATCAAACGAAATGAGTTGCTTTTCACTGCAATATCGGCCACGATCAACTGGCCCTTGGCACCGACATGAACAAGGTCCACTTTCGTATCCAGGGTATGCTTGACCAGCAAAGAAACTCCTCTGGCCAATTGGTTCCCAAATGCTGAATAGACGACAATGTTGTTAGACAGCACACAGGCATTGACGTTGCAAACAAAGTGACTTTCTTGGATCACAGCCACATCCATGCCGAAAGACAAGAGGACCTGAAGCAGGCGAGCTGCCTTACTCCGATTCCTTAAGCCCTTCTCATTCAAACTCGCTAACTTGATTGACATTCGTTAGACCTAAAACGAGAAAAAGAGAAAAATTACTCCTAATCACATACCGGGTAGAAATCTTTGGGGACAAGGACCCCAATGGACAGTCCTAGGGAACCAGTTCCTACATCAGACGTAATCCATCCATCTACGACAATGCCCCAACATCCGTAGGGCAAGTTAGTTTCACTACCCTATATAAGCAGGGATGGAGCAAAACGGGGACCCTCCCCGAACAATTTTTACTCATTTTTCTCAGTTCCAGAGTATTTTTAGGGTATAGCTTTTCTGCTTCCGCTATGTGTTCCCAGACTTGCAGGTTACCCTCTGTATTTTGAACAAGGGTAAGTACTCCTGGGGCTTGAGGAAAGTTCATAGGATCTTCTGTGGACATATTATCTACAGGAGACAGTTTTAAGAGTGGCTTTAACAGGCTGCGTCTCTGCGCAGCCCACTCTTTCGAGATTACTTTTTTCTCAGTTTTCATGAGAGCTTCCCCCTTGGGGAAAGGTTTCTTTATCTTAATCCTGGTGGGTGTGGGAGTACAGGAAGGAGTAGAGGTAGGGGAAAGCGAAATCAGTTTAAAGGTCAAGGACTGGGGAAGTTTTTGAGGGGAAGAGGAAAGGCTCTTTGCTTTCTCAGCATATGAAAGTCTCTGTCTCTCAGGAGACTTCAGCAATGATGAGCATTTCTGCTTGACCTTCTCAGTACTCCTGCTTTTGCGCAACACTTTTGGGTTATCTTGCTGCTCCTCTTTCTCCCTGCATCTCTTTAGCGAAGACGATCTGGGATCTGTTGGTTGCACCTCCATTTCCTCATCTTCCTCTGTCTCTGCTGGAATCTCCACCACTGGTATTTCCACTGTTGGTTTTTCCACCACTGGTTTTTTTGCTTTTTGTGGGGATTTTTTTCCCCTGTGGGACATCCTGCTTGGGTGGCGACTTGGGTGACAGAGGGAGTTTTTCTGGTGGCGAAGGCGTCTTGGACTTCTTCCCAGCTGTCTGCCATTTGCCCTCCTTCACAGTAGTTGTCACTTTTGGAGCTGCTATTTCTTTTGGTACTGTTGGTTGCTGTGCAGTTTGAGTCTTTAGAGCCAGGGTTTTGGTTGGACACACTTTGGCTACGTGGTCTGAGGCCCCGCAGACCCAACAAAATGGTCTTCTGCCCTCCACCACCACAAAGATCATGCGATCCCTGCAGGTGAGGATATTTGGAATGTCTGTGAATTGTTTTCGTGACATTGTCACCTGCAGGGTAACATCTCCAGTTGCAAAGCCTGCCTCAGATATGACGGAGCTCACCTCCGCCATCCTTCCATACCTGGCAAAAAATGCTTTTACGTGGTCTTCACTTATGTCCATGGGAACCCCATGCAGCATTGCACGTGTTTTGCGGGTTCCCATGTATTCCGTCTGTAACTTGAGTGACTTTGTTGCCAGAGACGTTCCCGCCAAATGTTTTGCTTCTTTGGTTGTGCCAAGCAGAACGTCCCACATGGCATGACTCCTCCTTGCTTTCACCTTGATCTTGAGAGTCTTGATGGCCTCCTCAATGGACTCCCTGCTGACCCCCACAAACTATGAGGACAAAACTGAATTTAAGAAGGCAGAACATTGTGCGTTTACTCATGTGAGATTCAGTCATTGTTAACATTAGTATGTGAGGTGATGACTATGAGGGTGAAACAGAATTTAAAATGGCAGAACCTTGAATCTCATATGAAGAGCTTCAAAATCATTGTTAACATATTTCTTGAATCTCTTCTTTAGTAATATTATGATGTGAGGGGATGACCATGAGGGTGAAACAGAATTTAAAATAGCAGAACCTTGAATCTCATATTACAAACTGCCCAATCATTGTTAACATAGTTCTTAAAGCTGATCTTTTAGTAAAATTATGATGTGAGAAAGTACATATAAAAGCAAATAGAATTTAGAGTTTGAAGAAGTGATTCTGCACTATCAGTGTTACCATTGTTTGTGATGCTGATCTTTTAGTAACATTCGTAATGGTAATGTTTTCCGCCAAGGAAACATTTGGCATTTATAGATCAGGCAGCCAGTTCTGCTTTCATTAGAAACTTATAAAATCTTTTCCTTCAAACAATTTTTCAATAAAACAGGTTTCTCATATACAGTCTGAGTAGCTGTTATCACTCAATCCATTATTGATGCAGGTTTTATTTCATCTAGTGTGAAATGTTAAAATCTTAATTCTGTCTTTATTTTATTGTTTGCCACATTTTAGAAATTCTAGAGTGATTTTTGATGTAGTTCTTTGTTTGAGATTTTTTTTAGTAGCAGTCCACAATATTCAATATTTTTGCTAAGACCCTCATGTTTCATCTACTCAAAACCATTTTAACCATTGATTTTAGAAAGCAATTGCATACAACTGACAGTTTAGATATTTCTAAACAGATTTAACACCATGCCAGATATGCATATGAAAGTCTCGATCAGACAAGGAGGTAACTGTAATGTACAAATAGAATTTAGAAATAAAAGACCAAGAATGCCAATTGTTAAATAGTTCATGTCATCAACTTCAGCATTGTTCTTCATGCTGATCCTTCCTGTAACAATAGGATAGGAAGTACTAACTATGACAGATAAATATGATATATAAGGGTATAAGCGAATTGCAATTTCAAGAAATCAATCAAAACAATCATTGTTAGTACTGACTTGGATGCTACTCCTTTAGTAATATTATACCATAACACGGTAAAAAGGATTGGTAAAAACAAAGTAAAAAGGAATAGACAAGCAGATCATTGAATCTAATTTGAAGAAGTGGTTCTGCTTTGTTAGTATGGCTCTTGATGCTGCTCCTTGATTAATATTACAACATGATGTGGTAACTATGATTAGTAAACAGAATTCAGACAAGCAGACCATTGAATCTAATTTAAGAAAGTGGTTCTGCATTGTTAGGTTTGTTCTTGATGCTTCTCGTGAATAACATTACAGCATTATGTGGTAACTATGATTGGTAAATAGAAGTTAAACTAAATTCCATTGAATCTAATTCATGAAAGTAGTACTGCATTGTTAGTGTTGTGCTTCATGCTGCTCTTTATTAATATGACAAGAAAATGTGGTAACTATGATTGGCAAACAGAAGTTAGACAAGCAAACTATTGAATTTAATTTGAAGAAGTCATTCTGCATTGCTACTTTTCTTATTGGTGTTGCTCTTGAGTAATATTACAATGAGTTAACTATGATTAGTAAATAGAATTTAGACAAGAAGACCATTTGAATCTAATTTGAAGAAGTGGTTCTGCATTGTTAGCTTTTTTTTACCGATGCTGCTCTTTTAGTAATATAACAACGTTATGTTTTAATTCTAATGATTGGTAAATAGAATTTAGACAAGAAGACCATTTGAATCTAAGGAAGTGGCACTACCTTTTTAGCTTTATTCATGATGCTGCTTCTTTAGTAATATTACAACATGAGGTGGTAACTGTGATTGGGAAATAGAATTTAGATAAGCAGACCATTGAATCTAATTTGAGGACATGGTTCTGCATTGTTAGTTTTGTTTTTATGCTGCTTCTTGAGTAATATTACAACATGATGTGGTAACTATGATTGGTAAATAGAAGTGGAATATTGAATCTAATTGGAGGAAGTGGTTCTTCATTGTTAGTTTTGCTCATGATGATGCTTCTTTATTAATATTACATTATGACATGGTAACTATGATTGACAAATAGAATTTAGAGAAGCAGACCATTGAATCTTATTTAAGGAAGTGGTTTTGCATTTTTAGATTTATTATTGATGATACTACTTGAGTAATATTACAACATTACATGGCAACTATTACTGGGAAATAGAAGTTTGAACAACAGATCATTGAATCTAAGTTGGTAAAGTTTTTCTGCATTGTTACTATTGTTTTAGTAACATTACAAGCTGACATTGGAATAGAGAAGTTAGAAAAGCAGATCATTGAATCTTGTTAGAAACTGCTTCAGCATTATTAGTCAGTTAAGTGCCATACGTGAAACACGCTTGGGCAATCATGTCTAGAAAGCGACATGACTGACTGGGCAGAAGATTATCCCGCCGTAGGTTGCCATTGCTTTCTGCGGTAGACTGGTTGCCAGCCAAGGCTATAGAACCCAATCCGTCCTGTTATTTAACCCATAACTGGAAGGAAGAAGCGGATTAATACCTTTCCCAAGGGTATTTGCGCGTAAGTTAATGCAATGAATTCAACTGGAATTCAAACTCGGCTCCCCTATTTCTCGTTCCGAGCCGATATCCACTGTACCACAACGCACATCCTTAGTATTGTTCTTAATGCCTCTCCTTTTGTAATATTGCAACATGACATGGCAAGTTTGATTTTCAAATAGAATTTATAAAAGTACACCTTTGAATCTAAGTTGAGGAAGTGGTTCTGTAGTGTTAGTATTTTTGTTGATGCTGTTACTTATTTAATGTTACAACATGAAGTAGTCTCTCTGATTGGCAAATTGAATTTAGAAAGGCAGATCATTGAATTAAAATTGAACAGGTGAAGAGGCTCATCCCTTGTTCCCTGTTTAGGATGTGGTTTCCAGTTTTCTCTCTTCCAATCTTCTCACTTTTTTTTTCTTTTTTTTCAATTGGAGTAGATAGACTAAACTATCGCCGATTCACACTCCACCCATGTCTATTGAACAGGTGAAGAGGCTCATCCCTTGTTCCCTGTTTAGGATGCGGCTTCCGGTTTTCTCTTTTCCAATCTCTTCACTCCTACGTAGCCCCCTGCACATCAGTGGCATTACCACCTTGCTCGGGGTGATATGATTAAAACAAAAAAAAATTGAGGAACTGTTTCTGCGTTTTCAGTATTGGGTTTGGTGCTCCTCTTTTATTATCAGTACAATATGATGTAGAATCTGATAGGCAAATATAATTTTTAGAGTTAGATCATGATTCTGATTTAAGGAAGCATTTTGGCACATTGTTCTTGTTGCTGATTTTTTACTAATATTAGGATGTGATGAGGTAAACTTGATGGGTAAATAAATTTTGAATGCCATTTGTACAAAGTTCTTGATAATTATTGTTAACGTTATTCAACATGCTGCTCTTTCAGTATGTTGGATTACTGCCCCCTCATGACCAGAACAAGATTGAAAGACTCCATCTCTTGCTTGCTTACTTTTCATAGCAGAAAAACATATTCTTTTCTCTCCTCTTGACATGCAAGTAGCACAGAACATTGATTTGTTATCTTCACATTTAATTTAATTCCTCATTTTCCCTTTTTGTAAAATGTCCTATCCGGATATTTATTAATATTTCTTTGCTTAAATTTAATATTTTATGTCTTTTTATTCCTGCGGACTTATACAAATCCACTAAAACTGTTTGGGTGTCAAATATACCCGAAGCATAAAAATATCATCTAAAGTGTTGATAACTCACAACAAATAAAATAAGGATATGAGTATTTCACCTTAATGAGTAAAGCTGACTTAAAAATGCAGAAACTTGTACCTAACTTGATGAATTGGTTCTTCACATTGTTTGCATTTTTCTTTATGCTGGTCTTTCAGTAACATTAAATTACGTGAAGTTAACTTTAACGAGTAATCAGCATTTAAAAAGAAGGATCTACAATCTCATTTGTGAACATGGTTTGACATCATTGTTCTTGATACTGCTTTTGGTACTGATCCTTCAGCAATGTTAGCACATGAGAAGATACTTATTAAATAATTTAATCATTATAAGTGAAATTTGGCAAGATGGTAGTTTGAAATGCTGGTTAGATTTAATCTTTTTTCTATCAATAAAAAAACTGCCTAAAAACTACTTTAATTTGGTTTCTTTTGATTTTGTAGCTTATGTTGCATCTTAGGTTTCATTAATAATATTTAATAAAAATAATGTATTCCAGTACGTTTGCCAATGTGAAACACAGTCCTGTAATCAACATTGTTGCTCATTTGAGCATTTGATTCTTGTAAGCATTGCTCTTGAAAGGATAATCCTTTCCGTTCTCAGATATTTTTTAATATGAATTGGTAAATATACCAGTAATGAACCCAGTTTGCAAGCACTGGACAGCAAATATTATTTGAGTAGCTGACTCTGTATAATTATAGTTTGCACTGTTCCTGATGCTGATTCTTTATAAATATTATGTTGTCGAATGACAATACTAGTGATAAACCTGATTCAGAAATATTGGTCCCAGTAGATCAAGTGAGAAAGTGGTTCTGCATAAATATTGTTGCTAGATTCCTAAATTAGATACAAGAAACATCATTTGAAAATTATTTGTTGATGGCATGGTCATTAGTTCATATATATTGATATGTGATGTCTCAAGATTGATAGTGTCAAATACAAATATGCAGAACAAGCTGATCAAATAAGATACAAGATTAATTATTTTAAATTGCTTCCTATTCTCATACACTGTTACATATACATTCATTAGTGATGGCTCAGTATTGACAATGTCAAATACTAAAACCTACATGATTAATCAATTAAAATTTTAGATGCTAAAGGCACTGACTCAAAAGCAATCATTTGTGATTCATATTGTTTGTCAATATTAAAACCATCACTAATGAACATGGTAACAGTGCCAGTAGCAAACAATTTCCAAATGATGAATCTTGTATGTCATTTGAGTAGTTTGTCCAACATATTTGTCTTGGACATTATTTTTCAATATTGAGTGATCACTAATAAATGAATATGTACCAATGAATGTGAGCATAGCAAACAATTTTCAAATGAATCTTGTACCTTATTTGAGAAGCAGCATCTAGATATCTGTATTTGACATTACACTAATGAATGAATTTATACAAGTGAACGTGATGATAGTATACAATTTTCAAATGCATCTTGTACTTCATTTGGGAAGCTGTATCCGGACAATTTTATTTGACATTATCAATATTAGGTGATCACTAATGAATGTTTATGTTCCAGTGAATCTGAAAATAGTAAAAAAACTTTCAAATAAAACTTGTATCTCATTTAGGCAGCTGCAGCTGTATATTTGTATTTGAAATTGTTTGTCAATATTGAGTGATCACTAATTGCATTCCATGTCAGGAGCTCTACACAGTGAAACATATACTAACAAGCTGCATAGATCTTGAACAAATGTGATTAAGATAATATCAAGAAACAATCTGAACGACATCTTCAACAAAGCTGACCCAAATGACCTTTTAGAATTTCTAATAGCAACAAAATTATATAACAAAATATAGTTGCAAAAGAAGATAGCATATAATTGTCGCACATCACATCACAACACCTCTACTTATATCTCAACAGCAATAGACTCATGAAAGATCAACAAGCAGTAAACAAAAACCAAGCAAATTCTTCAGCATTAAATGACCCAAAAGAGTAGATATGCTGGTAAAACAAACAACTAAACTAAACTAATGAATGTATACATGTGAATGTGAGATTAGCTAACAATTTTCAAATGAATTTTGTACTTCATTTTGACAGCTGCATCTGAATATTCTATTTGACATTGTGTGTTAACACTGAGTCATCTCTATTGAACATATATATAGGTGTGTGTGTGAAAATTTGCAAACAATTTTCAAATGTATCTTTGTCCCTCATTTAGGCAACCCCTTATGAATATTTCTATTTGACATTGTATATCAATATTGCTGCACAATTTTTGTTGATTTTGGGGTTGAGAATTTAATCTGTCATTCATTTTTTTCTTGCCAGCATACATCCTTTTGCAATTTGGGTCCTTCAGGAATGTTCTGTAGTTTAAGTTCTGCTCTGGTTTTCTTGAATCATTTCTTGATTGTTGTGGGTTTGATCTAGTTTTTTAAATATTGAATCCTGGGCTTCTTCATGTCTACAAACATCTTGGTCTTGATTACTACTTGGTCATTTGCTGTTTAACGTTGAATCTGTCTTTCTCTGTGCTCATTATAGGTTCCTTGTCTGAACTTGCCACATTTTCTCGTCCTGTTCTTTTTCTACTTTGTCATTCAGATCTCTTATGATGATGGTAATTTCCTGCTATTTGCAGTCCTACACCTGTTTCATTTATTTTCTTCATCCACATATATAAACCCGTGACCATTACTGATAAAATCTCCATTATTTGCTCACTTCAGTTTGCATGCTGCAAATATATTAATATTAACATCATTAATATTTTTTGGCTTGCCACATTGATGTAATGCTATTGCATTTCATGTTCCTACAAAAAAAAAATATTTTGTTTAATAAGATTAATGTAGAGACTTAAATATATTTCTTTTTAATCATTTGAACCTAATTGATTAAAAAAATGATAATGCTTGTAAGACACAAAGGGTTACAGGAAGTTATGGAAAATGAAAAAACTTTATTGTGGAAAAGTTAGTAAAAAGATGATAAAGGAACAGAATTCAGAAAGACAGAAAATTGACACTGACATTGCATTTAAATTTTTGAAGATTGTAGTTGGCAGGGAAGAAAAATCAGAAAGGATGTCCGCATCAATACATGTGAGAAAAGGAACTATGAGTAAATTACTGCATCTAGGTAGTTCAACAGTAAAATGGTGAGACCTACTTGTCAATCTAGTAAATTCATGCAGTTGAGGCATTAAGGAGGTAAGCTTCAACAGAACAAGTACGATTAATATATCTGTAGAAAACACAGAAGGAAGCTACATCACATCAGTGGGAAAGTGAATGAAGTCAAGATGCTAGGTTAGGATTAATTACATTACAGACTCCTTGAATTTTGTCAAGAATTTCTAGGTATATAGTAGGAGCACCAGACCTGATATAGCAGCAGTATTCAATACATAGACGAATGGTATAGTTATAAATATACAAAATAAATTCTGATTAGAAAAATTGTCTAGGATGACATTGTGAATTAACTTTGCTAGCATTAGACCTATCAATTGATTTAATGTAATCATTCCACTTCAGTGGAAATCATGATCCCAAAAAGGCACAAAGTGTTACACTTCTGGAGATTATCATCAGCCATATATGTGACGGGCAAAAAGGGTTCTCCTTGGTGATTTAATGAAAGCAGTTTTCTTTTGGAAGTGTTAAAATTTACAAGCCATTCCTTGCCCAAGTTAATCACATGTTGGTGTTCCTTTTTGAGAGAAGTTGCCAGATTTACATTGCCAGAACAGTTGAACATGCTACTAAGACAGGAATAGATAGTTGTCGTCTGCATAAATACCTGTCATCAAGAAGGTTGCCAATGATCAGAAACAGTTTAAGTCTGTGGATAGAGCTCTGGAGAATGCCTACATTAATATGAAATGAACTGGGAGCATATCAGCTTAACATGACCTTCATTAAACAATTTGTTAGAAATGATTGGATTAGGCCAAATACTTGTCAAGAGGCATTGTAGCATTGTAGCTCACAGAGAAGGCCAGTATACAAAACCATGTAGAATGCCTTTGAGTTTCACTATTCTTATCTAAAGCTTGATAGACAAATTCAGTGATGGCCATTAATTCATTGGTAGTAGACCTTGAGAAACAGAAGCCGTATTGCTCATCCAAAAGTTTTTATAAAGTAAGATGCTCACAAAATTTGACATTGATTAGAGCCTCTAGTACTTTGCCAAAACCATTTAAGAGACTTATAGGGTGATAATTTGAGGATTTAAAGGGTTCCTCAGGGATTCTTGAAATACAAAAGAGGACTTCCAACAAACTGGAAAGTAAGAAGCAGTGAGGCATTTGTTGTAAAGTTTGGTTAAAACAGGAATCAGTTCAGAATCCCATTTCTTTAAGAAAATTGCACAAATACCATTCAACTCACAAGCCTTGTTTAATTAGAAATTATAGCAGAAACCATGTTTGTCTTTTATTTTTACCTAACAAACAAAAAAACAAAAATTGACCACTCATTCTATTCATCCATTTTAAAAACTATTTGAGGCTTTATGAGAATATACAGACACCATTTTGGGAACAGTTATCAGCATTTTGCAAATGAGAAAATGTAAATTTTATCAATTAGGTTTTCATTTAAAACTCCAAATAATACTTATAATGAGGTTGAAATCTGATAAGTTCAATAGATTTATCAAACATCTGTCCCTGTTGAAGGTTTCAATGCAAAACTCTTGTCAGCTAACCAGATAAGTTACTTGAACTTTTCTTAATTTATTGAATATGCTGATTATATTATTTTTTTTAATTAGTAATCTTCTATTATTGTGAATTTTTATTAATAAGTCAATGTTAATATTTACATTTGAAAAGTAGCATAAATTTTGCTAGATGATGTGAAGGGAAAATATTTTGTGTTAATTTGAAATCTATTTTGTCTTAAATTATTTTATTGGTAATGAGTATCACTAACCCAGTACACAGAAATAAGTTTTCAACATGGAAACTGTTCTTAAACTAATGTTATTTTATAAAATTTACACACAATACTAGTTTTACAAGTTAATTATTTTAATGGTTTAATTATTTTCTTTTTTGGAAGTAATTTTAGCTTCTTGATATGCAAATAACCTTTTCTTCAATGAGAAAGTATTTCATCACTCTGAGCAGTATGCTGATTAAAGTTACACATTTTCTAGACACTAACTAATTATCTAAATATGATAGGAAAGGTTGAAAACTTTTTCTAATCAATCATCAATGTCTACTGGGAATTACTACATGTAGTAACAATATCAGAAACAACTAATTTGTCTGCCAAAGGGTACAGCCATATGTATAGGTTTTTATCAAAAGTGCTTTATCAAGAAATATCAAGTTACTGTGCCTGCAGTGCAGATCTGGTGAGAGCATTCTGTCTTGTCCACACTATTGATGAGTATTAAGATAGTGGACATTCATTTTCAGCATTTTTTGTCTTGCCTTTTTCATAGTATAAACCATAAGGGACACTTGTTCATGTAGATGATTGATTTACCCCAGTATTATATGAATAATATATTCATACGACTTTGTCTCTTGTTCGCACATCACATGCCTCAAAGATAACAAATGAAACTAACATATACTCTTGTGCAAATTAATTGAAACAACTGCTTGAGTTTTCTTTCCTTTACTATACAGTCAATTTTAGATCTACTGGAGTGACAGGATGTAATCGATTTCTATTTTTTTCTCTGATTAGATCATTTGCAGTGGTTTGCAGCAATATGAATCTATTTTCAGGGTGTATGATAAAATCTGTTTGGCCTTGAAAAGTATTGCATCATCCCTGATTGCATCAGATTTTTATAATGCCCAGACACTATTGTCTTGACTGTTAGTTGTCCTATGGCTATTGTCTGCAATGGATGTTACTCCAAGGAAGCGTATGAAAATTATAATGCTGCACAAACACACTGGCAAGCCTTACAGAGAGATTGCAGCTGTTGTTGGTATCAGCCTTTCAACTGTCAGTTGTGTCATCAAGGTGAAGAAACAAACTGAATTCATCAGTCCAAAGCATAAACAAAACTACGGTCAGAAGAGAAAAACTACACCAAGAGATGACATATATATGATCAGGGAAAGTGTGAAAGATCCTTGGAAGACATTATTCATTTTGTATCATTTAATTTGTGCAAGGCTGTTCTTATTAGAATATTTGATAGGTGATATTTAGTTTCTTTTTATGAGTCTAAAGTAAACATGTTAGAATCAAATGTTATTATTATTAAGGTACTTCCTCTAAAATACTTTAAAAAATTTGGTCGTATCATTTTTTTGTCATCACCATTTTTGTGTTTCTGTTACAGCAGTAGCTTGTTTTTGCCTGCTGCCAGGTTATTTCAATTTTCCTCTGACTTTTATTTTGAAGTTAGAGACTTTCACCTGTTGGATAGGATGAAATTACTTACCAACAAAACTCCTGTTTGATTTCTTTATTTTCTAATATCACAAAACCTGTTCTGTTTTAATACTTTCTTTTCTCATGCTTCTCACCACTGGAACTCTCTTCCATTTATTGCTTTCTTACCACCTAACCTCTTAAAAAATTTAAATGCAATGACAATCACCATTTTCTATCTTCCTGAAACCTCTCCTATTATTGTTCTTTCTCTTCACTAAAATATTCTCATTCTCTTTCACTTCCAGTTACCCCTTTGCATCTTATTGGCATGCTTGGGATGAAATTATTAAATATATATATAATTACATTTTTGACTACAGAAAAAAAAATCTTGTTGCTTTTATAGATATTCCAAACATCCAGGTTAAAAACTGTATTTTTTAATTTCTCCTTTCCTTGCATATTTTGCCAGATGTCATATTGTAAGGATTTTTCTTGTGTGTGTATGAAATTTCTCATGATATGGGAGCCATTAATAAAGAAACAGAAATGGCAACAAGGTTTCAACAACTGCAGCTGCTGAAAAAACACATCTCAGTGAGTGCTGCCCTGCATGACAAGTAGCAGCAGAAGCACTCATTAGCAGGTAAATTATATTTAAGGCTCCATGTTCACAATAGCCTAGTGGATTAAAGCGTTGATTTGTAGTAGTCATTTTGTGACATAGCAATTGTGAGTGCAATCCCTGCACATGGATTTGGTAGAAACTAGGTGAGCCATAACTGAGCCATAGTAAATAAGAACTAGAGAAGACATATCTTTAGACATGGGCAGTGGAATGAGAATCTAACTCTGTAGATTAAATAAATGGTTCAGTTCCAAATTTCTTGAAGGCATAATAACTGAAACATTGTGATAACAACAACAAAAGTGAGAACAATAGCCCACATGTAAATAATAATAATAATAATACCAATGCCACGTTCGAAAGAATCAAGATAGAAAATTCTTAATTTTTCTTGTTATCATCTTATTTTGCATTTGTTATAGCCAGCAATTATTCTCTAAAGATATTTTGATCTTGAGAAAGATTTCAATAGAAATTGTTTATTTAGTAGATATTGTAAACAATGCTGGAAAAGTCCATATTTAATCAACAGAGTATGACACAGTATCCCTTATTTGGTATTATTTGATATTTTCCACTTCCTCTCAATTTTATTTTATTTGTGTATATAGAGACATGTGTTGTGGTGCAGTGGATATCAACTCAGAACAACAAATCTGACAGCCGAGTTCGAATTCCAGTTGAATTCCTTGCATTCATTTACACACAAATACCTTTGGGAAAGGTATTAATCCATCTCTTCCCTCCAGTTATGGGTTAAATAATAGGATAGATTGGATTCTGTAGCCTTGGCTGGCAACCAATCTAACGCAGAAAGCAATAGCAACCTACTGTGGGATAATCTTCTGCCAAGTCAGTCATGTCTCTTTCGAGACATGATCGCCCAAAGCATGTATCACGTATGGCACTTAACTGACTGTCTATATAGATATTTGAAATATAAAATACAATTTATTTTCATTGGTCAACTACTAAAATTTAACTAACAAAATAATTTAAATCAAGATTCTCTGGGCTGAATATTTAGACTGATAATATTCCAAATTCTACACAAATATATTAATGTTTCCTTAAATTGACTTTTCATGTAAAATATCTGACATTTGGAAATAGTCATAAGGATCACTTAAGACACTTGTCGGACCTGCGGACTGGTGATTTTCTAAGCACAGCGTAGATGTGGCACAGGCCAAAAGTATGGAGCACCTTGTGAGGATTAAACTTACTACTCAGTCATAATAATTCTAATGAGACAAGCTTGCTAATCATTATACCACGTCAAAGTGCTTCAAACATAGTGGATTGATGAACTTCAGTTTTTTTGTCTATAAATCTTTGATAATGATTCAACTTCTGGCAGATCATAACTTAAATCAAAATATTTATCCTCTAATAATTAAAAAAATAAAGATTTAACTTTTTATCAAGAAATGTTAAACTATTTAGGTTCTTTTTCTTTTCAAGAATGACTACTATTATATAATATAGATTTGTAATTTTTCCTTCTTTCTTGTTATCTGCAGTTTCATTGATTTTTAAGCAATGTCTCTGTTTGTGTCCTTACAGTAACAAATGATAATTAAATCATTTAGAGTTTGTGCGATTTCCATCTTGACTGTTAAGAAACATTTTTATTATGTTTCCCTTGAGGATTTCAGCCATTATAAGCAGAAATATTCTGGCTTTCTTCTTTTTATTTAAGTAAATTAAAATTGAATTTGACATTTTTTTATCTAATGCAAGTATTTTTGTTCAATGTTCTGAAGCAGTATTAGTCATCTAAATATTTTTTGTATTTACTTCATGAAATTCTAATAATCATTATTAATCCTAGGATGTGATTATGATTAATCGTATAATTTATGACATTCTTTATTTAAAGTCTATTTGAAATGAAGGAAATCCAACTTTCTGTTTTATCCAAGTCTGAATCACCTCATGCTATAAGTGACCAATGTATTGGTCACTTATAGCATGACTACTACTAATAAACGTTCTATTATTAGTAGTTATGAAAACAATTGATGAGTGAATGAGCAAAGCTATAAATGTTGAACTTGCTGTGATCGTTCTTCCATTGCCTACCTCAGTCATCATGACCTTATTTTTGCTTATTCATCCCATCCTTCTTAAACTGTCTCTGCTGCTACAATTGATCAAGCAATATACACCTCTCTTACATGACATCTCTTTTTGTCTATTGGAAGAGTGTCTCCAATCAATGGACATGTGGCTGTAATCCCAAGTCAATTGAATATTGATTATTTTAGATCAGGCTTCTGTGTTCTAATGTCACCCCCCCCCCCGCTCTTTGACATTCTGAAGCTGCAGTAATTTATTATATTGTCATCAATACACAGGCCACAATTTTATGTAATACATCTCTAATCTCTATATATAAAAAAAATAAAACTGGTTTAATGTTGAAATGTGACTTGCAAATCCAAGAATATTGTTAGTTTTCTCATTTGAGAAAATCTTCAAAAATTGAAAGCAACAATTATTATGTTTAGATTTTATTTGATTTTTATAATTTATCAAATGTTCAATTATGTCTTAGAAGTAGTACAAACTAATGGGTTGATAGTCCACTGTTTGTAGTGATTTACTTTAAGTGCTTGACACTTAGTAGAGTATTATGGTAATATTTTTATAATAAGTTTATAATAAAAACATAGTTTACTGCAACACAAGAGCCGTTGTGTTTCAGTACTATCTTATTTAGCACCTCGTCAGGCAGTGAAATATTTTTTTCTGTTTGGAATTATTACATATAGAAACTTAAAAACAACACAGTTTTTTTTTTACCAAATCCAGACAATTAAGGGGGGGGGTATCTCAGCTAACCAATAGAAAATCAGGTCATGATGTATAGGAGATTGTAAGAGTAAAGGGTGATAGAGACTTAAAATGTCTTAAGACCCAGACATTTTTCATGCCAGTGAGGAAAAGACTTGAGAGATACATATGTTGCAATTTTGCAAGTTTGAAAAATTATCATGTGTCATTGTAAACGGTTACTGGATTTTCTTTAAGTTATTAATCAAATCAAAGTGGTGGATAAGAGACAAAGACAGGAAATAATTTTTTGGTTTTATTTTTTTAAAGGCACCGCACATCAAACATATGTATTTGACTTAGTGGGTGATCTACTCGCTAAGCCTCAACAAATTGAAATATCATAAAATGGGAGAATCAATCAATATATGCTAGAGGATAAATTATAGATTTGTAGTTATATTAGGAAAAATTAACTACATTTAAGGGTATGTTTTAGATGATGATAAAAATGAAAGTTACTTTGCTGTGTTTATTGATTAAGTTTAATTTTGGGAATTTGATAATTAGTAATTTTTCTTGTAAACATAGAAAACATGGCTTGTGTAAAGATTTAAAAGTTCTTTTTATCTTTTAATATTTTCCATTTATATTTTTGCGAAGTAGCCTCCTCGATTTAAAACATACTCTAAATTATAGTTAATGTAATTGGTTTTAGAATATGTTTATGTATACAAAGAAGATGCCCTAAAGTGTAAGTGTAATTTGTATTTTCATTTGGGAATTCAGAATGACTCTTGAGTTAATATTTCATCAGAGTTTAAATATCAGTAATATATTAGAGACACAAGAAAATTGTTGCTTGTTTTTAATCATTTCACCTCATGAAAGACTTTTAAGCCACTAGGATGAATGAGATTACTGAGTATGAAAGCAAACAGAAAACATTATTAAAGAGAGAGAGAGAGAGAGAGCAGTAAAAGAACAGGAATTAAAGACAGAAGATACTAACTGATATTGCATTTAAAATTTTGAAGATCAATGTTGGCTGGAAAGCAAGAACCTGGAAGAAATTTCCTCAAGTGAGAAGTGTGAGAGAAGTAACTGTTAGCATAGAACTTATGGTTACCTCTCCTGTAAAATTTCAACTGTAAAATGTTGAGATCCTGCTGCAAATCTAGTACTGCACTTAAATTCATAAAATCATGTTACCACAGAGGAAAGTTATCAGAATAATTATTATGGAAATATTTATAAAAAATATGAAAGGTGAGTTACATTACACTGATGGGAAAGTGACTGAAGTTGAGATGCCAAGTCAAGACCAATAACATTACAGATTCTTCTTTGGATTTTATCAAAAAACTATAAATGCATCACAAGCACCAGGCCATATGTGGCAGCAATATTTAACGCATGGATGAATGGTAGACTTTTAAATATGTAAGATACACACTTGTGCAAATTAATTAAAACAAAATGAATAAGCTCTCCGTAGGATATTTAACACTTTCCCAGATTACGTATATGTCGTCTTTTGGTGGTTTTTTTTTTGCTTCTGACTGTATTTTCCTTTATGTTTTGGACTGATGGATCCAGTTTATTTCTTCGTTTTGATGATACGACTGACAGTTGAAAGGCTGACACCAACAATATATGCAATCTCTCTGAAAGGCTTACTAGTGTGTTTGTGAATTACAATTTTCATACGTTTCCTTGCAGTAACATCCATCACAGACAATGGCCATAGAACAACTAATCGACAGTTGAGACAATAGTGTCTGGGCGTGAAAAAAATATGTCAATATTTTTCAAGGCCAAACAAATTTCATCATACACTCCGAAAATAGATTCATATTACTGCACACCACTGCAAATGGTCTAATCTGAGGATAAAATAGAAATCAATTACACCATGTCACTCTAGGGGGTCTTTTACTGACCGTATGGTGAAAAAAAGGAAACTAAAGCAGTTGTTTCAATCAATTAGCAAAAGTGTGTAGACTCTGGTGGTAAATATTGTCTCGCACAATACAGTGAACAAACTTTCCTAGTACAAGAAGTAACACTTAATTCAACATAATCTTTGCACTTCATATCAGCAAAAAACATTAGCCCAAGAAGTCAAAAGTAGCCATGTTCCTGGAGGTTAGCATTAGCTATACTGATTTAAGGTCAAAAGAGATTGTCTTAGGCAATTAAAAGAGAGCAGTTATATTTTAGAGGCGTTAAGATTAACAAGCCATTCCTTGCTCCACTTAACAGATTGTTGGTTATTTTTTAGAGCAGCTGCCAATTTGCTAAAAGTAGAGATTTTGTTACTTTTGTGTCTTTTTTTTATCAGGAGTCAAATAATTATGTCCTTTTTGTGATTTTTTTCTGTTATTTTCTTAAAAGTAAAGTATTGCTGAATTTAAATTAAAAAAAAACTTTTAGTTGTTTCCTTCTATCATAAATCCCCTCATTGTTACCAGATGAAATCGCATTAGAAATAAGATATTTTTCTGCAGAGGAAAATCTTCAGTTTGTATTCCATTAACCAGTAAATAGACTTTTACAATCAGATTCAATAGAATAATATATTTCTTTTCTAATTTTGTTGTTTTATCTTAATCTTATTGACCTATTAATTAAAAAATTTAGTTACTTTTTAGTTTTTTAAAGAAATATCTAAATATCTTTCTATTTGTTTTTTGCTTCACAATTGACCTTGGGTGTCTAAATATCTCCTGAGTAGTTTTTAAAATCTCAGTGCACTTGTGGAGGTGGATAAGTGGCTAGCAAAAGATAAAATGGATTCTTTAAGCTATTTTCATATTAGTGTTTCCTACAATAAATATACCTTGGCTTGATTAAAGTACACTATACCTACCTGTTCTTTCTTTTTTTTATTGTTGTTTAATTGTGTTGCAGATATGGTATATGGGCAGGATCAAATTCTTGAAATGAAAGTAATTATTTCACTCAGTTTTTATGATGCTTTCAATTAACACATCATTCAATAAATTCTAGGCCTAACTAATAAAACAACAACTTTTAGGCAAAATTCAACTTTATTCATCAACATAGTCTCCTTCTAGGGTGATACACTGATTCCAACGCTTCTCTAAAAATTTGGTGCCTTTTTTATAGAATGATTTGTCTTTGGCCTGCAAATATGCCTCAGTTTCCAATATCACTTCTTCACTGGAACCAAATCTCTTTCTCTGGAGGATTCTTTTGAGGTCTGCAAACAGCCAGTAGTCTCTGAATGTCAGATCTGAAGAATAGGGTGGATGTGAAAGCAATTTGAAGTGCAATTCATGTAGTTTTGTCATCATTGCAATTAACTTGTGACATGGTACATTGTCTTGGTGAAAGATCATTTTTTTCTTCTTCATTTGTGGCCATTTTTTGGTGATTTCTTCCTTCAAACGCAACAAACGCTAGTGATGGTTCTTCCTTTCTTAAGGTAATCGATGAACAAAATACCTTGCGCATCTCAAAATACGGAAACCAAAACCTTTCCTGATGTTTGCATCTTTGGTCACTTTGGATGGCTTTTACCTGCTGCTGTCCATTCAGCTGAATGTCGATTTGATTCTGGAGTGAAGTTTATGCAAAAAGCTCCTTGTTGCATTGAAACAGTTGCAAACAATGATTTGAATCATTAATTTGTTGTTGTTTTTGATTGACTGTGAGCAAATGTGGCACCCACTTTGAACACAGCTTTCTCATTGACAAATTTTCGTACAGAATGGTGAATATACTGTGTTCTTATATGCTCAACTCCTCTGCTATCTCACGCAACTCTAATTTACAATTGGCCAAAATGAGTTTGTGGATTTTTTGGTGTTTTTCAGGACAACTACTGATTTTGGGCGACCTGAGCATTCAGCATCATTTGTGTCTGTATGACTGCGTTTAAAGCCAGCATACCACCTCTTAACCATTGTTTCTGACTGAGCAGAGTCTGAGTAACACTTATCAAGCTATTGCTTTGCTTGAACAGTATTTTTTTCCATTAGAAAGCAATACTTTATTAACACATGGAATTCAGATTTTTCCATTGTTTTGAAAATTTGCAACAATAGTTTCACTTGACTGTAATTTGTAAACTAATAATCTGCCCAAATTTTGTCACGTGCTATTTGAAGGTTAGTACTTCATGAAAATCATATGGATTTTTTTTATTAGTGGTGCCATTTATATGTCAGGCCTGGGACTTATTGGTTGATGTGCTATGGCTTGATGAATAACCTCGCGAAATATATATGTATGTATGTTTCATAAAATAACTAATTTTAACTATTTAGTTCAATTGGCATAATTAATTTCAAGATTAAAATTAATAGCAAAATTCTGAAGAAATATAAATGATTTTATTTATTTATTACCCTAATTATTTATTTTATCTACAGTCAATGTCATGTCAGCATTTGTCAGTTTGGTAAAATAATGAGTCAGGTTAGTTCTTTGAGAAAAAAATAATCATGAGAATATCTGAGCAATAATGTGGTTTCTATTTTGAAAATTTTCATCTTGGTTAATTGAAAAATTATTTAATGCTAAATTCTGGAGATCAATGTTTCAGCTTATTTTTATGATTTGTATGTTTGACATCTTTATTTTTTCTTTGTCTGAGCCAATGAAAGAGTAAACTTCCAATTAAATAGGTGGTTCACTTAGATGGTGAGGGTCAATGTTCTACAATTCCCACAAGCAAGAAGGAGACTCCGGAATTCAAGCAATGAAATCAAATTCAGAAAAATTACTTTTCCAGTACAACAATAAAACATTAAATATGTGCAGGATATTTTAACACTTTGTTACTGTTAATCTCACAACTAACAAAGACTATACCTCTTTTAATGTGCTCAAATTTATGCAGCAATCTATTTGCCAGTTTGCTGCTTGCTACAAAATAAAAATACTACAAGTTTCAAAAAATAATAGTACTATCATTTGCAATGATAGAACTAATGCTCTGTTGTTTATAGGAATGTCACTAGTACTCTGTAGCTGATAGTCCGAGCACTAGTACTCTAGTTTTCAGTGATCACATTTGTACTCTATAGTTTGCAACGATAGCACTTGTACTCTGTGGCTGACAATGAAGGCACCAATATTCTGTGGTTTGAAATAATCACATTTGTACTCTGTAGTTTAGAATGATGGAATTTGTACACTGTAGCTGACAATAATGGCGCAAGTATGCTGTGGTTGGTAATGATGGCACTAATACACTGGGGTTTGAAATGATAGCACTAGTACTCTGTGAGTTGAAATGGTGGCATTTGTACTCTGTAGTTTGCAATAATGCCATTTGTACTCTGTGGCTGACAATAATGGCATTTGTATTCTGTAGTTTGCAATAATAGCATTTGTACTCTATGGTTGACAATAATGGCATTTGTACTCTGCGGCTGACAATAATGGCATTTGTATTCTGTAGTTTGCAATAATAGCATTTGTACTCTGTGGCTGACAATAATGGCATTTGTATTCTGTAGTTTGCAATAATGGCATTTGTACTCTGTGGCTGACAATAATGGCATTTGTATTCTGTAGTTTGCAATAATAGCATTTGTACTCTGCGGCTGACAATAATGGCATTTGTATTCTGTAGTTTGCAATAATAGCATTTGTACTCTATGGTTGACAATAATGGCATTTGTACTCTGCGGCTGACAATAATGGCATTTGTATTCTGTAGTTTGCAATAATGGCATTTGTACTCTGTGGCTGACAATAATGGCATTTGTATTCTGTAGTTTGCAATAATGGCATTTGTACTCTGTGGCTGACAATAATGGCATTTGTACTCTGTAGTTTGCAATAATGGCATTTGTACTCTGTGGTTGACAATAATGGCATTTGTACTCTGGCTGACAATAATGGCATTTGTATTCTGTAGTTTGCAATAATGGCATTTGTACTCTGTGGCTGACAATAATGGCATTTGTATTCTGTAGGTTGCAATAATGGCATTTGTACTCTGCGGCTGACAATAATGGCATTTGTATTCTGTAGTTTGCAATAATGGCATTTGTACTCTGTGCCTGACAATAATGGCATTTGTATTCTGTAGTTTGCAATAATGGCATTTGTACTCTGTGGCTGACAATAATGGCATTTGTATTCTGTAGTTTGCAATAATGGCATTTGTACTCTGCGGCTGACAATAATGGCATTTGTATTCTGTAGTTTGCAATAATGGCATTTGTACTCTGTGGCTGACAATAATGGCATTTGTACTCTGTGACTGACAATAATGGTGCAAGTATGCTGCAGCTGACAATGAAAGGACTAGTATTCTATGATAGGCAATTGTGGCACGAGTACTCTCTGGTTTACAATGATGGCACAAGTACTCTCTGGTTTGCAATGAAGGCACGAGTACTCTCTGGTTTGCAATGAAGTCACGAGAACTTTCTGGTTTGCAATGCTGGCACGAGTACTCTCTGATTTGCAATGATGGCACGAGTACTCTCTAGTTTGCAATGATGGCACTAGTACTCTCTGGTTTGCAATTATGGCACGAGTACTCTGGTTTGTACAGTCTTTCTGGTTTGCAATGAAGGCACAAGTACTTTTCTGGTTTGCAATGATGGCACAAGTACTATCTGGTTTGCAATGATGGCACAAGTACTCTCTGGTTTGCAATGATGGCACAAGTACTCTCTGGTTTGCAATGATGGCACAAGTACTCTCTGGTTTGCAATGATGGCACAAGTACTCTCTGGTTTGCAATGATGGCACTAGTACTCTCTGGTTTGCAATGATGGCACTAGTACTCTCTGGTTTGCAATGATGGCACTAGTACTCTCTGGTTTGCAATGATGGCACTAGTACTCTCTGGTTTGCAATGATGGCACTAGTACTCTCTGGTTTGCAATGATGGCACTAGTACTCTCTGGTTTGCAATGATGGCACTAGTACTCTCTGGTTTGCAATGATGGCACTAGTACTCTCTGGTTTGCAATGATAGTATTAGTACTACCTGATTTTCAATAATGGTACGAGTTCTATCATATTTGCAGTGATAACACTAGTACTATGTGATTTGCAATTGTGGCACTAATACACTGTGTTTTGCAAAGATGACACTAGTCTGCTGATGTTTGTAATAAAGGCACTAGTACTCTTTGGTTTGTAATGATGGCACTTCTATTGTGCTTTGCAATGATGGCGATCGTGCTTTTTTATTTTTGCAATGATGGCTCTAGTACTCTGTGGTTTGCAATTATGGCACTAGTGTTTTGTGTTTTTCTATTATGGCACAAATACTCTGTAGTTTGCAATAATGGCATTTGTTCTCTGAGGCTGACATTGATGGCATTTGTACTCTGTGGCTGGCAGTGAGGGCACAGGTACTCTGTGGCTTGCAATGATGGCACAGGTACTCAGTGGTTTGCAATGATGGCATTAGTATTTTGCTTTGTAATGAGAGCACTAGTACACTGTTGTTTGCAATGATAACACTAGTAAACTGTTGTTTGCAGTTATGGCACTAGTACTCTGTGCTTTGCAATGAGGGCACAAGTACTCTCTGATTGGCAATGATGACTCAAGTAGTTGATTAGGCAAGTCGTTGTTTCCCACACATTTCTCTAATAACACTGATGGAACTGACTTACTGATAGATCTCTTTTTTACTTCTTTCCATGACTCTTGCCATGTTATGCAGCTTGACTTTCTTGGCAACTCTGATTATTCTGTAATTTCTGTTAATATCTCCTGTCACATCTTCTCCTCCCAGGACCTCCAGACCAGCAGAATATCTTACTGCTATTAAAGAGCAAACTGGGCGTTGTTCCATAATTTCCTGTGACATCCATGACATCTCTTGGAACAAAGTTTTTAGTCTTTCACATTAAAGACTGCATATCCAAGGTCTCTTCTTGGGTTAAAGCTGGCATCAATGCTTTCATCCCAGCTAGGAGGTTACAACTTAAACCCCATTTGCCCCGGTTCTCCCCTGCTTGCTCGGTTGCTATTGCACACAAGAAACCCTTCTTCTGGCTTTATTGGAGCCATGTGTCTGACCATGATATGTGCCTTTTTGCCTCTGCTTGTAATCAGTACAAGAGGATTCTAAATTATGCTAAGCTGTTGTTTGCTGAAAGAATGAAACAGATGAGGTCTTCACATCTTCAGTGGACAAGGCTGAATGCTTTGTTCGCATATTCTCTACCAACTCAACATTTGATTTAGCTGGGGTATCCACATCAGACTTCCTATATAGAACTGAGGCTCAACTGAGTGACGCTCACATTATTTCCTCACTGGTCTCTAACATAATTTCAAAGTTTGACCCCCATAAGGCAAGCAGAAGTGACGGAATCCCAATCATGGTCCTGAAAACATGAACTCTCCTCTGTCCTTTCCAAACTCTACAACTACTGCCTCTCTGTTTCTTGCTTTCTTGCTTGCTAGAATTCTTCCTCTGTGGTTCCTGTATTTAAGAATGCTGGAGAACCCTCAGACCCTAATTATTGCCCTATCAGCCTTCTGCCAATTTTTGGCAAAGAGCTCAAGGCTATTATCAATGCTGAATTGGTTCACTCTCTTACAGCCCACGGCCTCTTCTCTGATAAACAGTATGGTTTCTGCTTCACCAGGTCTACTACTGATATGTTAACAACCATCATATATACCAGGCTTTCGATAAGAACGGTGAAGCTTGAGCTGTTGCACTAGATATCGCCAAAGTGTTTGACAGAGTCTAGCATGCTGGCCTTCCATGCAAGCTACAGAGCTATGGTATAACTGGATGATTATTTGATCTAATCTAGTCTTTCCTTTCAAATCATGTAATGAAGGTAGTATTGAATGGACATGCTTCCAGATACTAACATACAAAAAAGGGTGTTCCACAGGTTCTCTTATAAGTCCTATGCTTTTTCTGATCTTCATCAATGATCTCCCTGATGTAATTAGATCCCAAGTAGCCATCTATGCTGATGACACAACCGTTCACTCCTGCCTTGAGAAGAAATCTGCCAAGGCTAACAAAGCAAACTTCGCTGCTGGTCTTGAAAAGGACCTCCAATCTGTGGTGAACTGGGGTAGGAAATAGCTTGTAAATTTTAATGCTTCCAAAACGAAGCTGCTATCCTTTAATCACCATAGACAACCACTCCTACTCCCAATCAGCATGGATCAGGCTAGTCTCCCTGAAAGCAAAACACTGTACCTCCTTGGCCTAACTCTATCAGCCGACCTCAAGTGGAATAACTACATTGAGTCCATAGCTTGGTTGGTTCCCTTTTTAGGGCCATAGGGCCAGGAAGTTATTCTCATTTGAATCTAACTTGCACATACATAAATCTACAATCTGACATGCATTGAATACTGCTATCACATTTGGTCAGGTGCTTTTACTATTCATCTCGGGCTTCTTGATAAAATCCAACGGAGAATCTGCAATGTAATTGATCTTGACCTGGTAGCTCAATTCTAGTCACTTTCTCACTGATGAAATTAGGCTTCCCTCTGTCTCTTCTATAAATATTTTTACGGCTTCAGCTCCAATGAGCTTAGCTCCCTGCTGCCTCCTCTGCATGTATTTAGTCAAGCTACTAGACTAGTGGCTAGGTTCCACACTTTTTCTTCTCTTACCCATTCTCTGACACTCCCGTAATTGTTCCTCTTTCTCATCACTCTCCTCTTATGTAACCCTCTGCACACCAGTGACAGCTCTGCCTTGCTTGGAGTGAAATGATTAGAAGAAAAGTACTCTGTTATTTGCAATGATGGCACAATGACTCTGGTTCATACTGATAGCACTAGCACTTAGTGATTTACAATGATTGCACAAGTTCTTTGTGATTTCCAATGGTGACATTTGTACTTTGTTGTTTGTAATGATGGCATTTGTACTCTGTGGCTGTCAGTGATGGCAGTAGTACTATGTGATTTGCAATAATAGCATTTGTACTTGGAGGCTGACAATGATGGCATTTCTATGCAGAGGCAGACATCACTGGCATTTATACTCTGTGGCTGGCAATGATGGCACTAGTACTCTGTTTTTTTGCAATTATGGCACTAGTACTCTGTAGTTTGAAATTGTGGCATTTGTTCTCTGTAGTTTGCAATGATGACATTTGTTCTCTGAGGCTGACAGTGAGGGTAGTAGTACTCAGTGGCTGGCAATGATGGCAGTAGTAAACTGTTTGCAATGAGGCACTAGTACTCTGTGCTTTGCAATGATGACACACATACTCTGTTGTTTGCAATTATGGTACAAATACTCTGTAGCTGACAATAATGGCACAAGTACACTGTGGTATGCAATGATAGCACTAGTACTTGCTGATTTACTATGGCTGGCAATGATGGCAGTAGTTAACTGTTTGCAATGAGGCACTAGTACTCTTTGTGGTTTGTAACGAATAGGCACCAGTACTTTGTGGTTTGCAATGATGGCACCAGTACTCTGTTGTTTGCAACGATGGCACCAGTACTCTGTTGTTTGCAACGATGGCACCAGTACTCTGTTGTTTGCAACGATGGCACCAGTACTCTGTTGTTTGCAACGATGGCACCAGTACTCTGTTGTTTGCAACGATGGCACCAGTACTCTGTGATTTGCAACGATGGCACCAGTACTCTGTTGTTTGCAATGATGGCACAAGTATTCTTTGTTTTGCAATGATGGCACGAGTATTCTTTGTTTTGCAATGATGGCACGAGTAGTCTGTGATTTGCTATGATGCTATGTTACTCTGTAGTTTGCAATGATGGCATTTGTACACTAAAACTGGTAATAATGGCATTTGTACTCTGTGGCTGGCAATGAGGGCAGTGGTATTCTGTGGTTTGCAGTGATGGCATAAGTACTTTGCGGTTTGCAGTTATGACCGGTATTCTTGGTTTGTAATTATGGCATTTGTACTCTGTGGCTGACAGTTATTGCACTCATTCCATGTGGGTGATAATAATAACAGTAGTACTCTGTTCCTTGCAATGATAGCACTAATACTGTATGATTTACAAGCATAACTCTAGTACTCTATTTTGCAATGATGTGTGTAGTATGATGTGGCTTTTAATAGCACCAGTACTGTGTGGTTTGTAATGTTTAAAAAAAGTCTTTAAATGATCTAACTGGTTATAAAATCAACCAATCTAACCATCTGACTATGCCAAAATAAGTAATGGATTTGTTTTCAAGTTACTTTTCCATAATCTGGTTTCAGTTGTGAGCAAGATTGTTGATTTTTTTTTTTAAATTGCTTCTGATTATTCTTCTTTTAGAAAAAAACTTTTGAAATTTAAGAAGCAAACTTTTTCTTCAATATTTACCTGTATTCCAAAACTTTAATTGATTTTTTTTAAATTTTGGTTTTAACACTTTCTTCTCAGGATTGAGTATATATATATATATATATATATATATATATATATATACCATTTGTAAACGAGTTATTACGCAACCCAGGTTTCTATCATGAGTAGTTTCTTCAGGTGATTTTCACATGGTAGAAACCTGGGTCACATAATAACTTGTTTACAAATGGAAAATATTCAAACATTCTACAATATAATTGTATTGAACACTTTTTAATACAAATGTGTGCTGGTCTAATTTTATTATGACCAAAACTAAGTAATTAAACAATCTATACACACACACACACACACACACACACACATATAATGTTGATAACTACAAAGAGTTTGTTTCTTTAACTGAGTAGATTCATGCTGAATCTGCTCAGTTAAAGATACAAACTCTTTGTACTTATATATAAAATCTCAGATAGAGTATATCTGTAAAAGACCACTATGGATAAAGACAAAAAAATAAATTCTCCTAGCCAATATGTATTCATCGAAACGTGTCAGCTACAGTAAAATAAGATTTTCTTTTTGATTGTTATACTTACAAAAATAGTTTTAAATTATGTTGTAATTATGGATAAAAATGCTCAATATCAGTGGTAGTGTTTACAGTGTCGTTCATGCTTGAATGCAATTTTCAGGTCATGTGTTTTATGTGTTGTTTCAACCATGTATGCTGCTCAGTGATGCAACACTATAATAAAGATGCTCCCATTTCTAATATAGTTCTGTTTAGTACACTGTCAAATTTTATATTAGTCAATGTTTTTTCACTTGGTATTAAAAAACAAGTGTTGAAATGTTTTCAGGGCATACTTATATGGGCAATACATTATATGAGTTTCAGCTTTTATACAATTGTTATTAAAGAAATTGATAATTTTTTCAGAGTGCCAGTTTTAATGTGGAATATAAATATTTATTTATAAATAAATCCAAAAGATGTTGGTTATAAAAAGACATATTTGAACACAAAGTACATTATATCTTCATAAACTATGTTATTGTTTTACATATTAATAGGAGCTTTTTCTCATTCTATATTCTTCATGAGTATTTTCATCTGTTGATTTTACTAACTTTTTCTACGATTTTAACTTTAAGATTACATTCAGCCTTTATTATTGCTTCCTAGAAAATCTTTGTTTCAATATTGTTTCCCATTTTCATATACATCTCATTTAATGATGGACCACAAATCTTCTATTGGATTAATATCTGAAGAAAGTCAAGATTGCACCTTTTAATTTAGTGTCTTTGAGAAATTTTGTTAAGAACGGCAATAGTTCAGCTTCACAGGAAATGAAGGATCATTTTATCTTGCAATTCTTTAGCTTAAGGCTTCTTGGTTATGACCTGTACCACTCAAAAAGTATCTGGTCCAAGAATAATAATTCTCTGCCTTTATCTTTATATCATTATGAATTTTGAAGGGACCTATAATTTTATTACCAAAATTCAGTGAGTCAGTAAACTGCCATACTTGATACACACTTGGGTGATCATGTGTCTTTCAAGTCATGTCTGACGAGACAGAGTATTTTTCTACAGTAGGTTTCCATTTCTTTCTCCATAGAGTTGTTGCCACCCAAAGCTATAGAACACAATCTTCCTTCTATTTACTCAGTTGACGGGAGGAGAGTTGAATTCATATCTTTCTCAGGGTTATTAGCACAAAAATTAATCTAATGAACTCTAGTGGAATTCAAACTTGGCTCTTTGATTCCTTGGTTTGATCCACAATCTATTACTCTACCATGCCTTTCTGTTGCTTAAATTGCTAGCTCAAAGCATTCCCCTCCACACTTTTATTTTTGTTGTTTGATGATTTCTATATAAGACCTGAACTAACCTTCAGATTGATCCAATGTAGTTCAACTTTCATCACTAAAAATGACTTTTGAAATATCAATTTTCATGTATTTCTGTATCTAACTTACATATTTTGCTTTGTAATTTTTACTTGAAATTAGCAACTTGATTTCTTTTCAACTCTTTAGCCAATGTTAGTATTCTTCAATGTTTCTCTCCATCTGTGTTTGCAAAACCAGTGTCTTCAGATGTTTTTGGTGGTCAATCCACTTTTATTTTCTGATCATTTTAATTTTTATCAAATCACTTTTTGTCATATTCTTAAAGCAAGATTTTTTTGGTCTACTTGTCAATATCTGAAATTAGTTTTATGATTGATCTAAGATCTTTTTGACATTTTTACAATCTCCATTATCGAGTTCATGTCAATAACATTATAATGTCTTTTTTTAATTTTTAAAGTTATGTCTTTTTAATTTTTTTAAAGACCTATTATTGAAGGCAAGAGGGACAGAGGGAAATAGTAAATAACCTACCTAATGGGTTTGCATAAATAGATAGCAGAACAGGATCACATAATGAGGAAAGAGGATTTGGAGAATTTGACACTCACAAGACATATTGAAGGCAAGAGGGATAGAGGAAAATAGTGAGTAACAATAAGGGGTTTGTGTAAATGGATGACAGAACAGACATGCATACTGGACATAATGAGGAATGAGGGCTTTGGAGAATTTGACACTCACATGGCATATTGAGAGACAAAGGGAAACTGCAAATACCTTGCCTAATGGGTTTGTGTAAATGCATAGTAGAACAAGGACTGGGTGGGTAAGGAAAGAAACATTGTCTAGAAAGGATAGCAAACTAGAGATCCATGATTGCCTGAATGGATACTGTTTGTAAAAGATTATATTTCTCTTGTAAATATAAGCATATACTGGAAATTCTACCAACTTCAGATCTTTATTATTTACATTCTGACTGTTGTCCTCATCTCTGTTGTTGTTACCATGTTTATTTGGATGTATATTTGTTATAGACTGCCTATTGTCTTGTATGTCCTAAAATAATAAAATAAAAACTAGACAATATATCCCTAGACATGGATAGTGGAATGAGCATATTTAACTCCCATAAATTAAACTGTATTCAGTTTGGAATTCTCTTTTGATTCCTGGATCAATATACACTTGATGAAGGCTGGAGGAAACAATTAGTGAAATGTTTTAACAACAAAAATGTTGAGGACAATATTCCAAATGTAAATAATGATAATTCCCAATTGCAGAAACTCAAACAGAAATTATCAGTTGTTGAAAATCTTATTTTATTGTCTTTATCATAAAATCCAACTGTGCATGTTATTATTTTCTGCCACACATTCCAAAATAACATTTTACAGCACATTTCTTTGGTTTTTAATTCTTTGATAGTGATAATAATCTTTCTCAACTTACACTACTGAAGATAATATTAGCAACCAACTTCCTTTTTTTTTTTTAATACAATCATTAAATTTCTTTTTCAAATTGAACCTTGCGTTTTTGTCATTTTTGAACTTTTCATTTAAATAAAAATATTCATATGAAAATATATAATATAATTATATTTTTTCTCCTTAAGCTTAAGGATGTGCGTTGTGGTCCAGTGGATATCGGCTCGGAACGAGAAACTGGGGAGCCGAGTTCAAATTCCAGTTGAATCCATTGTATTCACTTACACGCAAATACCCTTGGGAAAAGTATTAATCCGTCTCTTCCTTCCAGTTATGGGTTAAATAGCAGGACAGACTGGGTTCTATAGCCTTGGTCGGCAACCAGTCTACCGCAGAAAGCAATGGCAACCTACTGTGGGATAATCTTCTGGCCAGTCAGTCATATCTCTTTTGAGATATGATCACCCAAGCATATATCACGTATGGCACTTAACTGACTGACTGAAGCTTTCTTCTCTCAGTTTCAATTTAAATTTTTAGTGAGTTTTTGTCTTTTCTGTTATGCCAATTAAAACATTTAGAAAATAATGTTGCTATTGTTTTATTTCTAGAAATTTGGTGATTTTGCACTTATGCCTGATGTATATAGACTTAGATAACTGACTGTTACTTGAATTTGAGTTTTTGAATTCATTTTACACATCTGTGACATTGTTGTATTTAATGTTTATTAGTTTGTACTTGTTGATTGGCAGACAACTTTATCATCTCCATCACTGTCATGGCTAGGCTGTATAACTACACTTCAGTTACAAGAATTCATTTGAAATATTTCATTCGCTGACTGATTTCTTATTTAAGATTATTTAAATATTTTTAAATAAATTTTCAGATATATCTTCATTATCACTCAGTGTTGAAAACTAAAAATACAACAGTTTTGTTATCTAATTCTTGAGTAATATTTTATATTATGATGATGATGATGATCACATAAGCTGTTATCTTTCTTTGACATCCCATGTAACTTTTTTTTCCTCTCACTGTAGCCCCTTGTGCACAGGTGGCAGTCATGCCTTGCTTGGGGTGAAATGATTATAAAAATAGAGCTTGTTTTGTAGAGAAATTTAATGTTGATAGAAAATGAAGCATTTAGCAAAATGCTTTCTAAATTAGTTGTAGTGTGTGATGAGTATATTGAAATTTGCAGAATCTGTTGTTGTTGTTGTTGTTGTTGTGAATACTTTGTAGGTTGTTGCGGTGCTGGTGGTCTTCATCAGAGGGCATGAATGTGTTGGTAATGAATTAGTTAGTATGAATGTGTTGGTAGTGAATTAGTGAGTACTGCTGCTGCTGCTGCTTGCCTCCTCAGCACAAGCAAGCTGACTGACTTCTGCATCAATGATGAGGCTGCTGTTGTTGATTCTCAGCATTCACTAATAGCTATTCGCTAGTCCACAGACTTTGCCTCCTCCTCTTCCTGCTTCTTCAACAATGACGTTCATTCGTTCACAGATGCTGGAATTGCTATTGATCTCACTGGCATTCGCTGTTAATGTTATTTCCCGTGTGGGATACTGTGTATTTGATTTTTATGGATGTCCTTCTGTATGGTTCCAAATGAGCCTGTGTGTTGAAGGTTCAAGATGAATGAGCAAATGCTAAGCTCATTCATATTTCAAACCCTACCAGTCAATTTGCTATTCAATTTTGGAAATTTAATGTCAGTTGAAATAGGATTATATTCTCTAAGAATTCTTAAACGCTTGGTAATCTTTCAGTTTTGGTTCAAAATAGGATCCGGATAAAGGTTTCTATTCTAAGTGTTATCATTGGGAACCCTTTCCTTTCAAATTTTTCTGAGCCCTCAGTTAGTTTATCTTCCTGCCATTCTGTCTGGTTAATATGATCAAGGAAGGTTTGGTTTTCATTTCTTATTGAGCAATAAGTATTGTAAGATAGTTGGAGTGGCAGTTCAATTCTATAATTATAATTTCTTAAAAACATTATAAATTTCTGAGTGATAGGTCCAAAAATCATAGTTTAAATTTTTGTAATATTATTTGAAATGATTATCTGGTAAAACAAATTCATGCTGTTTCAATTGTCAGTGGTTCGTACTTTCAAAAATAATTTTGAACAATTTTTTTAAAAAATGTAAAAGTTATAGAATTAATACAATGAACTGAAAAGTTAATTTTAGGCTGGTGATAATTTCTAAGATTCAAATGAATAAAGTTTTCAGTTTTTGCAGATTGTTTTCATATATAATGGATTATAATACAGCATTTTCATGACTTTAAGATGTTTGGTAAGCCTAATTCAAGATTTATTGTACCATATTATTTACAGTATAATGCAATAAAACTGTTTACTGTTTTCATTATTGAACTGGAATATTTTTGAAGATATTTTGACTTATTTCATCCATACACTAGTTAGTTTCTCTAGCTATTATTTCAAAGAAATTACATCTTTAGCTTATTATGTTGAATATGATTATTTAAGTTTATTAGATATAAAGATTTTTTCATACAGAAATTTCACCTCTCTTAATCACTGATTAATTCATCTGATTAACATTAAAAAAAAATTTGATAACCAAAGAGATAAATTGCTACATACAGTTAAAAAAAGACATTAGCCACAAAATTCATTAGTTATAATTACTGGTTCTTAAACATAAAACCTTGACTAATTATATTTGCTATAATATTGGACTAAAAATATTATATTGAATTGAAGAGTTTTTTGGGGTTTTTTTTTAATATTAATTCTGAAATTTGAAAATTATTTACTCTGTAATCAATTTAGATTATATTCCAATTCAGAATTTTGTTTTGATTAATATCTTCATTTGTGATCTCTATTATGATATTTTAAACTCTATCTTGTTTCCATGTTTCAGATGTGTATCTATATTAACATCATTTAGTAACAATAATCTTATTTACTTGGTTATCTTGCCTCACATCATTTCATACTTTTGTTGGATATTCAATGTTTTCACAGATTTTATTTGTTGTTGCAGAATGCTAAAATGCAGGATCATTTATTTTCTATATCTATTGCTATTGGCAGAGATGTTATTCCTTCAAGTATCAGTAATTATGATATTTAATTAATTCACTTGAGGAGCTAAATCAAAAGAATGCAATAAATCTAAATGCTTATAATTTTTAATCATATTGAAATGGTTGGCATAACATTGTAAGACTTTAAAACCACTTCAACTGTTATGATACAAATTACTAATAAAGTTATATTTAAGTTTGGATGTGTTTTGAGAATAAAGATGTTTACTAACTTTGTGTGAAATTACAAAATTGATACACCCAATGTTGAAAATATCGTTCAGAAACACTAAATCCTGGAAATATGATTTTATTTAACAAAAAAACAGAATAGATATTTTATATAAGTTCTATGTATTTATTTTTTAAGTTTTTCTTTTAATAATAGTATCTTTTTAGCTTTACTAATTAAATGGCTTGACAGGAATTGGCCTTTGTCTATATTTCTGAGATGAGCTAGTATTTACATTATTCAGACTATTGTCCTAATCTTGGTTGCCATTTGTACAATGTTTTGGCCATTGTAAGCTCCGGCCTTATTCGGGTGCTTGGAATTTTGAATCAAACCCTTTATTACAATCACTGGAGTATATCATTTTCATTCCTTGCATAAAGCCTCGATTGAAGTCATGAGTTATCTCCCTCTAACCCTGCAAGTTACTTGTTCACCACTGCTGTAGCCTGATATTAAAATCACAAGGAATCAGGAACTAACCAACATCTATATCCACTGGACATAGATGTTGGTTAGGAATGAGGATGATATACCTCAGTGAATGTAATAAAGTGTTCTGTTTGAAATTCCTATAACCTGAAGAAGGCTGGAGTGTACAATGACCGAAATGTCATACAAATGGCAACGAAGATGAGGAGGAATTGGCCTGTCTCAGAGATGAAGTGACGAGAATTTTCTAAAGAAGCTCCGATATATGCTTACATTCTAAACAGAATCTACAATTTGTATTTTTTAAAAGATTTATACTTTTAAAATTTGTTGTCAGCTGATATAAATAGAAAAACTGGCTTTGTGCTGAGTAAAAGGATTTAAAAGAATCAATTGGTCAATACAATTCTTGAGTGATTGTCAATTATTTCAACATTTGGTCTTTTGTCGTTGGTTTTCATATAAATGCATTATACTTCTTTGTATTTGAACATTTAAGAGTTTTGTAAATTATAGTTTGTATTTTTATTATGTTTAGAAATAATAAAGATGAAATATTAATTTAGGAAATAAAATATAAAAATGTTCTGTCATTTTTATATTTTCTACAATATTAAAAGTGAATGTGAAAAAAAGATTTTGAAGGGCCTTAAGGAAACTACCACCACCTTTACATTTGTTGTTTTTCTTTTTTTTTTTTTTACTTTTTTCAGCACACTCATATCGGTTATTAAATAAAGTTTATAAAATTAACTAAAAAATTTGAAAAAATTTCAATATTTAAACAATTTTAGGAGCGGCTCAGTTTCTCATACAACATTATAGTAAATTGATCCTCTATTTTGGAACCACTTGCGTTGGGGTCGCTTTGTTTTTTGTTTTTTTTTAGCGGGGAGCGAGTTGTTGCTCTTGTTTTTGTCTTTTTAAAGTTTTCTTTAGTACTTCCGATTTACTGTAAGGTTGCATGAAAAACTGAACCCCACCTAAAATTCTTTAAATGTTGAAATTTTAACCTTTTTTTTTTTTTGTTAATTGGAAAGTTTAGGGTGTAATCGATAAGATTGCACTGAAAAATTTAAAAAAAATGACAAACAACAAATTTAGAGGTGGTGGTAGTCTCCTTCAGGTCTGCCAAGATTTCTTATCTGACTGATGATTTCAAAAATCATTTGTACTAGAGTAAAATTTATGATTTCATCTTATATGATATTTTCACTTGTGGATTAAAAGGAGAGAGCTGAGTGTATCATCCCATGAAATCTTGGCTATTTCCACTGATTGTATATATCTTATTTTTATATGTGCTGTGTTCCTTTAGGACTTGGGATATCATGGCTCTTGATGAGTTCTTGTTATTTGTAGCTCATAAAAAAATTTTTCTCTTTTTTGTTCTCACTACTAAACCTTATTCTGCCATCCATTTATACAAGGTAGATTATGCATTTACTTAATGGCTCTTACTTTCAATCTGTCCTGTGAGTTTAAAATTCTCTTTCCTCTTTGTGTGCCAAAAAAATTTCAACTATCTCTTTCTTTATATGTGTTCTTTTCGTTCCCATCTTTCTAGAATTTTATAGTTGCTCACATGTTGAGTCCATGTCATTCTCAGGATCCTCCTGAAGAACCACATTTCTGTTACCTTCTCTCCTCATTTATGAGGAGATTGTCCACCATTCACCAGCATATAGGAAGACTGTTATTACATAACACTTCCATACTCTTTTCTTTGTTTCTAACAAAACTTTTCTATTTTTAATAAATTTCTCAGCATTTAGAAGGCATTTTTTTCTAATATTTCTTCAATGTCACTCTTTCTCTCATCTGTCAAAACACTTTCCAGATATTTAAATTGTTGTACTTGCTTGAACTTTGGTATCTCTAATTTGTAATTTGTGTGTTAGGCTCTTCCTTTTGCTGACAACCATGCATGTCGTTAATTTGTTTACATATCTGAGAAAAGATAATGGCCTAAACAAGAACATATTTTTCTATTTCTTCATTAATTTCTCAGCTTTTGGAAGGCATCTTTTATAGTTCTTTCCATTGTCAGTTAAAACTCTTTCCTGATATTTAAATTGTTGTACTTGCTTGACTTTGGCATTTCTAATTTGTAATTTTCATGTTAGGTGCTTCCTTTTCTTGACAACCATGCATATGTTTAGAATGTTGATTTACTTGATAAAAAAAGGAGCCGAAAGGAGAACATATTTAATTCACTTCTGAAAATGTTGAAATGATAGAATGTCAACTATAATTAATTTAATGGTGTTTTGAAAAATCTTTTGTTCTGAATGTTTTGTTTAATTAGCTAAAGTAATCTTTTAGTACAACAAAAAATAGGCTCCCAGTAATAGTAAAGTACAAAAATTTTAAATTTCTCTCTATTATTTGAGAATAAAACTTTTATTTTTGTCTATATTTTTGAGATGAGGTATTGTAACTATTTTTCCCATTTACATTGTTTGGACTCTTGTCCTCATCTTTATTGCCATATTCACAAAGTTTTGGCTATTGTATGCTCTGGGATTCTCCAGGTGATATAAACGTTGGAATTTCAAACCTAAGCTTTCATTTAGACCACTGGGATAGATTATTCTAATTTTACATGCCATGCCTTTTTGGATTTCTCAATTTCAGTTAATTTTCTTCAGTAACTGAGTTCTCAAAGTTTTTTGTTTTTTTTGTGTGTCCTGCTTTTGAATTCACAACTCTTTGGCTCAAGTCTTTGAAACACAAAGTAACTGAGTGCAAACTTTGTTTTGTTTTTACTAAGGAAGGGACATTTTTTCATAATGTATTTTTATATTTTAGCAAATCTTTTGGCAGTGAGTGTGTATGTAGATACATATAATGTGTATATATATATATATATATATACACACACACCCACAGGCGAAAATATGTATTGACACACTCCTACACACATGGATGATACATTCCTAGGCCATATTGCTACCATCATAAGTCAACAAGATCCTTATGGTTAACATTTGCATCATTTTGTTTTTCTTGTTTTGAATATATAAAATAATTTATTCCTTTTGCTAATAGAAGCATCTGGATCAGTGAAGGGTTGAATATTAGACATAAACAAGATGACAAAATTTATCATCATAATTTTAACATGAAACATGTCCATTTTCAGTTGTTTCATTTGATCCCACTTCATTTTATATAGTAGTGTTAAGTTCCAGTTTGGTTTTGGTAATCGCTAAAACATATAGTGTACCCAGCCATGTCTAAAAATAGATAAAGAATCTGTAGCCACAGCTCAAAATAAAAGGGTCCCTAACGATAAGAAAACAAAATTCATTGACAATGACTAAAACATATGTATAACAAAAAAGTAAAAGTCCTGAAACATAACTAAATAGATAGTTCCGGCCAGTCCTTAAGTTTTTTGTTTTTTTATACGTTATGCAAGGCAGTAAAGCCACTAAGGCACATGTTACTGAGAGGTTATGGAGCATGAAAAGATAAGAAAACAAAAACATTGTTATATTTTGCATTTCTTTGTGTGTAGTAGCAGTTTTAGCACAGCTCTCCATGTCCTTTGTAACAACAGGTTTTTTTCCTCCTCCACTTCTCCAGTTATTCTCTATTTATATTTGTCTACTTTTTTGTATATGATACTACACCTCCCTGAATCAGAGAGATTGTACACCCTTTTATTTTTCTTTTACTACTCCTGATTATTTTCATATTGTATTGTCCTTCCTCTTGTCTTTTTTCTCTTTAATGGTGACCTTGGTCTTTCTTCATTTTCTTTTTTATATTCGTCTGTCTTTTCATTCTCACTTTCTTCCATTTCCAGCTCTGTTTTACTTTTGTAACTTTCTGCCTCTTCTTCTTGATTTTCAGTTTCCACATCATCCAGCTCGTTTCTGCTTCTGAACTGATCTGCATGTCCTTTTTCTCAAGTGTAGCCATGTTGAGTGCTTTTTGCATCAGGAAATTTGTATGCTGCCTTGAGATTAATTTTAGAAAAGTACTTAATTTTTGCTAACTCATTGGTCACAGTTTCAATATTTGGCAGGAGAAAAGAATCTGAATATATCTGGTGATTTACCCCTATCTTGTAATCACCACATATCCTTAAATCTCCGTCAGGTTTCTTTATTGATACTATTGGTGACACCCAATTACTACCATCTTGAGTTACTCTTTCTAGTATGCCTAGTTGTATCATTTTGTTTAATTTAGCTATTATCAAAAGTAAGATATAAATTGGAACTTTTCTTGATTCTATATATTTTGGGTGATAGTTTTCTTTTAGTCAAATTCTTGCTTTATAGCCTTTCAATAATCTTATTCATTTTCTTCTGCTGCCATGGAATTGATTAGTTTTGCTGTATCTACTTTTAATACATCACTCCCTATTAATCTGTGATCTTTTTTGCACACTATAACTGTAATGGGAATTATTTCAAAATGCTTGTTTTCAAAATTACCTTGAAATGTACCCATTGTTTTTATAGTTGTTCCATCAAATTGCTTTAATTGGATGGTGCTTTTTTTAATTTAGGTCATCCTGATTTTATCCATACATTTTTAGGTATTAATGTAACTTCACTGCCTGTATCAAGTTGTATGTTGAATATTTAGCCATTTATCCTTCTTTTTTCTTTACCTCCTTTTTGCATATTCATTGTAAATATTTCAGCTTCTTCTTTTTCGGAGGTTTGAACAGTTTTTATTTTTTCTAATGCTTTTCGAATGCATTGAATACTGCTGTCACATCTGGTCGGATGCCCCTGCTATTCATCTCAGGGTTCTTGACAAAATCCAAGGGAGAATTACCTAGTAGCTCAACTCCAATCACTTTCTCACCAACATAATGTGTCTCTTCTACAAATATTTTCATGGTTTCTGCTCTGATCAGCTTAGCTCCCTGGTGCCTCCTTTTATGAATTTAGCTAAGCTACTAGATTAGCGACTAGGTTCCACCCTTTTACAGTAAAATCGATCAAATTTAACCACAACTACTACTATAGCAGTTTCTTTGCTTGCACTTCCCACTTATGGAATTCCCTTTCATATACTTGATTCCTAACAGCTACAATCTCCAAAACTTTAAGTGAAATGTCAGTTATCATCTCTTATCTCCTTGATTCACATCCTTTTCCTGAAAACCCTCATATCCACTCTACTATCATGCAGCCCCCTTCACACCAGTGTTTTCATCCTTCTCTTATCCATTCTCTGACACCCACTGTAACTTGTTCCTCTTTCTCATCACTCACCTCTTATGTAACCTTCTGTACACCAGTGGTGGTTCTGCCTTGCTTGGGGTGAAATGATAAAAAAAAGGAGGTTAAATTCTCTAATCAACTCTAATTGTTGCAAAAACTCGATGCTAGCTTCCAAACTCATTCTGCTACTCTGTAGACATTCTAGTATTTTCATTTGTGGTTTTGGTCTTGCAAGCCTTCAGTTAATCTAAGAAGCGTGCTCAGCAGGAACAAGACTTCAATACCCCCACTAATCAATGAATTTGAAGTTCTCACCTCCCCAACCGACAAGGCTGAATGCTTTGCCCGTAGATTCTCAACCAATTCGACACTGGACTCGTTAGGAATACCTACACCAGACTTCCCACCCAGAACTAAGGCTCAACTAAATAACGTCCACATTACACCCTCGCTGGTCGCCAAGATAATTGCGCAACTTGACCCACACAAAGCGAGCGGCGGTGACGGAATCCCAGTCATAGTACTGAAGAAATGTGCCCCAGAACTCTCCTCTGTCCTCTCTAAACTCTATAACCTCTGCCTATCTGCTTCCTGCTTTCCTGCCTGTTGGAAGTCCTCCTGCGTAGTACCTATATTTAAGAATTCTGGCGAACCCTCAGATCCCGCCAATTACCGTCCTATTAGTCTTCTTCCAATCTTTGGCAAAGTTTTCGAAGCCATTATCAACACCGAGGTGATTCAGCATCTTATGGCCAACGGGCTTCTCTCTGACAAACAGTATGGGTTTCGCTTCACCAGGTCTACTGCTGATATGCTAACGACCATTACCGAATACATATACCAGGCACTTGACAAGAATGGTGAAGCCCGAACCGTTGCCTTGGATATCTCCAAAGCATTCGACAGGGTCTGGCATGCTGGCCTCTTGTGCAAACTGCGGAGCTATGGGATAACTGGACATCTGTTTGATCTCATCCAGTCTTTCCTCTCTAACCGCACATTGAAGGTGGTATTAAATGGGCATGCCTCCCAAAACTACCAGACGAACGCGGGCGTCCCTCAAGGTTCTATCCTAGGTCCCACAGTCTTTCTGATCTACATTAATGATCTTCCCGAACAGTTAAACAAATAAGATGTAACCGTAAATTCTACTCCAACAGCTTCTTTTCTCGCGCTTCCCGCCTGTGGAGCTCCCTTCCACAAGTCTGCTTTCCCGACAGTTACAATCTCCAGGTGTTTAAATGTAGGGTCAATAGACACCTCCTATCACACTAACTCCCAACTATTCTCACAACACTCTCATCTACCCAACCCTCATTCTCGGTATCCTTACCCGCCTATCACCCACCCTCTGTCATTTCCTATATTTAATCAGCCTTTCTCCACTCTACATAGCCCCCTGCACAGTAGTGGCAGTGACATGCCTTGCTCGGGGTGAAACGCTTATACTCTACCGGCCTGATTATTTACGATAAATTTTTATTACGAAAATGTGTCATTAGGCAGGATTTGAACCTGCAACCCCTATCCACATAGAGGAAGCTCCCAAGTGATCTGGCATGTCAAAGACCTCTCGATATAAATGTATAATACTGTTTAATTAAAAACAGAATATCAACTTAAATACAAGTATCGATCAAAAATAATGTTCAAACAAATCATTTCAAATTGTCAGTTGTTTATAACCAAGTTTCATTAATCTTCGTTAATTTCCGTAACATGTTTACATTTATTGACATTACGATACATTTCAGAGCAGGTATGGTTATTGTGATCAATCAAAAATTGTGTTACATAGGCTTGATTAAAACCCCATTTAGACTGATGGTCATTCGTGGTTGAGAAGTCTAAAACGTGCCAGATCACATGATAGCTTCCCCTATGTGGATAGGGGTCGCAGGTTTGAATCCTGCCAAATGACACGCATTTTTGTAATAAAAATTTATCGTAAATAATCAGGCCGGTAGATATAAATGTATAATACTGTTTAATTAAAAACAGAATATCAACTTAAATATGAGTATCGATCAAAAATAATGTTCAAACAAATCATTTCAAATTGTCAGTTGTTTATAACCAAGTTTCATTAATCTTCGTTAATTTCCGTAACATGTTTACATTTATTGACATTACGATACATTTCAGAGCAGGTATGGTTATTGTGATCAATCAAAAATTGTGTTACATAGGCTTGATTAAAACCCCATTTAGACTGATGGTCATTCGTGGTCGAGAAGTCTAAAACGTGCCAGATCACATGATAGCTTCCCCTATGTGGATAGGGGTCGCAGGTTTGAATCCTGCCAAATGACACGCATTTTTGTAATAAAAATTTATCGTAAATAATCAGGCCGGTAGATATAAATGTATAATACTGTTTAATTAAAAACAGAATATCAACTTAAATATGAGTATCGATCAAAAATAATGTTCAAACAAATCATTTCAAATTGTCGGTTGTTTATAACCAAGTTTCGTTAATCTTCGTTAATTTCCATAACTTATAAATATGTAAGATAGATTCTGGAGAGAAAAATTGTCTAGCAAGACACAGTGAATCAACTTTTGTAGCAGCAGACCTAACAATGGATTTAATCTAATCTTTCCACTTCAAGTCAAGTAAGAATCTTAGCCCAAGAGTTCACAATGAATCACTCTCCTAGATGTTAACATCAACCATGCTGATGGTAGACAGATGGGGATCTCTCAGATGATTAATAAAGAGAAGTTTTATTTTTAAGGCATTAAAATTAACAAGCCATTCTTTGCTCCAGTTAATAGCAGATTGTGAGTTATTTTTGAGATCAGCTGCCAATTTGATTGCATCAAACTGATCAAACTTACTATGGAGACAGAAGTAAATAGTTTTATAATCAACATAGTTACAAATTTGAGAACTGACACCATCAGGGAAGTTACTGATGAAACTTAAGAAGAAAGTAGATCCCTGGAGGACAGCTTTCTTTTTACAACAGGATATAAAAAAAAAAATGAATCAAGTAAAAGATAATCCAGAAATGCCATAATCTTTTGACATGTGAAGAAGACTGGTATTACAAATAAACCCTGTAAAATACTTTTGAGATGTCCAAAGCACCAGCCCAAGCTTTATATTTCATATCTAAAGCTTCATAGACTTTTTCACTAATAATTGTTAATGTATCAGCACCTCTCCTAGAGAAGCAAAAGTCATATTGCTTCTCTGAAAGAAGGCCCTGTGATGTGAAATGCTTAACCAATTCAGAGTTGATTAGGGCCTCTAGTCAGTTAGTCAGTTAAGTGCCATACATGATACACGCTTGGGCAATCATGTCTCAAAAGAGACATTACTGACTGGGCAGAAGATTATCCCGCAGTAGGTTGCCATTGCTTTCTGCAATAGACTGGTTGCCATCCAAGGCTATAGAACCCAATCTGTCCTGTTATTTAACCCATAACTGGAGAGAAGTGACGGATTAATACCTTTCCCAAGGGTATTTGCGTGTAAGTAAACACAAGGAATTCTACTGGAATTCAAACTTGACTCTCCGATTTCTCGTTCCGAGCCGATATCCACTGCACCACAACACACATCCAGGGCCTTTAGTAGTTTACCAAAAAACTTGACCAAACAGTAAAGATCATTAACCATAACTAAAAAATATTCCCTAACAATGACTAAAACATAGGGAGCCTTTAAGTATGACTGAAAATAAGTACACTTTAAGTATAATTCAAAAAGAGGGCCCTAATCATAGCTAATAATATGAAATCTTCAGTATGGTATAAATGGACACTTGTTCAATCTAATCCAATTGTTCCTGTCAAATCGTGCCATGAAGGTCGTATGAAATAGACATGCTTCAAGATCCTATTACATGAATATGAACATGGGCATCCCTTAAGGCTCTATCCTAGGTCCTATGCTTTTCCTGATCTTCATCAATGATCTTCCTGATATAATCAGTTCACAAGTAGGCATCTACACTGATGTCACCACCATTTACTCCTGCCTCAATAAGAAATCTGCCAAGGCTGATAAAGTAAACCTGGCTGCTGCTCTTGAAAAGGACCTCCACACTGTGGTGGACTGGGGCAAGAAATGGCTAGTAAATTTTAATGCTTCCAAAACAAATCTTTTTTTTTCTCACCATAGACAAACTCTTCTACCTCCCTTCAGTATGGGTGACTCTAATCTCCTAGAAAGCAATATGCTGTGACTCCTTGTCCTCACACTCATAGCAGACCTTAAGTGGAACGGCTACATCGAATCAATAGCCACAGCTACTGCTAGGAAGGGTTTGATCACTGTGTCAGGCCAGGAAGTTTTTCTTTTCAGAATCCATCTTGCACACATATACTATTCATCCATGCATTGCCATATGTGATCAGGCACTCTTGCTATTTATTTTAAGTTGCAAAATTCAAAGTAGAATCTGCAATGTAATCGATCCCAATTTGGCAGCTCAGCTTCAGCCACTTTCTCACTGTCAAGATGTGACTTCCCTCTGTCTTTTCTACAAATATTTTCCTGGCTTCTGTTTATCTACCTGGTGCCACCTCTACATGAATTTACTCATGTTACTAGATTGCCAACTGCTGTGAAGAGGGTTAAATGTTACTGCTTCTTCTACCCTAGCAGTTTCTTTTCTCATACTTCCTGTCTTTGGGACTCCATTCTATACACTTGCTATTTGATTCTTGTCTTTCTCTTATCCTTTCCCCAATCCCCCCCTCCCGTATCTTGTTCTGCTTTCTTTGGCTCTTCTCTCTTGTAACCCCTTTCCCACCAGTGACACTACTGCCTTGCCTGGGGTGAATTGGTTAAAAGAATATCTAGAAAATAATTTCTAATATCATTAAAACATAAAGGGTGCTTAAGAATGATTAAAAATTAAGGACATTCTATGCATAACTATATAATTATTTGTACAATCAACAAAAAGCATTTAAGGCTGGCATGTCCAAAGTCTGGAGCAGGGGCAAGTTTTATATGTTCCCCATCCTCTGTCATAGAATGTATTACTTAAGACCTGCCAGTATCGTCAGTTATATTATGTAAAGTACACATCTAAGAAATGTAATTTCATATTTTACCAAAAGATGGCAGCAGCACTGTGTGGCTGCCCCCTGACATTGGCCTTTTCTAACCAATTTCTAAAATCACTGCCTTTGAACCAGACTTAGCCTACATACTGCAGTTTGGATCTCAGTGTCACCCTTCGCATTAATGCAGGCAAGGTATTTGTTTTGGTCATCAGAGATGAATAAATTCTAAAATCTTAGTGAATTAAATTTGTCAAAATCTATCTATCTATCTATCATATATATATATATATATATTTATATATATATATATATTTTACCAAAAGATGGCACTGTGTGGCTTTTGTGCACTTTTATGCATTTCTCCAAGACACTTCACTCAACCTCAACCAAAATTAAGTCACTGGTAGATCAAGGTCTGATGCCTTGATATGCAAACAAAAATTTTAATTGATATTCAGGGTGCAGCAAAATGGAAAATTTTGTTTTTTGTGATTGTTTATTTTTCCAAAATGCTTAGTTGTTTTCTAACAAAAATAGTTTTTTTTGTAACTTCTACCTTATCATATGCCATAATAATTTCATGTTTTTTACAAGATGCCAACCCCTCTGATGTTGTAGGGACAATGCATCCACTTCTTCTGCATCACAACGTCATTGCATCACATTACAGACTCCTGTATTGCTTGTTCCCATTCTTCAAATTATACATACATTATTCCTGTTTATTGGCAAAATTGACCAAGTGTAAAATTCCATTTTACAAATACAACAAAAACCAATACTTACTTCACATTCTTTAACTTATGTGTTATGGCAACCACATACTGGAGCTTTTTGAATGAGCACTTGACCTTACCATTTCAACATAACCACTAAAAACCCTGAGCAATGCCGGGCTATACATCTAGTCAGTAATAAATATATTTGGACACCTGGACTTCTGTCATTTTATGTTTTCTACTTCTTAATAAGATAAATGTTGGTCTTATGTTCCTAGTCATGTTTTTAACTTAAAATTTGACAGGCAACACTAATTACCAATAATATGTAATGTTTAAGATTAACCTGAGGAGCTGTATTATAGCATCCTGGAAGTTCTTTTTTCTCAGATCTATTTTGCTTCATCTTATATGACAGGCTGAGTGATTTTGGTAAGATTTTTGTTTAAATTCATTTGTCATCCATGTGAAGAAATAAAAATATGCCATTTGCAATAAAATTTTCATAAGATAGTTCATTTGTATTTAATTGTAATGATTCAAAGAATGACAAGCCAAATGGTTTGCCTTCATGCATATTCCTCATACCCTCATACATATTCACCTCATCAAATCTGGCCTTCTTTTAAAAGAATTTGGACACCCTTGATTGAATATCAATAATTACGATACAAATTCAGATAAATATTTTGCATAAAATCTATAAAAACTTTAAAGTAATCCAGTTGTCATATTTCAACATTAAAAAAAACTCTATTTAATTTTTTACCTTATTAACTAATGTTTCTTTGGTTATATTTTCCTTTATCATCCTCTATGTTGATAATCATTATGTCTAATCATCAATTAATATAAAGTTAATGAGCTTGGGATAGAAAATAAGAAAAACTTTAATGGTTGGTTTGTCAGTTTAACAGTTAAGTACAGTTACTTCAGCCAGCATCTGTTTGTGTTTTATTCTCTCTAAAGATATTATATCTTTTCTATATATTTTTTCTATTTCTGAGGCAATATTAATGAGGGCCATTTTTTTCAACTTTCAGCCAACAGAATTTATGGATTAGATAATTTTTTAAAATTTGTTTTTTCTTTAAAAGCTTTCCAGTATAGTGTGTCGTTGAGTCTACAATTTACAATCTGCATTATCAGTTCAAATATCCACCTTGAACATTTAACAAAGATTTCAATCCTTATCACTTATTTGAAGGCTCCTGAAGACTATAATCTCTGTTCCTTTTCCTATATTTCAGTCTATATCTCAATTTTCAGATTTGTATTTTCTAAGATAACTAACTTTACTGTCTACAATAAATAAAAACAAATAAAAAGCAAGTTGCCTTATGGATTGGGATTGTATTACCACTCGGACTCTGAGAAGTTTTGCTAATATATATAACTTCCATCATTTAAGTATGGGATGAGAATGTGTATATGAGGGTGCTGAAAATTTTTCAGCTTGACCAGACAAGAGTTTTTAAAAACCCTTTTTTGGTTGTACCAAGAACCTTTCATCACCCTCTGGTACTATAAGTTACAGATTAACTGCATTTTTAGCTTTATGACCCAGACTTATAAAACTAAGAGAATACTAATATTGTTTTAGAGTCTAAGATGATGTTTTTGCATTATTTTCAATTGGCTTTTAATCAGTTAATCTTTTGCAAGAAATTCTGTATAGAATTCTCTGTGAAGTTTGGGTATTTGTGATGAAAGTAGAAAGAACACAGCTGTAAACATCATCCTTTCTCAATTGTTTGCTATCTTTTTGGGCAAGACAAATAGATTCTTGTTATAGCCTATTATTCTTAAATAAGAGTCCAGACAACTGTTCTTTTTTTATAGCAACATAGTAATCAGCAAACATAGGATTTAAAAAGAAAAAAGAAAGAACAAAATATTAGATTTAATATTAGACATATAATTTAACTTTTAGATGTATAATTTAAAAAAAATTTTTTTTTAATCATATCACCCCAAGCAAGGCGATAACGCCACTGATGCACAGGGGGATACATAAGAGTAAAAAGATTGAAAAAGAGAAAATCGGAAACCGCATCCTAAACAGGAAACAAGGGATAAGTCTCTTCACCTGTTCAATAGACGTGGGTGGAGTGTGAACTGGGCGATAGTTTCATACAGGAAAATATTTTTTGTATTTTAACTACAAATTGAGCCAATAAAAGAGTCTTGAAGTGAGTTTTTTTTTTTTTACAAAAAAAGATTGAAAGAAGAAAACGACATGTTTACTTTATTTACTTATATTTTACAATATGAGGCGATTATGAAAAGTCTTCACTCTGACCAAAAAAGTAATTCAAAAAGAAAAATTCTGATGTTTGATCATAAGTTTATAGGGAGTGAATCAGGTTAATAATTTTTCCTCAATTTCTCTTTTGTTTCTCTGTGTGTGTGTGTGTGTGTGTGTGTGTGTGTGATTCAAGGAGAAGAACTTCTCAATTCAAAACATGGCTACTTGGAGAACACATAGTACATAATGTGCACCAGTTCTCTGTATTCGGTTCTTCCTAAAACCAAATCCTACTTGTGGGGCAGTCTGGCTGTCCAGTTCTAGAAGCTGAACTGTTGGACCCTCGTATGTTGAAGACTGATGGGTGAGTCCATGACATACTCACCTAGCATTGACATATGGCAAGAATGATGACAACTGCACCTACCAGAGTCAGAGATATATAATTAGGTATACCAATCTGAAATACTTCATTTTGATATATTGAGTACCACCTTTCTTACCATCATTAAAGCCCAAGTCTACCTCTTCATGACAAGTCTTCTATAAAAGAAATAGCATTTTTCAGTAGGATAATGTATCCTGCAACACTGCAATGCTGTAAATGGTTTTCAGATGACTTTATTATGAGGAGGTGCTGAACATTTTTCAGCTTTACCCACTTCCCAAAATTTGACAAAATTACTCTGCAAGAGTAACTGGCAGTAGTTAAAAAGTTAGTTAACATTCTTACATCAAATCCTGGAGGAAATCTTTAGATCTCTTGTAGATTCCATGTTTGATTGGATTACCTATTTTGTGGGCACATGGAAGAGCAACACTTTCTTTAGTAGAAAATCATGTTTTCACTCATCTGTGGTATTTATGTGTAATGAAATGTTCTTCTGAATCAAGAAGGTCAGTAATGTTTTCAGAAAATTGAATATATATGAAATTTTGATTGAAACAAAGTTGAAGGTTCGCAAAACTTGTGTTTTGTTCGTATTATTCATCTGTACAAAATAAAGACACTAGTATGACTAAAAAGTCACTGCTATGATATTCCAAGTAGGGATTGCACTTATATGGTGTCAGTATTGGTTCTACATTCCAAGTGCTACTATCTCACATATCTAACATCTACTCATAAGTTACCATCTACCCCAAGGAAAATAAGGAGAAATATAACATTTATATTGGAATTTCGGTGGAAATTTAGAAACAAAGGCTTTATACACACAGGCACTCATTCACTAACCCTAATTTAAGATATCAAACAGCCCTTTTCCAAAAATATTGGGAATTGTAAGAAAATAACCTAAATCCACAGATAAAGTAGAAACTGATAGGCAAGGCACGCACTTCTAATAGCTTAAGGGACAGATGTAATCTATGTTTAACAAAAAAGATTAAGATTTTGAAATTTCTATATTAGAATGTACTTTTGAATAAATGTAGTGAAATTCTTAGTATGTGTCATAACAGGAATAAATTTAAATTGCAATAATTGTCTTATTCTTCCATTTAGTGACAATAGAATTTTTTAAAAATTTGGTGAAGCAGTAACCCATCCTTCCTCCCTACCATTACTAACCCAAAGGTCAAGCCACATGTCTTCCGCTACCATGAGAAAAATTGATTCCTCTAGCTTAACCCTATAACAGCTCAAATTTCCCCACCCCTTCCCTTACTAGCCCCTGCCTATGGCATTAGAAATTTTCCTTATTCTTTGATTAAATGAGGTTGACAATGCATTTCTTAAACTGGCATGTTGAAAATGGCTATTTCCCCTCTAAATTTTATATGAATTCACAGATATATATGCTTATTAGTGGTATAATAGCACTCCTATACATAATGTCTACTCATACACATATACTAAGTGGTGGTACTAACCAACCACGACTACATCTCCCTGAAATAAATAGGCTTTATGCCCTTTGTTGATCTCAAACTTCTTTTTCTATTTGTATTTTTATTTGGACTTCCTTTTCTCCTCCTCTCTAGAGATCTGTGTGTATTTTACTCTATGGGCAATCTAGATCTGTCTCATTTGTTCATGAAATCCAGTTTTTCACAATTGAACTGGCAAAATTGCAGTGACTCCTTATCACTCATTTCCTGTTGGTTTATGGTGTCCAAGCTGGATTTGCTTCTTGGCTCAATTTCCATTTCCCCTTCATATTCTTGTCTGATCTCATTTGACCCACATGAGCCAGAACCTTCTTGCCCTTAAATATTAATGCTGCATTGTGCCCCTTCTACATTATAAAATTTGCCCTTTTAGGTATAGATTCTTTGTTTCTTATACCACAATGTTTTATTGATGGAGCACCTAACATGGTTAATTGGGCTCTGATCAGTCTCTCCGTTAATGCAGACAGACTTTCTAATCTGTCAGAATGTAGTAGAGTATTGTAACTAAGAAATAGTCTTGGTAAGAAACTATCAATCTCATCTTGTTGAGGAGAAAATGATCTCAATCCAATTTTTATAGTCAAAACCCTTCTTTCAACAATTCCATTTGATTGCAGATGATATGGTGTGGTTTTAAAGGCTTCTAGTTAATACATGGTTGTTTTTTGTTGTTTAAACAGTTCTTCATTTGTTATACCCAAACATATAACATCTTGATATATTACCATACTTTTATGTTCCCTCATAGAATGGTTTTCTATTACTTTGTGAAAGATGGCAGTTGCTATTTTTCACCATGTAAGGCATAGAAGTCCATCTAAGCAGTCCGATTTGGGAGTTAATTTATTAATGATTTCCTTAAATTTATCATCAATTTTTAATTTGATGGTATGAACTTTTTAGATCAGTTTTTGTAAAGCATTTCATTCCTGCTAACAAATGTAATATATTTACAATGTTTGTGATAGGATGAAAGTCAAACAAATCTGATATTTTAAACCTACTTCTTAGTCACCATAGATTGTAAGATTACCATTTGGCTTTCTCAGAACTAATGTAGGTGATGCCCATTTACTTCCGTCTGGGCTAACATGTTCCAAAATATCTTACTATCTGGTAGTTTCTTTGTTCTAGCAAGGGCCATAAAGCACCTTATCCAAATTTCAACAAAGTCTGGGTCTTCTAAGTGCAACAAAGTTTCTATCAGTGATGCCATATTATAATTTTCAAAGTAGGTATTGAAAATGTATGCTATCAGCATTGATTCTCCAGTCCAAGTACCATTGCTATTACCCTATGTAGCAAGCCTATACATAACGTCTCCTCATACACATGTGCTAATTAGTGGTAACACAAGACAACCACTATTACAGCCACATCTGTACTGCAACTATTGGAGAATAAATTAAACAATAAAAATTCAAAATCAAGTCTCTGCCAGCATTATCATTATATATATATATATACTAGCAGTATAACCTGGCGTTGCTCGGGTGTAATGAAAGCTTTAAAACTAATCCATGGTCCTGGAGCTCAGACTCTTTGGACGTTGGCATGAAAGACTAAAAAGCAATAGTTGTTTCCAGTTAAAACGAAACCGTAGACTGAAAGAAAAATGAATGGATATAAGTCAAATTTTGATTTCCTAGTATTGATATCAAATAAGTTTTTTTCATCGTAAACTGAATTTTGAAGGCTAAATAAGTCCTCTGAGTAAATAGTATCATGGCTGAGACTAAGAACTACAATTATACCTACTTAGAGCCAAACCCGAAGCAAAAACTAAAGTAAAAGGGCTGAAAAAAATACAGACATACAGGCAGATAAACAGACATACACACAAACATCTTGCCTTTTATATATATATATATATATATTATCAATTTTCTGCACTATTGTAAGAACTGCAACTTTGAAACTTCTGAATATCGTTTCTTATGTCTTTGTCTATGAGTGTATCAAATTTGATTAAAATCAGACCACTCTTTCTATAACCTGATTTTTTTGATTATCAATTTTCAATATTTATCAGGGTTACCTCGACACAAAATCTAGCTAACAACACTCGCAGACGCTTATAGTACAACTGTGTAAATTTTCAAGAAAATCGATTTGGCCGTTTCGGAATCTATAGGTAATGGACACGCACACACACACACAACGTTCCATTTATAAATAAGTTTAGACTATATATATATGTGTGTGTGTGTGTGTGTGAATGATAGGCATGTCCCAAATATTAGCTCAAAATTTGTTAAGTTAATGTACAAATTGAAAAATCTTTAAACTTTGAGATTGTAACAAATAGATAACTTGCCAATAACTTTGAAGAAGGCTATCTTATCAGCAGGTGTATAAAAACAGGGCTTTTGTACATCTATTTTCTGAACTGTGCAGTAGTCTCCACTTGGGCCTCTTGATGACATGATGAAGGGTACTGTATTTTCTGATAATTCAATCTTAGGCATGCATTTCTTGTGGGTGTGTCTGTCTTACTACCTAGTCTTATACCAAACATATTACTATTCACACATGAACTCAATTAAAATGAACAAAATCAGCAAACCCAAACTAAAAAAAAAAATAGATCCCAGGTATACCATCTTCTACACTAATCTAAGAGGTCTATATTCCAACTTTCTAGAGGTGGAATTCTATCTTCTTGAGGTGAAACCTGACTTTTTATTTCTGTCAGAAACATATATCACTAACTGAATCCCACTGCAGGAGCTTGCAATATTAATGGCTAAACATGACCACCTAAATTTTCATGAACATGGATTTGACACCTACATTAAGGACTAATGTTTCCTTGTAACAGAGGCACAAAAAACAAGGACCCTGAACTCCAGTATATATACTTCCACATGGCACTTAGCCGTAGTAGCACATTCATTTTTGCTCTCTATCATTTTCAGGATGACGGGATGTTAATTTTCAATGGAATATCTGAGAGGATTGATAATATCCTCACTGAATTTCACTCATCTAGCTTTTATATTAGTGTTGACTTCATTATTCACCACAAATGGTGGTTAGTCCACTCTCACAAAACTAATGAAGAAGACGGATGTTGCAGAGACTTCTCCATCACCTCTGAACTAACTCAGATTGTTGAAGAAGCAATCCAAATTTCTGATGTGACAGAACATCAGGTGAACCTCTTGAGCCTCTTCCTCACATCCTACCCTGAAAAATGTTGAGCAAAAGTTTTACCCACCACCAGGCATGACAGACTGTTCCCTAGTCAGCGTCCAAATTGATGCGAAACAAAAGGCATCCCCCAATTTGCCGTCTCATAGAATGATTTTTCGCAATATGAAGATAGACTGGAACAGCTTTAGATTTTACATCATGGAATCTCCTCTCAAACATCTTCAAAGATGCAGCCTCCAAAATTGCTGCCATTGTCTCAGCATGGATCCTTTCTAGAATGGATAGTTTTATACCCTCCAAAAATGAACAGCCAGCCCTGGGTCACCCCTGAATACACTGCAGCCATTGCTCACTGTAATCACTACTTCACTATCACAGAACTGCCCATACCCCCCCCCCCCCACACACACACATATTTATTTAATTTGGAAAACAGTTATTTATGCAACCTTGGTTCCAACCTTTTGGTATCTTCAGGTAATTTATAATAACTATATTATAAATCGCCTGAAAATACTGAAAGTTTAAAACCAAGATTACGTGAAGAACTTGTTTCCAAATGAAAAATATTCAAAAGCTCTACATTATATATGTATTCAGCACTTTTTAATACAACTGTATACTGGTCCAATTTGATTATGGCCCAAAACTGATTAATAATAATTTTATATATATATATATATATATATATATATATATATATATATATATATGATGTTTATCATGATATAATGATTGCACTCTGTTTGGTTAAAACTCTTCTTTAACAGGCAGTATGGCTTCTGCTTTGTCAGGTCCATGGCCGACATGCTAACGGTCATTACGGAGTACATGTTCCAGGCCCTTGATGAGGCAGGCGAGGCTCGTGCTGTTGCCCTGGACATTCCAAGGCTTTTGACAGAGTTTGGCACGTTGGCTGCCTATGCAAGCTACAGGGTTATGGTATTACTGGACGATTGCTAAATCTGATCCAATCTTTCCTAAATAACTGCATAATGAAGGTTGTCCTGAATGGGCGTACCTCCACATCTTACTGTGCAAACACTAGTGTCCTAGGCCCGACGCTTTTCCTTTTCATAAATGATCTCCCAGATGAGATCAAGAGCCAAGTAGGCATCTACGCAGATGGCACCACAATTTACTCCTGCATCAGTAAGAAACCTGGCGTGGTGGGCAAATATAATCTCGTTGCTGATCTTGAGAGTGATCTACATTCTGTGGTGAATTGGGGTAAGAAGTGGCTTGTAAATTTCAATGCGTCTAAGACCAAGCTGCTGTCTGTCAATCATCACAGGCAACCTCTTCTGCCCCCCCATGTATGGATGAAGTGAGTCTCCCCGAGAACAATACACTGTGCCTCCTCAGCCTTACCCTCTCTTCTGATCTCAAGTGGAACCACTACATTGAGTCAATAGCTAAATCCACTGCTAGGAAGGTTGGGTCACTGTGTCGGTTGTTTTTCCCGCCTGAATCCATCCTGCATATAAATCAACCTTTCATCTGTGCATGGAGTACTGCTGCCATATTTGGTCAGGAGCCCCTGCTGTTCATCTCAATGTTCTTGACAGGCTCCAAAGGAGAATCAGTAATGTGATAGGTACCGACTTGGCGGCTCGACTCCAGCCACTTTCCCACTTCCTTTTGTGGCTTCCTTTTGTCTGTTCTATAAATACTTTCATAGCTTCTGCTCCAACGAACTTAAGTCACTAGTGCCTCTGCAACAGGTGTTTACTTGTGCAACCAGACTGGCAACCGGGTCTCACCCATTCACAGATCAACCAAATGCAGCCCACAATTCTACTCCTGCAGCTTCTTTCCTTGCACTTCCCGCCTGTGGAACTCACTTCCTTATTCTTGCTTTCTTGATGGCTACAACCTCCAGGAATTTAAATACAAGATCAACACTCATCTGTTCACCACCCTGACCCTAGTTCTTTCTTCACCACCCTGTATATCCTTTCCTTTCTCTCCACCTCTGCAACTATCATGACACCTGTATTCTCTTCCTTCTCTTGCTTCTTTCTAACTGATTTGTCCCTCTCTTCACTCTCTTCTATCTAAATTTTTTACTCTTATGTAGCCCCCTGCCCATCAGTGGCTCTACTGCTTTGCTCGGGGTGATATAATTAAAAAAAAAAAACAAAAAAAACCGCTCATTCCTTTTGTAAGCAGCATCTGGAGTACTTTAAAAATCTAATCTTTCCATGGCATTCTCTTCTGCATGTGTCACAGATGAATCCGGAATGTGGAACAAATGTCTGTTATTGTTCTCTCTCTCTCTCTTTCCTTCTTTGGATCTGAAAATAGTTGGTTTTGCTTTTTCCTGCCTTTCATGATTTCTCCTTGAACAGCATATTTTCAATTCTCTGATCATATGTGAGCTGTTCCCAGCTGTCAGAATTGATGCCTGTGAATTTAAGATCCCTCTGGTAGATGTTCTTGAAATGTAATGCAGGTTGGCCTACTAGATGGTGTCTCATGGTCAGATCGCTATACATGATGTCTTTTGGTATAAATCTGTCATTCTCTCATCGTATGTGACATGAACATCAAAGACAATATTATTAGTGAAAAAGATAGATGCTCTAGGAGCTCTGCTTGCACTAGCATGTGAAATAAACTGATTTCACGCACCACATCATTCCTGCTGCTTTGGTGATATGTTTGTCAATTTCCACATCTAGTAATAGGTTGCTGGTGATGGTAGAGCCCAGATATGTGAAATAAGCTGTGATTTCAAGCATTACATCATTGCTGCTGCTTTGGTGATATGTTTTTCAATTTCCACGTCTAGTAATAGGTTGTTGGTGATGGTAGAACCCAGATATGTGAAATAAGCTGTGATTTCACATACCACATCATTACTGCTGCTTTGGTGATGTGTTCATCAATTTCCATGTCAAGAAATAGGTTGCTGGTGATGGTAGTACTGAGATATGTGAAATAAGCTGTGATTTCAAGCATCATGTCATTGCTGCTGCTTTGGTGAATATGTTCGTCAATTTCTACGTCAAGTAATAGGTTGCTGGTGATGGTAGAGCCCAGATACATGAAATAAGCAGTGATTTCAAGAACCACATCATTGCTGCAGCTTTGGTGATATGTTTGTGAATTTTCACATTGAGTAATAGGTTGTTGGTGATGGTAGAGCCCAGATACGTGAAATAAGCTGTGATTTCATGCACCACATCATTGATGCTGATTGATAGAGATGCAGAAACATCTTAACTCATAATGTTCATCTTTTTACATTAATAGCCGACCCAAATTACTCATAGGTAGGCTTGAGCTGACTGATCAGTTGTTGAAAGTTTTGTTCAGTGTATATGGTCAAAGTAGTATCATCAGCAGAAAACATTTCTTTAATGAGTACTGGATGCCTGTTGGTCTTTACCCTCAGGTGTGCCAAGTTGAATAGTTAATCATTGTCTCTTGTGTGTAAGTATACACCTTTTTTCAGATAGTCTGAACATGAAGCTCAGTCATATAGAAAAGATGCCAAACAATTCTCTCATGAAAGGAGGTGATGATTCTCTGCAATTGTTATGTATCACCAATTTTTATGAGTAAGTCCAGTGGATGTGGTCCCTGCTAACCAGGTTGAATGCTTTTGAGAAATCAATGAAGGCAATGTAAAGTGGCATCTGTTGTTCATCATATTTTCTCCTGGAGATGATGTAGAGAGAAAATCATATCAACTCTGGATCTCTCAGCCCTAAATCCACATTGTGATTTTGAGTAGATTTGAACAGCAAGAACTTGTAGTCAAGTTGAAATCTTTTAAGCAAGCTGGCTTACCATATTTGATGATTTTTAGGCATATACGATCTCACCTGGCGCTTTTCCACAAGCTAGAGCATTAACGGCTTTGTTTAGCTTCTCCTCTCTCGGTTCAGAGTTCAACTCTTCCAGGACTAGCAGATACTCAATATCCTTAAGCGTTTCTTTAGTGACAGAATTCTTGAATGTAATCAGCACTTAGTTTTGATGACTGGCTTTAATGTGAAGATATTAAACTCAAATCAGTTTCTTTTTGTAAACCTTCTTTCCATAGGTTGGAATTGTTTTCCAAACGAAGTTTCATCTTTCTTCCATGAATTGTGATGAGTCACTGGGAAATGTATCTACAGGCCTCTCTAAGAATTTTTGGTTTTTATATAAAAAGGCAGTCTTGCTAGTGTTAATGCTAACCTGGCATTTCTTGAATGGTAGAGTTGTTTAGGTTTAACTTTGCCATTGAGAAGATCAGTGAGTGGTCAGTATTGCAGTCAGTGTTGTGGTGAACTATGATGTTACATTGTTTAGAGAACTGCATCTGGTAATGACCATGTCCAGCTGTTGCCACTTGGATGTTTCCAGAATGCTTTGTGGCAAGCCTTGTTCTGGAAATAGGTGTTTGTCACACACAGTTTGTGATAGCAGAAACTATTTAGCCATTCATATGTATTTTCCCTATACCATATTGACCTAACGTGTTTGACCAGGACTCTTGATCAGTACCTCCCAGAAGATAAATATGTTCATATACTTAACAATATTGTTGAGTTGAACAGAGAACTAATCTTTGATTTTGGGTGTGGTTTTGAGTGTTGGTGCATAAATGGACACAAGGTTTATAAGGCTATCATGTATATATATATATATATAGAGAGAGAGAGAGAGAAAGGCTACGAATTCTTTTTGTACCACCTGCTAGAGGTTCAATCATATGAAGCACTGTGTTCCTGACAATGGATCCAAATCTGGGTTCCCTGCATTCAGCAACTCTTTTTCCCTTCCAGAAGGAAGTGTTGTGTTCCTTCTTTAGAGACCCACCGCCCAGAAGATGAATTTTCTGTAGAACTGCCACATCGGTGTTGAGTCTGTTTAGTTCAGGATTGATCAGCACAGTTTTGTGAGCATCATCAATTTCCTGAAGGTCATCAGACAGAACTGTGTACACGGTTCATACATCCTAACTTTACTGTTTGTTTGGTGTATGGTTGTCGATCTGTTTGTTAGGTTAGCAACTATAATGTTCGTTCACCCACCCACTAAAGCAGGAAGACTTTATTTGGTGAGTATTCGGATGTGCGCTCTGGTGCAGTGGATATCAACTCAGAACGACAAATCAGGGTGCCAAGTTTGAATTCCAGTTGAATTCCTTGCATTCACTTAAGCACAAATACCCTTGGGAAAAGTATTAATCCATCTCTTTCCTCCAGTTATGGGTTAAATAGTAGAACATTGGGTTCTATAGCCTTGGCTGCCAACTCGTCTACTGCAGAAAGCAATGGCAACCTACTGTGGGATAATCTTCTGCCCAGTCAGTCATGTCTCTTTCAAGACATGATTGCTCAAAGTGTGTATCACATATGGCAGTTAACTAACTGACTCGGTTTGAGGCAGTCAGTAGTTGACCAATAGAACAAAGTGATTATTCTCACCATCAAAAGCAACTCATGGCATCTAACCAAGTCAGTCATGTCTCTTTCAAGACATGATTGCTCAAAGTGTGTATCACATATGGCACTTAACTAACTGACTCGGTTTGAGGCAGTCAGTAGTTGACCAATAGAACAAAGTGATTATTCTCACCATCAAAAGCAACTCATGGCATCTAACCAAGTCAGTCATGTCTCTTTCAAGACATGATTGCTCAAAGTGTGTATCACATATGGCACTTAACTAACTGACTCGGTTTGAGGCAGTCAGTAGTTGACCAATAGAACAAAGTGATTATTCTCACCATCAAAAGCAACTCATGGCATCTAACCAAGTCAGTCATGTCTCTTTCAAGACATGATTGCTCAAAGTGTGTATCACATATGGCACTTAACTAACTGACTCGGTTTGAGGCAGTCAGTAGTTGACCAATAGAACAAAGTGATTATTCTCACCATCAAAAGCAACTCATGGCATCTAACCAAGTCAGTCATGTCTCTTTCAAGACATGATTGCTCAAAGTGTGTATCACATATGGCACTTAACTAACTGACTCGGTTTGAGGCAGTCAGTAGTTGACCAATAGAACAAAGTGATTATTCTCACCATCAAAAGCAACTCATGGCATCTTTAACCAAGTCAGTCATGTCTCTTTCAAGACATGATTGCTCAAAGTGTGTATCACATATGGCACTTAACTAACTGACTCGGTTTGAGGCAGTCAGTAGTTGACCAATAGAACAAAGTGATTATTCTCACCATCAAAAGCAACTCATGGCATCTAACTCTGTGCAAGTTGAGCACGGGCATAACCCATAAAACACTAACTCCTATGTTGTATTTTTACAAGGTTATGAGACTGGGTGATGGTTTCTGTGTGCTGCTCAGATGACATGGCCCCACTATTTGTTATACTGACAAGCTCTAAAGGAATACAGGGTATTACATTTGACACCGGCTTGGTTGGAGGAGTTGTTAAAATGTTGTTAAACTGGAATTTCTGTATGCAAATATAAAAGTTGTCACTGAGGTCAATAAGCAGTGATGAGAGTCTGTGTCATGCTTGAACACAACCTTCATGACCTGAATGTATATTTGTCTACAAAAAGAAATCTACCTTTGGATTTCAGTTTAAAAAAGATAAATTATTTTTAGCATGTTCAACATGCAAACAAGAAAGTAGTTCAATACAGTATTAACTCAATATGCCTTTGTTTTTCTCTTCAACTTAATTCTTGTTTGTTTTGGATAACATTAAAAATTTATGCTAATTAAGTAGTGGTATTGATTACTAGAGCTGTGTAAAATGTATTGAATGAGACAATCAAATACCTGATTTAATTTGTTTATTACTGTATAGTATATCCATTTGTTTTTGTTTTCTATAAATAATATCAAAAGTGAAGGGCTTCAATAAATATAAGTCACTATGTTGCACTTTCCTATATTGTTTAATGATTGATCAAAATTGTTTCTCATTTTACAATAAAAAAATATAATCTCATGGCCACATTCACCTACATTTTCAAGACTTAATTATTTTCTGTCTTCAATTTTGTTGCTATTGATTTCATTTTCTTTCTTTTTTGCTTGTCTGGTTTCTGGTTTGTTGCTTAAAACTACTCAATCAGTTGTTCATGTTGCAGATAATGAATTTATTTTATTTAAATTTGAACAAGTACCTTTTTGAAACAAGGATTTATATTGAGACACAAAAATAGAATGACGAAAGATTGTTTACTTAAAAAAGACCAATGTTTCTTCACTTCTGTTGATGTTTTGCCGAAAATTTCTGATAACCTTACTTTTACTAAATGAGTCTGTCACACAAAAACACAATCATATGCAATCTCTTGGCACTAAGGTGTTTTTGTCTGTTTATTCTTAAAAGTGCAGTATTTTTTACATTTTACACTTATTTAGTATTGATTGGAAAATAATTCACGCTCCTTAATTTAAATATAGAAAAAAGCTGAGAACAAGAGATAAAACATTTTTTTAGCAGTAATATATAAGGTCTGAAATATTCCTTATTATTTGCACTTATTATCTTTAGATCTTTGTCATTTGGTACAACTTTCCATTGATATGTTTGGTCTTTTTCAGGTGTACATGGTGCTGGGTCTTTACAATTCACTTACAAAATACTTTTGAATAAAGGCAAAGTATGTTTCAGTTAAAAGACAGATAAAGACAAAGTTCAAATAATAAACTGAAATGCCAAATATTATAGACATCTACTTAAGATATAGCACACCCTTTCAACTTAATAATGTCATATAACACATCACTCAATAAATCCTGGGCTTAACTAATAAAACAATATCTTTTAGACAAAATTCGACTTTATTCATCAACATAGTCTCCTTCTAGGGTAATATGCTGAATTCAAAGCTTCTCTAACAGTTTGATGCCTTTTTTCTAGAATGATTTGTCTTTGGCCTCAAAATATGTTTCTGATATCACTTCTTCATTGAAGCCAAATCTCTTTCTCTGGAGCATTCTTTTGAGGTCTACAAACAACCAGTAATCGCTGGGGGCCAGATCTGGAGAATAGGGTGGATGCAGGAATGATTCGAATTGCAATTCATGTAGTTTTGCCATCACTGCAATCGACTTGTGACACGGTGCGTTGTCTTAATGAAAGGTAATTTTTTCTTTTTCATTTGTGGCTGTTATTTGACAATTTCTCCTTTCAAATGCACCAATAATGCTATATAATATTCACTATTTGTTGTGGATTGTTGTTGAGGAACCACACAAAATAGTAAATAACAAAAACAGATATGGAGATAGAAAATGTAAGTTATATTGAACAAAAATATACAAACTGGAACATAGGTTAGTCAATTCAGGAATACTATTAGTAAGAATCAATATATACAATCTTGTAGTGAAGAAGTATGTCTGGGTAATGAGTCTATATTCAAAACAACTCCAACTTAATATGCACCAACTTACTGACCAACTAACTCCTTATTGACTCTCTAACTACTACTCTGTCGTTCTCTGTATAGTCAGGATTATATATGCACATCAGGCGAGTCCATTCTTATGTGCAAAAGGGGTGATCCCTAACACCCCCCCTCCCTAGCTTCTTTTTTGGGAGGAGCTAGCGTTTTCTTTTGCTTGGGATCTAATATTCTGAACAGCTTCCAAAATATTTCTTTTTGAGAATAACAAGCTTGGCTCTTCATGCCTTCTTTGGTTTATGTGTCTCACTTGTTTGCCTGGTTTGTAAGTTTTTTCAGTAATTATTGGTGTAATACATACAGGTTTTTTTTTGCGTGATTTCTGTTGTGAATTTTTTACTGCTTGAGAATACCTCATTTTTCAATTCTGAAGTTTCCGTTGTCACACTTTTTATTTTTTTTACAATACTATTTAATGGGTAACTTCCATATATTAAATTTCTGCATCCAGTCCATTCCTACCAGGTTATGTGTGTTTTTTGTAATGTAGATTTTTAGTTTCCTGGTCTTTTCTTTGAAATTTTACATTCACGATAATTTCGCCTTCTAATTTAATCTTTTTTCCTGTTATTGATTTGGTAATTTTTTGAGTGCATAACATGGTCTGCCTGTTCAACTTCCACCATGTCTGTAAATTTATTATTGTTAAGTCAGACCCCAAATCCAATTGCAATTTGGTCTTCTTATTCAATATTTCCAGCTCTACATATTTTCTGGTGTTTTCCTTGTTATATTCCACTCTAGCAGATCTTACCCTACTAGGTTTGTTTTTGTTTCTGCATACCGCTGCTTTGTGGCCTATCTTACCACAGGCTTGGCAATTTTTGTACTTGAAAAAACAATGTCATCTGCCACATCTGTAACATGCAGAAGAGGCGGGGGCTTGTTTTTCATTGGATTTTTGTCAAACATAGTTTTGTATCTCTTTTCTTTGTCATTATAATCTTGTTTTGCTTTTGGGGAGGGTACAAAACGTAAATTTCTTTTTACCTTTTGAATGTGCGCGACTCCTGATTCTTCGATGTCCTTGCTATCTTTCTTTATACTGAGGCATTTCTGGCAATTCTCTGACAGTTTTCGTAGTGTTAAACCTGGCTCGTTTTGAAGTTTGGTCAGCATTCATTTTCTCATTTCGCTGTCTTCAGCATCAACTAATCCTTGGACAAATATGAGACATTTGAAATTATCTGGGGTTAGCTCTGACAATTTAAAATCGTCACAGTGTTTGTTGATCATAGCTGTGAATGTAGAATAGTCCTTGTTTTCATCTTTTCTGAGATTAAGGCACTTCCACCTTTTATGGAACAACGAGATTTTGGGGCTAAATAGCTCAGTGAGGCTTGTCACTGCCTTGTTGAATGTTAAATCATTCGTCTTTTTTGGGAGAATATAATCTACGAACTTAGTGTGTTCATCTGTACCTAATTTTTTGAGTAGAAGCCTTAGTTTTTTCTTTTCACTTCAGTGCTAGCAGTCGATATTAAAAATATCTTCATATCACCTGTAGTATTCTCCCAAATTTTTGTCTTCCTTAATTGAGTATTTAAAAGTTGCAATAGCATTCCACACAGCATCTTGCAAAAACGTCTCCTCCTTCTCTGTGTTACTTTCTAGTGCTACACTTGTTAATTTTAACAATAGTTCTTGTAATTGTGATTGTCTTTCTTCATTTGCTTTTTGCATTTCCATTTGTCTTTCTTCTAGTTTATATTGTCTTTCTTCACTCTTAATGATTTCCAGTGTTCCTTTTTGAAAGTCCTCCGTGATTTGCTGTTTCGATTCCGTGAGGGTTTTTTTTTCACACTTTTGTATTTCTATATGTCTTTCTTCATTTGCTTTTTGCATTTCTATATGTCTTTCTTCGCTTCTCTTAATGATTTCCAGTATTCCTTTCTGAAAGTCCTCCATGATTTGCTGTTTCGATTCCGTGAGGGGTTTGATTTTTTAGTTATTCCTAAACCGATGAAATGTAACCACAATTTCTACTCCAACAGCTTCTTTCCTCGCACTTCCCGCCTGTGGAATTCCCTACTGCATGCTTGCTTCCTCGATGGCTACAGCCTCCAGGAGTTTAAATATAAGGTCAATAGACACCTCCTAACACACTAACTCACACCCACTCTCTCCAACTCTCTCCCTTTGTACATCCTAAGTCGTCTTCCACCCTCCTTCTGACATTTCCCATACCCAATCACTATATGTAACCCCCTGCGCTATAGTGGCAGTGGAATGCCTTGCTTGGGGTGACATGATTAAAAAAAAAAAGTAATTAATTTTGACCGTTTTTTTCTTCTATCTCTCTGTGATAGTGTTGCCAAATTGTTTGTGGTTGACTTGTTGTTCGAATTTTCATAGTGAACTTTGTTAAAGTGATTCAGGGTAAGTTCGTCACAAATTTGTTGTGTGACTTGTGTACGAATCTACTTTGCCAATTTGTTGTTGTCGACTCCTCTGTATGTGAGTTTCAAGATCCTCAATGCTAATTTGTTGTTCCTTGGTGTTATACGTGAGTTCATGTTCTTTTGTCGCCAATTTGTTTTTGGCGACTGAGTGAAAACGTATTTTTTCTCTGCGTGAATTTCTTCAAAATCCTTTGTTGCCAATTTGTTGTTGCTGACTGACGTGAAACATATTATTCTCTCCGCGTGAATTTGTTCGAATCCTTCATCGCCAATTTGTTGTGGATTGTTGTTGAGGAACCACACAAAATAGTAAATAACAAAAACAGATATGGAGATAGAAAATGTAAGTTATATTGAACAAAAATATACAAACTGAAACATAGGTTAGTCAATTCAGGAATACTAGGAATACTATTAGTAAGAATCAATATATACAATCTTGTAGTGAAGAAGTATGTCTGGGTAATGAGTCTATATTCAAAACAACTCCAACTTAATATGCACCAACTTACTGACCAACTAACTCCTTACTGATTCTCTAACTACTACTCTGTCGTTCTCTGTATAGGCAGGATTATATATGCACATCAGGCGAGTCCATTCTTATGTGCAAAAGGGGTGATCCCCAACACTATTGATGGTAATCTCAAGGTAATTGATAAACAAAATACCTTGCGCATCCCAAAATACGGAGGTTAAAACCTTGCCTACTGATGTTTGTGTCTTTGGTTGCTTTGGACGGCTTTCACCTGCTGCTGTCCACTCAGCTGATTGCTGATTTGACTGAAGTGAAGTGGTGGATCCATATTTCATCCATTGTCACATATTTACGCAAAAACTCTTTCTTGTTATGTTGAAACAGTTGCAAACAGTGCTCTGAATCATCAACGCGTTGTTGTTTTTGATTGACTGTGAGCAAACGTGGCACCCATTTTCAACACAGCTTTCTCATTGAAAAATATTCATGCAAAATGGTGAATACATGTCCCTCTGATATGTTCAACTCTTCTATTATTATGTTGCATACTCCACATCTTTTTTTGCTGCATATTGTGACCCCCTGTGTTGTGTGCTGTTCGAATTTCAATGAGGTTAGGATGTCTTTTAAATTTTTTGGCTGGCATTTGCTATTAATTATTTTAGTTGTCTTTAAGACTCCCTTTATGTTTTCATTATTGTTGAGTAATTCCATATATGTTTTGATCTTTGTGAATGATTTTCAATTGTTTTTGTTGTGTGTGGAAATGTATGCTAGAATGTTTTCTTCTTTTTCAGGTTTTTCTTGTTTTTTTTTTATTCTGGGGGGATTTTAATGGTATTTTTTCTGCTAATTGGGAACCCTTGTTTATTTGTAATGTTTTTCATAGTTCTTCTAGGCATATTTTACAAAGAGTTTCATCAGTTATTATCATGCAAATTTGTTGTGCTAGGGAATAGGGGATAGATTTGAAACAGCTTTTAGGATGGTGACTCTTGAAGTAGAGCTATTGTTGGGTATCTGTGGGTTTGTGGTAAATGTCTGTGATGATGTAATATTTTCTTTTTTATGAGTATGTCTAAGAACGGTAATTCTTTATAACTATATTCTAGCATGAACTTGTGTGTGTGTGTGTGTGTGTGGATACATCTGTTTGATGCTTTGGCACACATCATCAGTGATGTTTTCTACTGAGGTTCATAAGGGATTTCAGATGTTTGAAAATCATACCCCAGTCTCCGTGGTGATGCAACCTTTACTGACTGGGTATTAACTTTTTATATATCCAAGCACTCTTCAGGGCTGTTTATAACTAAATTATTTAGATTTGTGCGGTCTGCAATGTCCTTATGAAATTTACCTGTGGTGAGCATGGGGATACAGCTGAATTTTCCTGAAAACCAGTTTTGTTTCATTTGTGCATAGTGGGACATTGGTAGGACATTGTAACAAACCATTATCACTAGAAAATATGCCAAGCATAAAGTGTTGTTAATAGCCTTCAGCAAAACTTGTGTACGTAACATCTGTTCACTTGTGCTAGCAAAAATCTAGCAGAATGCATTTAACACTATTAAGACGCCACAACCAGTTGGCCTAATACAAAGCTAACAGTGTGGATCTCTAGTCTCCTGTGCTTTCCTCAACATATAAACTAGACTGTCTCTCCAAAAGATTAACTGGTGCCAATCTTTCATTGTTCAAAGCTCAAATGAAGTTCAAGGAACCAATGCTATAGTGTTAATAGAATTAGCTTTGTTGCACGAATGTGCTATAGAATCATCTGGAATGCAGTGTACACTATTGCAATATATTGAATTGAAGGGTTGAGCAACACCTGTATTCAACTGAAATAAGAGTTGATACAGTGTTTTCCTTTATTTGGATAGATGCCATTCCTTTTAATTGCTAATAGATTTATTCTTGTATCACCTCTAGATGACTGCAAGATTCATGGATCACTGATCACTCTTTGGAATGTATACATTTATAATAAACCATTCTACTAATTCCCAAGAAAAACTTGCAGGAATTGACACCTTACAGATGATATTTTATCTTTTAAACACTCAATTCTTGTTAAATCCTGTCTGTGTCTCATAGCTGCTACAACTACACTAACTTGTTAAGTATTACATCCTATATATATCATCCAGTTGAATTCATTTCTATGAGTCAAATATGATGAATCTAAAGTGTACTGTTGTCTGAAATGATTTTTACACATGTTCTAGAATAAACAGTTTACTCAGTTTTTATTTTCATTCTTCTGCAGTTATATATAAAAATAGGTTAGGTAGTTTGGAAAGTCCAGACGAGAAATGTCTTGCTTAAAGGATTCATATTTGACAAATTAAGAATAGGTTAGGTAGGTTGGAAAGTGTAATATTTCTGTAATGAAATTACTGTAGTCTTTCTCTTCTTTTCCGTAGTCATAGTCTTCCTCTTCTGCTTCTTCTTATTAATCAAATGCTGCAGAAACGAACAACACATGTGAATTTTGCAAAACTGAACTAATTTTACCCTCACAAACTCTCAGCTTTTATGCTGGCGAGACTTATGTTTATGCAAATGAATACGGGCCTCACTCTCAGTCTGGCCATGCATGTACACTGCCATTTTTGTGTCCACTGCCATTATGTTTGCCTCGTCAAATGTTCACACATGCATTTGTTGCACTCCCCCATGATCCTTGATGATCATAGCACAGGCAAGGTTGCGTTGGTAATCTTCGGCGTGTGCTTCGTCGCAAGGGTGGTTCTGTGGTTTCTGCATTTGGTGATGTTTGCTAGCGAGACAATGTGATATACCCAGTGTTGTCTGAAGTCTCATTATCTGCTTCACCAGACAGGATGACATTTTTCTGGGGTCATATGTCCTTCATATGGCATGAAACGCTGTCGACAACAATGGATTGCAGGATACTCACCTCTGTCCCTGTTCCTTCTTGGAATCTGGAAGTGCATCGATAATGGGGTGTTTTGGCTCACACAGGATACCCCAAACAGTATCTGTTTTGTGCGGGGGCCTGTGACGTTGGTGTGAACGGACACTTGGCCACCTGGTCGTTGATGGCTTTGATTCAGTAGCTGGTCTTCAAGTCGATTATTACAACGCTGTTCTTCCCTGCTGACGCTGTGAATTTTGATCTCAAGGAAGTCACACTGAATTTCTGCTAGATGTCTCTCTGCCAAGTTGAACCAGACTGGATGTGCACATACATTTGGGTTGTACAAAAATCTTTATGTACAGAAAAAAAAAATATTTTATAAACAATCGCCAATCGTCTCTTCCTAACCCCAGTTTCTACTTAGCTGACAACAGAACAAAAGGTTTGTCCAAAAGAAGCATTTTTCTTAACATTAATTTGAGTTTTTGGTTGGCAGTGTCAGTTCACTTCAATCAGAGTTTTCAAGTTTGTGACAATTCAAAAATGTCTTTGCTTCTCACCAAAGCTTTACAGAAACTGCCGAAGGTTGGTCTTTGTGTGTGGTGGGTAGCAGTGGCGATAATTCATCTTCTCTGTCTTAGCTCAGCGCAACAACTGGTCTCTAGCACTCCTCCTCCCAGCTCTGTTTTTATATTTATCCTTACTTCCCCAGTGTAAGGAATGATGAACACTGGGTTGTTCCTGCAAATCTACTTTCTGGCCCTTGCAGCTAATGAAATCATTCTTGCCCCTAGCTTTTGGAGTCACTCTTTTCCTTGGTTTAATCAATGAAACAGCGCTATTTCTATGACATCACTTCTTTCCATCTTTTCTTTCTTTGACATCAACAATCTAGCCTTTATGCTTGGAAATTTTAGTTCAACTTATCTTACACACCCATCAACTCTAATCCCTTGCACTTGTCAAAGTCTAGATGTGCAAAATCTCTGTTTTCTGAGTTGCTGGTAATCTACGGCCATGTTTTGGGCTTTTCATTGAGGAAATACAACAATCAAATTTTCATTTTTTTTTTTTACTCATCACTTCTAGCTAGTTACCAACTGTGTCATTTGAGAATTTCTGCTTGTCAATAATGTGATGACCTTCGTCTGCCCCAACTGGTTAAATTCTGTGCAACCAATGCATTTGCACACCCACAATGTCTTAATTTATATTTATTCTCAGCTTTGTTGGAATCTTTTTTTTTCTCTGCTCATACAGTTAAATTTATTTCCAGTTGTTTCTTTTCCATTTATAAAAATTAACAATACAAACAAACACAATTTCTTCCTCTTGATTTGCAACAATTAATAATTCAGCTAATATAATTTCTTCCTTTCCGTTGTCGTGCCAAAAATAGTGTTACACTTGGTACTGGGTCGATATTCCTTATCCTGATCTCGTATCTGTAGATCCCGTTGGCAGGTGCAGTCAACGGTGATGTATCATCTTTGGGTGCTACGTTGTACCAATACACCGCTTCTTGAACAGAGCATCCCGTCCTGGCTGCAAGTCTTTTAACACTGCGGTGACATTGTTCTGCGATGCTGTTTGCATGCTGGCATATAGGCACACCGAAATTACAGGCGGACTCTCCAACTGGCTACAAACTCCTTGAACTCACTGCTGGAGAACACAGTGTCGTTGTCCATCAACAATTTCTGTGGCGGACTGTGCTCAAAGAACATAGATTCGAGGTGTCAAATAATGTTTTCGAAGTCCTGCCATGCCAAAAGCTGCTAGATGGTAAAACTTGTTAAACTACAATTGGTGATCTTCAGGAAGTATTTGATGTTGTAGTGGGCTTATATCCATCCCCATTTTTTGCCAAATAGCTTTTACCACTAATCCTCATTTGTCCAATGAACTGGGCCTGATAGCAGACCTCACATCTGCTTTGGTAATCACATGGCAAACCCACCGGGTGAAATATGCAGTACTTCGGATACCTGGGTGTTCACTACCTTTACGTATTTCCATAACCTGGCTACTTGTCATCTCATCACTTCTTGCGGCAGAAGCCAGAGGTACAGGCTCAGTTGTGGATTTCATCCTCTCAAGCCACCTTTGCGGTACCCAGGTCATGGGGTCTGCTAAGTTCTGGCTTGATGGGATCAGAGTAACGTCTATGGACAACCCATATTCTTCTACCAGCAACTTTATTGTTTCCAATTGTTGTCGGAGCAACATCTCGCTAGTGGCCTTTGTAAGTACTCAGGTCTTTCCGGTGAATGCATCCACTAGCCAGTGATACACGCTCACTGAGTCTGTCTTTAAATGTATGCCTTTGCACTGTCATTGCAACACCAGATTGATGCCTTTCAGTGCTGCATCAAGTTCAGCCAATTTCATGTGCTGGGCATCATTTGCAGATTGCAGCCGACATGCATCCTCAAACACAACATCATCACTTTCCAGGAGTACGCCAATTGCCAGGGAACTTGCATCTACCCATACATTGATGCCTTGTCCATTTGCACACCACAGGCCTTGTGAAGAATCACTCTGCTTCACCCTGGTTATTGTTTCTTGGATCATTTATCACAGTGGGACATCCATCCTTGGGTCACAGCATTGACCCTTCGCTTTATAACTCACGTTGCTGCTTGGAGTCACTTACATACTGGTAGATGCTTAATCAGCTTCCCACATAGAGAGAAAATGGCACAACATGTCACAACTTCTGGGATATCTGGAATTGCACTCCCACGCTTCCACCGCAAAGTGCCACACACTCCCCAGACTTCCGATCCAAGCATCCAAGCACCATCTTCAAGTCACTCTGGATCCTATCTTTTTAGTTCAAACTGGGAAAAAAAATCCTGTCTTACCCGTTCCACAGATGTCACGCTTTTGTTTCTGTACACCAACGTCGCCTGTTGAACAGTCACATCTTTGGATAGAACAGCCTCCACGATCAACTGCATAATGGAGGTGGGGGCTATGTTCAGCTCAAATCCCATCCAAGTTAGGCAGTATCTTCGTCCCTTATCCATCACAGTTTGGAATGGCCATAGAAAATGGTGCACATGCATCTGAAGATAGGCTTTTCTTAAGTCCAACACTGACATGTCGGATCCCTTTCTATGCCAGTTTCAGTTTTTGAGAGCACACATGCTGTGTATGCTTTCACATGATTGTTTAGTTCACAGTAATTCATAACAGGTTGCGCTTTTCCTTTGTTAGGTTGAACAATTGCTATTAGCGAGAACAAGCCTCTCGAAAGACCAAGCTCTTTCTCTGGGTATGGTATCAGCCGTCCATTATGAATCCAAGTCTGCAACTTGCAATTATACTTCTTCCGGATGTGTTTTGGCATGGTATATTCAGGCATCTGATTAATCAACTGATCTGGCAGCAGCTCACCCGACCACTTCCATGTTTTCTTTGTGGGGTCGAATTTCACATCAAAGTCAGGTCTTTCTTTTTACTGCAACAGCAGTGCCAACACTGGAAACTTCATTTAGAAAACTGGCCTCACCATGCTCATTTATATGAACACCGCTCAACAGGTGTATAATGTCAAGTCCAAGCAGGAGATCGAACCCCAATAGATCTCCATCCATGGCCAACATTTTGACCACTACAGGAATCCTCTTATTCACCTGTAGATTGACACTGGTCACTCCCCCTGCTAGTCATGTCTATTCCGTCAGCAGTCAGTACCTCTGTCCTACGTCCATTCGGTGGACCACAAACCAAATTCTTCACAAGAGACAATGTGCATCCTGAATCAACCAATGCATTACACATCACTCTGTTGAAGTACACATGCATTACTGGCAGGTTAGTTCTCACATGACTTGAGGTGAGAGTGGCGCTCACATCTCACCCCTGTCTCCTTTTTCCGAACATTTTGATGCGAATTAAACATTTTTCTGGCACCTGTAACATCGGATGTTGGGCTTATGGCACTGCCCTAGTCATTCAAACTGGCAGTGTTTGGCCAGATGGTTGGGTATTAGAACAATTAAAGCAATGCAGCGAGCTCTCTGTAGGCTTGGGTAGAGGCACTTTTTCTGTAGCTGTTCGGTCAATGGTGGCAGCAATCCTTTTGTTGTTCATGATAGCTCTTGATTGGCCAAGCATGCTCTTCGTGGGAATTTGGTTAACATCAGCTAATGCACACAACAACTCCTGGGTGTGGGCAGGCAGTCCAACCATTAACGCATATTTCAGTGCTCAGTCGAGCATTCTTCCGAAAAGGTTGGGGAGTTTCTTCAATGCTGTGTAGAACTCATCTACTGACTTATCCGGGCACAAAGTGCGTCTCAAAATCTGCTTGTACGCTTCACATGGGTCAAGTGCAAAGGCCCTTTAAAGTGCAAATTTCACCCAGGTCACATTGGTCTTGTCCACATCCGAAAGTTGGTGGTAGACATCGAAGCCCCTCCGACCAATTGCAAAGGGATTACTTGCTCAACCTGCTCAACTCCCAAAAGATTGCAAATCAGGTCTATTCTTTCAATGTCATTTTGTTGCATGAGCTTTAGATCAAACTTTCAGTCAGCCATAACGCCAAAATAGCTTGTAATCTTTCTGTAATGAAATTACTGTAGTCTTTCTCTTCTTCTCTGTAGTCATAGTCTTCCTCTTCTGCTTCTTCTTCTCAGTAAAAACAGAGCAAACACCAAAACGAACAACACGTGTGAATTTTGCAAAACTGAACTAATTGTACCCTCACAAACTCTTAGCTTTTATGCTGGCGAGGCTTATGCTTATGCATAAGTCTGATCGCACATGTACACTGCCATTTTTGTGTCCACTGCCATTATGTTTGCCTCGTCAAACATTCACTCATACATTTGTTACAGAAAGTGATATGTCTTGCTTAAATGATTCATATTTGACAAATAAGAATAGGTTAAGTAGTTTGGAAATCCCAGAAGAAAAACATCTTGGCAAAATGACCTTGTGCTGATTTTTGTCTATATCATTTCTATTCCATTTCATCTGCATTGTGAATCTTGCATATTAGAGAAAAATGGAATAATTTCTCTTTGTATAATCAAACAGATAAATGAGAAATTGTATGTGTTTTCAATTTAGATTATTTATTTTAAATTTCATGATTATCCACAATCTTAAATCATTTTTAAAACTTGTCTTTTTACATGAATATACTGATATTTCTGAATCCCCTTTTCATATTTTTTGCTCAAGAGTAACATATTTCTGAAATACCTTCTCATATGTTTTTGCTCAACAGTAATATATTTTTGAAGCACCATTTCATATTTTTTAGTCAAGAGTAACATATCTGATGCATGTTCTGGTGTTTTCTTGGAGAAACTGAAGCGCAAAAATCACCAAACTATCATCCTTATAAATTTGTTTGAGGAACTTTCATTAGAAATCACTGTATTTTGCTATGAAAAAGGTTTTACTTGTAGAATGTCCAAACAATACCCAGATCATAAGATAGTAAATTTTTAAAGCATGATTTAATTTTAAGGAAATAAAATTCTTAAAAAAGCTTTGTTAAAAAAGGGTAAAAAATCTGGAAATAAGTTCCTACAGTTTTTCTTTTTGTTGGTTAATTTTTAACTAAAAAATATTGTTCATATTCACTTTCAATGTATTAGCTTTGGAGAAGAGTGAGGTCTGGGATTAAACAAGAAAATTCTGATGATATATATATATCTTTTGTCAGTCACTGCATTAACAATTATATTCTCAAGGTATAGCAATATTTAATAATAGTTTTGTCCCTTAATGTATAGCAGTGTCTCATGAAAGATTTCTCCCTCAAAGTAGAGCAATGTCTCATGAAAAATTTCTCCCTCAATGATATAGCAGTCCCCATGAATGATTTGTCTCGTGGGTAGAGCAATCCTCCATGAAAGGATGGGTCTTGCATGCTTGGACTAGAAGTTTGGGGGTAGCGTAACACTCTGCAATGGATGCAAGGAAGCATGATCCCAAATGTCCCTGATGTTATAGACAGAATGCAGCAGGAAGATCCTGTTTGGAGCAATTAGTGTGTGAAACGGATCTGAACTCAATATATGGATCAATACATCCTGGCTTTACCTAACAAACGACACACAATATATCAACTTGGCTGAACTGGATATTGCAATCACAAGCCTCAATTTGGCCCCCCAGTGATAGGCCTGTGTATAAAAATTGATTCCTTATATGTGTATCACTGGATGTCTTGACACTTGCATGGGCCAAGCTAGGGTACATGCCCAAGCAGAAAGCAAGATGCTGGTGCAAATAAGCTTTGAATACAATGAAGGGACTGGTCAAAGAAGATATGTTGTCTGTTGACATGATACTAGGTACATCAAACCAGAATTAGGCAGTCAAGATAACCTGTTTGCCAATGAACCTAAGCAGCAGGAGTATGGCGTACCACATATTTTGACAAAAGCCATGGTGAAATCAGCCATTAGGACTTGTGTGGAGTGCCCAACAATAGATCTTGCACCAGAACATTGAAAAAGGGCAAACTGGGAGTGAAGAGTACTTGGTACTTGCTCGGCATAGATATCACTCATTACTACAGTAGTTATTACCTGACACTAACAGATTGTGGCCCATTCCATTTTTCTGTGTGGCATCTGTTATGCCACCAAGACTCATTGAGTATAAGATGTTGGCTATGAACTACCACATAAGATATTCACAGACAATGACACTGTGGGTCTGCAGCAGAGAATTTCAAGCCTTTGCTCATGAATAGGATGTGCAATTGTGATTCCAATATGTGCACCTCCCAGCAGAAAATGGAATAATGGATCAGTGTCACAAAGTGTCAAGTGGATTGCAGTCTGGTTGAAGTGTGTTGAAAAGGCCACCTACTGGTACAATGTAACCCTCAAAGATAACACCTCACCATTGACCATTGACGCAAATCAAATCTACAGGTACGTGGTTTGGCTTAAAGTGATTGATGCAATTCCTCTTAGGATACCTGACATGGGCTTCAACGTATGAGGTGGGAGACCCTGTGTGCATAAAGGCCCCACACAACCAGTATACAGCAGCTTTCAAAAAGGTGTAAATTACTGGACATGTTAATCCACAATCAGTCTTAGTGGACACAATGCCCTGCTATTTCAGGGACCTTCATCCTTCTCTGAGTTCATGATCTTCAACAAGTATGTCTAACAGTGAGGATGAAATCCTTGTGAGCAGGAATAGACCAGATGGTCCCGCAGAGGAAGAATCACATGGGAATGAGGTGGAAGAACATGAAACAGTCCCACTTTGGAAAAGCACTCGATGAAAGAGACCCACTCCAAGCTGTTGTATCTGAGATCAGGAGGGAATTTGGCAAACATGCATTAGTACAGATGCAACAGAGGCTTCAAATTGCATGAAGATGTTTGTCAACACTAGTTAGATCTGGGTTTTTACTGTTAACAGCAAAGCAGTTTGGTAGCAGTCTTGTGAAGTCAGTCCCATAGCCATTTTGTTTCTCAAGTTTTCTGTGGTTTCTGAGGCAGTGTTCTTTCTTTGATGCCACCTATTTCTTTCTCCCCCTCTGCCTATTTCTTTCCCCCTCTCTGCCTATTTCTTTCCCCCCCTCTGCCTATTTCTTTCCCCCTCTCTGCCTATTTCTTTCCCCCCCTCTGCCTATTTCTTCCCCCCTCTCTGCCTATTTCTTTCCCCCCCCTCTGCCTATTTCTTTCCCCCCTCTGCCTATTTCTTTCCCCCTCTCTGCCTATTTCTTTCCCCCTCTCTGCCTATTTCTTTCCCCCCCTCTGCCTATTTCTTTCCCCCTCTCTGCCTATTTCTTTCCCCCTCTCTGCCTATTTCTTTCCCCCTCTCTGCCTATTATCACTGTAGTTGTTGGGAGAACAATTGGTTAGGTGTTTCCATCCCAATCTCAACAGACTCTTTGATTACACTACATCAGAAGTAAAATAAAATGTAACAATAATTCATAACTGAAGTTCAACGAAATGAATCAATAAATTGTAAATGCACTACAATAAAATAATTCAGTAAATAAATTCTAAATGCAGTACAATAAAATAAGTTAATAAATAAATCATTAATCTATCTCAATTAAATGAATAAGATTCTGTATGCGGGTACAATGAAATGAATCAATAAATTGTGAATGGAATACAATGAAATGAATCCATATATTCTACATGCACTATAATTAAATCACTCAGTATGTATTCTAAATGCACTATAATTAAATCACTCAGTATATATTCTAAATGCACTATAATTAAATCACTCAGTATATATTCTAAATGCAATACAATAAACTGAAATTATAAATAAATTTTGAATGCAGTACAATAAACTGAATAAATGATTACTCTTTTTTTTGGCTTTAATTTTAATCACAACTGTTAATTTAAAATTAGTTTTAAAAGTATTTTAATGTTTTTATTTCATATCCTGTAAAACTGATCCACTTTAATATAAATGAAGTGATCAGAAATTAATGGGGCATTTTCATTCTAAATCTCTACCTACTTCTGGGGTTATTTCCTTTTTGTAGTCTTCATGGCAGAATTTAAGCCGGTTGGTTGAAATCATAAGATAATTTTAATATTTTCTCCTTTTTTTCTCTCCTCTTCATTTAGGATGTTAGTACTTTGGAATAGTTGTTCTCAATATAGTTTCATTCCATTCGTCTTTTTTACTGATACTTATTTGAAGCTGATACTAATACTACTGCTAACAATTATGACTTTATTCTGTTTTTCCACATTTCCTGGAATTTATATTTTTACAAAAAAAAAAAGTATTCAAGTAAAAGAATATTCAAGTAAAGTATTTTGTTATTTTGTGATAGAAATGAAAATCATTTAATGCATTCTAGCAAGGAGATACATTTTTTTTCCGTTATCTGACTTCATTAAAATGACTGTATTTTGATTCATTAATTAGCTTTTACTTTTTAATCTTCTTCTAAACGTATATAAGAAATTAAGTAATTTATAATTCATTATCCATCTTCTGCATCTGTTTCTTATAAATATTTGTAATATTTTTAGAATTATGAAAACCATAATCTGCTTTGTACTACATTGCTTTAAACAATAATTTGTTTGTTTCATTTAGAAGTTAGAAATATAGATGTGTACAATTTCCCATGTTTAATACTTTGTTTTACTTGTACATCTTAATAATTACATTGTACTTTGATGTTTTTTTATGAATGAGTTGGTTGATCATTTAAAAGAACAACAGAATAATGTTGTTTTGTGGTCAGAGGAGTGAAACTCTCATGAATGGGAAAAGGTTCAGAATTTTTCTTATTGTCATCTGAACTAACGGGAAAGCCTAGATTCATATAACAATATCATGAACTGTTTCCTGAGAATATTACCAGTACAATTAGGTATTTGTCTGTTGCTTATTGTGGATTATAAGGTATAAAGAAACTTTTGTGTTAATATGAAGTAGTTGTTCTGGTTTTTGGTGGCAAGAGTAGTAGTAGTAATTGTATGCTCTAATTGTTCAATTAGTTAGCTAAAAAAAAGGTTTTGCTAGGTGAGCAACAAAATTGTATATGGCAAAAATAAAATATTAAATATATTGTTCAATAAAAAATTTAATATAGAAAAAAAAAGCATTTTAGGTTTTCTTAACTAACTAAACAACTTTTTTTTTCTTTTTTTAATCATCTCACCCCAAGCAAGGCATTCCACTGCCACTATTGCGCATGGGGCTACATAGGGGAAGGTAAAGAGAAGGAGTGGTTAGACATAGGGAATGTCAGGAGGAAGGTGACAGATGAGTAAAGATACCAAGGACGAGGGTTGGGCAGATGGGAAGAGTGTTTGATAGAATGGGAGCAGGTTAGTGTGTTAGGAGGTGCCTATTGACCTTACATTTAAACTCCTGGAGATTGTAGCCGTTGGGGAAGCAATCATGTGGAAGGGAATTCCACAGTCGGGAAGTGCGAGGAAAGAAACTGTTGGAGTAGAAGTTGCGGTTGCATTTTATCGGTTTCACTGTAAAAGGGTGGGATCTAGTTGCTAATCTAGTATCTCATGCAAATTTGTATTTAGGGGGCACCAGTGATCTAAGTTCATCGGAGCAGAAGCCGTGAAAGTATTTATAGAAGAGACACAGGGAAGCCACATCGCACCGGTGGGAGAGAGACTGCAGGCGGTCTGCCAAGTTGGTATCTATCACATTTCAGACCCTCCTCTGAACCTTATCGAGAAGCCCGAGGAGAATAGCAGGGGCACCCGACCAGATATGGCAGCAGTATTCAATGCACGGGCGGATGATAGATTTATATATATGCAGGATAGATTTAGACGGAAAAAACTTCCGGGCCCTACACAGAGAACTGACTTTCATAGCAGCGGATTTAGCAATGGATTCGATATAGTCATTCCATTTGAAGTCCGCTGAAAGTGTGAGACCAAGGAGGCGTAGTGTTTTAAAAACAACTTTTTACATAATTTATTTTTATATTATAAGCATAAACTATGGCTCATTTCAGTTTTTCACCAACTGGACAAATCACCTCACATTATTTCAATTTAGAATCTGTGATGAGAGATGAAAATGTTAATCCTCTTTTCAATACATTTGGCCATTTATGCAAGGATTCACTTGGCACAGTCTAGAGTGGATCAGATAGGTGACACTTGGGACAACTTCACTGTTATTTATGTCCTCTCTTACAATGGATTAATAGACCAGATTTTCCTTTTGGCCAGTGAGAACTTTCTCCTAGCCCTCGTCTGTCCACCTCTACATCATTGATGCTTAGCTTGCAACTCTATCACAGTTCTAAACTGCTTGCAGTTCTAACTATGACTGCTTGTATAAGCTTGCTACTGGAGCTTCCTAACTTCTGGCTAAATGACACTTTATCCTGAAAGTTTTTATTTATTTACTCTCTTCAATCAATGGGTAGCCATTTGGAAAATATTCTTCTAGACTTTACTATTGACGCATTCATAAAACTGATGTGATTTGGACGAAATAAAATAATTCCCAGCCCAGTTTACTGTGTGTATTCTAAGCTAATCATATAGGATGAAACCACTGTGACATGATATTATTGTTATCGTTTAAATATAGGTTTTTACTTAAAAACTTTCTTTTTTATTTACATTTTATGCACATACTATAAAAAGTGAATTTCTAAATATTTCTCTTATAGCCTTTTGTTTTTAATCCTTAGACTGGAAGTGAATACCACAAATTAAGTATTACGATTTTAATAAAATCTACTTTTTGGATTTTGTAAAAATAACTATTGATAAATCTTCAGAATTATAGTAAATTAGAGTTTGAAGTCATTTCTGTAAAAGTAAATAGTTTCCATACAAATTTTTCATTTTTATGGCTTTTGTGTGAATTTAACACTTGTTTGTACTTTTAGATAACTTAAAAATTTTAATTTGTGAAAAGGTTTTGAAAAAATCCATTCTTATGCTCAATGACAAATAAAAATATTGGTAATAAATTTGAAATTGTAAAGATTATATTGGAAAAATGAAAAGAATGCATTTCTTCTAAAGTATAGATTATTGTGGAAACAGGACAATGCAGGCAGTGAATAAAGGCATCGATTATTGCTAAAACATGACAATAGATTTCGCAAGGCTTGAACATAGCTAAAATGCAACATTACATCTTGCAAATAAAGGTTTCGAGCATTGCTAAAACACAACGATACATCTCGCAAATATTGAGTATCGGTAAAACAATAAAACATCTAGTGAATAAAATCTTATAAGTCTTGATATTTAATTTGGTGAAGATTTATGTTTTGGTCACTTTTCCTTTTGTAAATTTTCTTACATTTTCACTCTTTTACAATGTTCATCTTTTTATATAATTTTGACAATACAAAAAATATGAAAATATTTTAGTTTGAATTTTTTTTATTTTATTTTGCCTATTTTCATTTTTCTATCTTCTTTTAATTCTATACTGTTTTCAGTTGAAGAATTATTCCAGATTTATTGGAATGTTTTTAAAATTGTTCTCAAATAGAGAGAAGTAAAATTACAGAAATAACTTTACAAATGAAGTCATTTAGTATCTATTGACTTGAACTTATGTAGAATTAGTTTTTTATTCTCACTTGTACTTGCATTATTTATAGTTGCTTTAACTTGATCTAGTTTAAGAATTGTCTTAAAGTGTGCCAAAAATGTTTCTATATTGCTTTTATTGGTTGACATTTTTGCTTGACTATTTTTATAAGTATATTTGCTATCTGAACTTCTATTATATTTATAGGTTTTTAATATATTAGTGTATTTGTGATATAAAAGTATTGCCCTTTTGACTCAAGCAACATAAGTAGTTATTGCAGTTGTTAATAAGAGCATTCTGCTGACTTTATGATTAAGTATGAAGGACATGCTTTCTTTCAACACCTTCCTCAAAACTGACACCTGTTCAATGCTGACTGATGAAGCACTAACTTACATGTAACTTGTTATGACTGATGCTACTTTGATTGATCCAGTTTTCCTTTTTTTTTATCATAACTACTTTGAATTATAAAAATAAAAATTTTGTTATCAAGTCATTATAAATATTCAGAAATAAAGATTATCAAAGAAAGATTCTACTCCTGGAAATCTGAGTATTAATTGCAAAAATTCATCAACTTCTTTGAACACTTAAAACACACGATCAAAAAACGTTACCTGAAAACCTCAGTCTAGAAAGATAATAAAGAACTTGGTAGTTGTCACTTTATCACATTACTACTATAAAGTATTTTGAAAAGGACTTACAAACTACCAAATACCTAAGATCAAAACCAGCTAATGAACAAGTAAGTTTTAAGAGTGGCTACATCAACAACAATGGATCAATTGATCAAAATAAAACAACAGAATATAAGTAACCATTTTAGTTGACTATGAAAAGATATTTGACTCATTAGTACACTCAGCAGTTTTAATTAAATCAGTGCAGGATATTAACTAAAGTTACATATAAATTACTGAGTATGTATGTGATATCATAAATGCAATAACTCAGCCACACAGAGAGAGAGAGAGATAAATAAAGATTGCAGAAACAAAACGGAAACATTGATACCATGAAAATATATCCCAGGAAATAAACTGACAAGAAATTTGAATAGACATAAATGTAGAATATTTGAACTATCTTCAGTTTGTTGATGACATTTTACTAATATCAGAATTATCAGATGAATTACAAGAAATGCTAAATGAGAAAAGTCTTACGATGGATTTAAAAGTAAACAGAAATTAAACAAAATGTTCACATGTAAACCCTGCCAAGAAAATCCCATAAAAATAGAGGATAAATTACTAGAAGTCTAAAAATACAGTTACCTAAGACAAGATAACATTAAAGGTGGCAATGAAAAAAAATGGGGTGGGGAGGGCATAACAATTGGTTGGAAAGCATTTAACAAAAATAAAGCTAAAATGAAAAGCAGTCAGGCAATCAGTCAAGCACCCTACGTAATACATGCTTGAGTGAACATGTCTCGAACAAGACATGACTGACTGGGCAGAAGATTTTCCCACAGTAGGTTGCCATTACTTTCTGCAGTAGAATAGTTGCCAACTAAAACTATAGAACCCAATCTGTTCAGCTATTTAACCCATAGCTGGAGGGAGAAGAGACGAGTTAATACCTTTCCTACGGGTATTTGCACATAAGTGAATGCAACAATTTCAACTGGAAACTTGAACTTGACTCTCCAATTTCTCGTTCAGCACAACACTACACACATATAATGAAAAGCACCTTCTAATATGCTTAAAACATAAAACATATTCTGAATGCATAATATCAGCTTCGATTTACACTAGTGAAATGTGGGAACTAACAAAATCACTTGAAAGAAAATTTTAAAATTCACTGTAGAAAGTGCAATTGTAGAAAATGGACAAAAATAGGCATTGTGGTGTTATTAAGGACCTGCTGAAAAAAAAAAGGTTTAACCCTAAGAACATTGATGCTGATATGGTTGCTACATTAAGGGATGACGATTCAGTTTTATGGACAATGCAAAAGTGAGCAGCTGAATTTAGGAGGATAAGGGAGAGTTTGGAAGATTACCCAAGCTTGAGACATCCTGCAACTGAAGAGGACATTGATCATGTTTAGCACATAGTGATGATGGATGACAGTTGACTAATTATAAATCAAATGGCCAATGCTTTTAACATATCCTGTAAAAGAGTTGAGAATATTCTGCCTAATGAACTTGGCATGATAAAAATTTCTGATCAGTGGGTTGCTTTTTTTGACACTTAATCAAAAGTGCAGAGGCTGAGCACATCACGGGAAAATTTAACATTGCTTGAAGCTGATCTAGCTGGTTTCCTTGAACGTTTCCTAACCCAAGATGAGTGTTGGCTTCATCACTTTGAACCAAAGACAAAGTGACAATCCTTACCTACTCTAAAGAAGGCCAAGTTTTTTCATCTGCAAAAGGATGATGATGATAGCCTCAGTTTTTTGGGGTTTCAAAAGGTATTGTGCTTATTGATTATTTTCAAAAGAGCAACACCATCAATGGAGAATATCATGCCTAGTTTCTGAGGCCAAACACCTACTAAAACTGACAAAAGGGTTTTTTTTCATCAGGACAATGCTCCAGTACACAATTCTTTGGTTTCAATGGTTACTGTACATAACTGTGGCTTTAAATTAGTTGATCACCCTTTCTATTTTCTTGATTTGACAATAATATGTTCCCCATCATGAAAAAACATATGAGTGATGACATATCTGCTGTTGATGACTTTTTTGACCAACAGAATGGGCAGTCTTCTTTGAACAGTCAGATGTCAGTTTAACTAAGAAGAAACGATGCTGTTATTAATAAGAAGAGTTGAAATTAATGCTTGCAACAGTTCACAGCTCTAGTATCACGCCTTCATAGTCAGCCTTTGAAATTTTCAGCTGACCCTCATATAACACTTAAATACTAAAATTTCCTTCACAGGGGGGTCTACCAACATCTGTTTGGTTTGTTTTTATTTTTCTTCTCTTCAATAAAAAAGATTTACACACCTTTTACCTATTTAACAAACCTATTTGTAATTTGACTCTGCCTGCTTTAAATTCACACATAGAAATCTATATGCAACTGCAAGAGATTTACTTAGAGAATGAATACTACAATAATTATAAACATATTCATAAAACCATTCTAATGTTTTTGAATTATTACAATTTATACAGATATATTGTATATATTAGGCTGTCTCAAAAGTTCATAAACACTTGCAAAAAATTTAAATTTTACTCGCAAAAACAAAAAAATTATTGCTCAAAATAAAACCATCATTTTCCAAGACTTTCTGCCATCAATCTGCAAGCTTTCAGATCTGGTCAAAGTATCATTCAGCCAGCTTCAAATCAAAGAATTCTTGATATGCTTCCTCAACTTTGTCAAGCGAGTTGAATCTGCGGCCCTTCAGAAAGTGTTGCATTGAGTGGAAAAGGTCATAATCTGATGGAGCACAGTCAGGACTGTAGGCTGGATGTGGCAGAACCTCAACACCGTCTAGCTCTTCAAACTTGTCTTCAGTCTTCCTGGCAGTGTGTGGCTTGACATTGTCCTGCTGCATCAAAGCGTGCTTTTGGTTGATCAGAGCCAGGTACTTTTGCTTCAACTTTTTGTAGACCCACTCAAGTTGCTAACAGTAAAGTTTGGCACTGATGGCCCGACCATTCGGAACCAACTCAAAATGCACGATTCCCTCAAAGTTCTACCAAATGCACAACATGACTTTCTTGCCAAATCGATCTTATTTTGGAAACGACAGTGTCTCTTGCCCTTTCTGAACTCATCGCTTGTGTTGATTGTGCTGGACCAGATAGATCCATTTCTCATTGGATGTCACAATGCGCTTCCAAAAACGCTCGTCCAATGGATTGCTGAGAAATAGATGGCAAATTTCAACTCATCTGTTGGCTTGTGCTTCAGTGAGTTCGTGCGGATCCTGGCGCGTTTTTTTGTGAACAAAATCAAGTTGTTTCAAATGTTGGTGAATTGTCGATTTGCCAACTCCAAACTTATCAGCCAATTCGCGAGTGCTCGATGAAGGCACAATGCCCAACCCAGTTTGCAAGTCTCCATCATCCAATTTTAACGGCCATCTCGAATGAGGCTTATCCTCAAGACTCATGTCGCCAGAGTCGAAAAGCTTGTACCACTTTGAGATCGCCACATATGCAATTGTTCCTTCACCTTCGGCAGCACAAATCTCTTCTGCAGCTTTTCTGGTTGAAAGACCTCGCTTCCAGCAGTAACAAATCAAAACTCGCAACTCAGTTTTATCAATTGCCATCTGAAATACAAAGATGAAGATCACTATAATAATATAAATGCAAAATTGCATAAAAATTCAATTTTTCGCAAGTGTTTACAAACTTTTGGGACAACCTAATATTTGCATATTAGACAACTTCATATACAGTGTGACCCTTGAATTCTGGTGCATCTATTTTTATCTCTCTAGAAAAAAATACCTGTGTATAATGTAAGCAGTCACCGAAAATGCACAATTTTTTAACATCTTCAAAAAAATTGCTTTTGTAAAGTGTGACTCCCTATTTTTGCAAAAAAAAAAAAACCTAATCATAAAAACTTCTACTATACTAAAGTATATCGAGTGGTCCATGCACAAAGGGCAGCTCTACAAATGTGTTAGTCTTGTACATAATCCAGTTTCCTCTCCCTATGTGCTATTATCCTTCAGGATATTAGTGATCATTTTCCTCCACAACTGCATGTCTCCTTTTTTGTTTTCGGCAATATTTTCTCCTTTATGATTCCTCTTTTTCACTGTGGCACTATATTGATTAACAGGAACATGGAGGTTTTTCAGTTTTTCTTCCCTTAGATGTGTTAAGTTTGTCAAACGTTTCTTCTTCATTATGTATTTCAAAAATTTAATCCATCTTTTTCTAAGTGTTAAAAGCATTTTCTCTGTATTTCTATTTCTTCTTCGTAATTTTTTTAATTTGTCATATCCTCTGTCCATTCTCAACATTCATCAATAGAATCACATTTTGGTTGATTCGGTCTTTTCATTTTTCACTTGGGATGAAATTATCTTTCATTGCCATTTACGAGCATAGATATCAAATAGAAGTCTAGAAAGTTTCATTGTTTCTAATGTTATTTTCATTTGGGATGAAATTATCAATTTTTCATTACCATATACAAGCCTAGATATCAAATAGAAATCTCATTAGTTTTTTTATTTCTTTCTAATAATATTTGTTAATCTGTTAATTTTCCTTAAAAGTGTCTTTCGTTATTCTGATAGAGATTTCAACTTCTTTGTCTCACTTTCCTTTGTTCATTACTCAGATCTGATTGTTGCATTCTCACACTTTGATGTCCCCAGTATGGACCTTATGTGTTGTATTATACCCTTTGCTAACTACCCTTCATACCATCTTCTTATAGGTTATAGTTTGTCCTTCCTTCTTGCTTTCCAATAATACCTTGTCTTGTATTTCTTTTATTTTTTCTTCTGGATCTGCTGTCAACACAGTGCCATATGGATAGAATTCTGTTGTTACAGTTACGTCCACTGATAAAAAATCTTAGCAGGTCTTCTAATCTTCTTGGAACCATCTTGCTGAATGTATTAAATAAACCTGGCATAAAATTCCATCCTTACTGCACTCTTCTTTCTGTTTTGTTACCCTCACTTAATTTATTATCTCTCTACATTGATTTCCAAATATAGATTCTAGATGTGTATATACTTTGTATAGAGATCAAGCTTTATAAAGTTCTGTATGTAATTTATGAAGTTTCTTTACATAATCTACAAATATATCATTTATATATCCAGTGTCTTGTATAAAGTCATTTTGAATAAACGTAGAAATTAATATGCTTGTCAATGTGGTGTAGTTATAGTGAATGTTTTCACTTTACAAGAATGTTTGTCTATTTTTCAAAATATATGTCCCTTACTCACAATAATATGCAAAACAAAGTTTAAGTCTAATGGATAAAATTTTTAGTGATTTTGATAATAAAATATTGAGAAAAAGTGATAATTTCAGTGTTAGAGCATAAAAATGCTTATTTGAAACTTGACTTTTAGATGTTTTAATAGAAATGTTTAATGAAATATAAATAACGAGAATGAATGACTTATGTATGTTTAACCATTTTATGTGGACATATTTTTTACCTATTATAGATGCACTGGCATAAGAATATCAACAGACTTCATGGGATTGATTTGATTCTAAAATAATTTTTTGTCCTTTTATCAATGAAAATGGAATGTCATGTGTTTTCCCATATGAAAATAGCATCTTTGTTTATTGTCAATTAAAAATTCCAGCATATTTCAATTATTTCACAATGATACAGCTGCTAAAAAGGCAAATTTAGGAAGACATTTCATTATTTGCATGAAATACATTCTTTTGAATGTGAATAATTTTCATGATGTACATCAAAATATGAAATCACTCGGCATGGCATTTGTTAATATTGTAAATAAATGCTTGAATTTATTATTGTAAACTTTATGAATTAAAAAAAGAATTTCATAGAGCCTGATTCTTGGTACACTAACTCTTTTGTAATTCAATTTATTGCATTCATTAGAGAACTGTTTCAATCTGCAGAATGATTTGTTGATCACATTCCCTTAATGAGTAATGGTAAAAAAGCTGTTTCTTTACAAGGAAACATTTAGCATTCATTGACCTGAGCAGCTAGTGCCACTATCAGTTGAAATTTATAAAATATTTCTCTTAAAACAGTTTTTCAAAAAAATAAGTTTCCTAAGTCCAGTAGTTGTTATCACTTTTTCCAGTATTGATGGGCGTTTTCTTCCTAACCTTTAGTTTGAAGTAAGGTGGAAGGTCAACATCTTGCTTATATCCTTATTTCCACTTTGAGTTATTTTAGTTTTAGCTGCTGTTAAAAGTTCTCAAGTGATGTCGTTGCTACAGTTTGTTACAGAACTTTATCATTGTGTAGGACCAGTTCAAAAAGTTTGTAGAAGAATGGTCCTCTCTGTGACACTACAGATTTAATTTACTCAAAGCCCTTTTTAACCATTGATCTGTGAACATGGTTACATACGGCTGAGTGTATAGACATTTCTGAATGAGTTTAGTGTCATGCAATGGTATACATGTATGACTGTCTTGATCCCACAAAACATTAACTTAAAAACTCAAGTCATGATTATGACCTGGATTTTCAAGTTAATGTTTTGGCTTTGTAGCAATAATCTAAACCTGCACGAAAAGTACACAGATAGCAAAAAAAAAAAAAAAAAAAAAAAAAAAAAAAAAAAAAAAAAAAAAAAAAATAAAAAAAAAAAAAAAAAAAATATATATATATATATATATATATATATATATATATACGGGAAAAATTAGAAGCGGAAATTCAAAATAGGACACACTAAAAGAAGCATTAATGACATCAGCCTACAACATCTTCCCAAAGAAAACTGACAAAGAAGAAAAAAATAAGTGGATGAGATTCACAGATGAAATTCTCGACATGATGCAAAGGAGACAGAAAATAATGCCAAGAAATGGGACAGAATACAGGGAATTACACAAAGAAACAAGGAGCAAATGCAGAAAAGGCAAAAGAGAAATTTGCTGAATGATAAATGCAAAGAAATAAAGAGTTGAGCATGATGAATAAAGGAGACATAAATAAAAAATAAGGGAACTAACAGGACAAAAAGCATGCTTCTGAACGAGATGTATAAAATGGAAGTGAGATGTCTTCCATGACAAAAGAGAGCATCTGACAATACACAGAAATACTGACGGACAGGGAATATTAAAATTCAAAAGCAGAAAGGACTATATATAAACTACAAGAAAACTGAAGCATGGTAATCAATAAAAAGAGGAGCCCAAAATGCCAACTAAAAGTTGCTGATACTAAAAGCAAGCAGGTCCAGAAATTTAAATAGCTGGGAAGAATTCTAAAAAAAAGGCAGAAAGTGCGATACGGAGATCCAAAGGTTTGTTTGTTTGTTTGTTCCTGTTTAACGGCCTATCAACATCTAAAGGGTCATTTAAGGCCAGAAACGTATTTTTATTTTAAATCATAGTTGTTGGTAACATTTTTCATTCAAAAAAGTTTTGTTGGTAATATTTTTCATTCAAAGAAGTTTTGTTGGTTATTTATACTTTTATAGCATTTTGACCCCGGTTTGGGGGTTAACTATTTACCCATAGCTGGCACCCTAACAGGTGCTACCACCCTGGGTCAGGGCAGACCTGGGAACAACAGCAATTAAGAGGTGGTTCCATGCTTCTCAAAACCTCCCAATCAGAGGCCTTGCTGCCAGATGCAGTTTATGGTCATACCCAAGACCAGATCCAAAGATGTATTGACATGACCAAGGGTGCATTTCAGAAGCTAAGTAGAGTATTAAGAGACACAAAAATTTTACTGGAAACAAAGAAAAGAGTAGTGGATTGTTATGTGATGTTTGTCCTTTAATATGGCAGTGAATCCTGGACAATCACATCGATGATGAAGGAAAGACGAAGCAACCAAAACGTAGTTCTACAGAAGGATGCTGAGGATACCATTTATGGAACAGGCAAGTAACAATGAGATCTTAAAGAGGATGGACAGAAGAAGGAAACTGATGCTTAACATCAGGAAAAGACAGCTGAAGTTTTTGGGAAATGCAATAAGGAAGGAGGGCTTGGAGAACTTGATGGATAGAGGGGAAGAGAGACAAGGGAAAAGCAACAAATGACATACCTGATTGATTTAAGCTGATGGATGGTAGAGCAGAGATTGATTGGGATAACCGGAGAAGGAGTATTAAGAGTGACAAAAGATAGGTGATCATGGCCTTCCACATCTCCCTATGTCCTAAAGAGGCATGGCACAAAGAGGAAGAAATTTGCAGTGTTATTCAAAACTATCTCCGTCTCAGCATTTTTTTTATGTTAAAATTGTTATAATTGCTCTATATACTAAGGTAATTGGAGAATATGGTATTTACTAATTTTGCATTCTGAATTGATGGATTCAGGGTATGGGCAATCACCACATTCATTTCATTTTCAGATCATAGTTTCTGTTTAGGAAGAATTTATATTTCAAATATGAATACTTATTAGATTGGCATAGCATCTCTAATTATCATTACACTGGCCTGAGATGGGAAAGAAGGAACACTGTTTTTGTATTAGTAATTTCATTTTGTATGTCGTAATGCAATGCTAAAATGAACAGGGCCCATCTCTTCACATCTGTGCTTGTGTAAGTTCAGAGAATAGTTTGGGGTGAGATTAAATAGATTGTAGCTTACAATTCTTCCTTGTCATACTCCAAATGTTATTTGAAATGTCTTATTGGATTCTATTAGGATATTAAATCGAATGCTCAAATGATCAGTGCCAATCCTTTTACACCTCTGCTTGTATATGTTCAGAGAAGAGTCTCGGATATGATAAAATAGATTAGGACTTTTATTTCCTCCTTGTCATACTCCTGTTGTTTTTTTAAATGTCTTATTGGATTCTTTCAAGATATTGTATGGAATGCTGAATGATCAGTGCCAATCCATTTACATCTCTGATTGTATATACGTTTAGAGAATAGTCTGGGATGAGATGAAATAGATTAGGCTTGATTTTCTCCTTGTCATTCTCTCATGATATTTGAAATGTCTTATTGGATTCTTTCAGGATATTGTATGGAATGCTTGAATGATCAGTGCCAATCCTTTTACATCTCTGATTGTATATACGTTTAGAGAATAGTCTGGGATGAGATGAAATAGATTAGGCTTGGATTTTCTCTGTCATTCTCCTTATGATATTTGAAATGTCTTATTGGATTCTTTCTTAGACATTGTATGGAATGCTTGAATGATCAGTGCCAATCCTTTTACATCTCTGATTGTATATACGTTTAGAGAATAGTCTGGGATGAGATGAAATAGATTAGGCTTGGATTTTCTCCTTGTCATTCTCCTTATGATATTTGAAATGTCTTATTGATTCTTTCAGGATATTGTATGGAATGCTTGATTATCAGTGCCAATCCTTTTACATCTCTGATTGTATATACGTTTAGAGAATAGTCTGGGATGAGATGAAATAGATTAGGCTTGATTTTCTCCTTTGTCATTCTCCTTATGATATTTGAAATGTCTTATTGGATTGATTCTTTCAGGATATTGTATGGAATGCTTGAATGATCAGTGCCAATCCTTTTACATCTCTGATTGTATATACATTTAGAGAATAGTCTGGGATGAGATGAAATAGATTAGGTTGGATTTTCTCCTTGTCATTCTCCTTATGATATTTGAAATGTCTTATTGGATTCTTTCAGGATATTGTATGGAATGCTGGAATGATCAGTGCCAATCCTTTTACATCTCTGATTGTATATACATTTAGAGAATAGTCTGGGATGAGATGAAATAGATTAGGCTTGGATTTTCTCCTTGTCATTCTCCTTATGATATTTGAAATGTCTTATTGGATTCTTTCAGGATATTATGGAATGCTTGAAATCAGTGCCAATCCTTTTACATCTCTGATTGTATATACATTTAGAGAAATAGTCTGGGATGAGATGAAATAGATTAGGCTTGGATTTTCTCCTTGTCATTCTCCTTATGATATTTGAAATGTCTTATTGGATTCTTTCAGGATATTGTATGGAATGCTTGAATGATCAGTGCCAATCCTTTTACATCTCCCTGATTGTATATACATTTAGAGAATAGTCTGGGATGAGATGAAATAGATTAGGCTTGGATTTTCTCCTTGTCATTCTCCTTATGATATTTGAAATGTCTTATTGGATTCTTCAGGATATTGTATGGAATGCTTGAATGATCAGTGCCAATCCTTTTACATTCTTGATTGTATATACATTTAGAGAATAGTCTGGGATGAGATGAAATAGATTAGGCTTGGATTTTCTCCTTGTCATTCTCCTTATGATATTTGAAATGTCTTATTGGATTCTTTCAGGATATTGTATGGAATGCTTGAATGATCAGTGCCAATCCTTTTACATCTCTGATTGTATATACGCTTAGAGAATAGTCTGGGATGAGATGAAATAGATTAGGCTTGGATTTTCTCCTTGTCATTCTCCTTATGATATTTGAAATGTCTTATTGGATTCTTTCAGGATATTGTATGGAATGTTTGAATGATCAGTGCCAATCCTTTACATCTCTGATTGTATATACGTTTAGAGAATAGTCTGGGATGAGATGAAATAGATTGGGTTTCACTTTTCCTCTTTGTCATACTCCTGATGACATTTGAAATGTTTCCATATTGGAATCCTTGACAGGAATACCAATTTTTATGAACTGATATACTTCATCTAATATATCAATGCATTCAGTGCTGTTTGAGCAAATGAAAGAGACACAGCCTGGAATTAGATGAGAAGAGGCTGTCTCTATTGATGTGTTCACATGCAGTCATATAACTTTCTATTGGTGTGGTATGCAATTTTCTGTATAAGTTTGTCATAAATGCTAATCAGCACAGAATGAAAACCAAACTGGGTTGTCTGTTTACTTTAATAAAACCATGAAATATTTGTTAATACAATGTTTATAAATACTTTTGCCATAATGAATCCAATTGACATATCTCTTTACATGTGAAGGTCTTGAGGGCTACTATTTTTTTCCATAGTTACATTGATTCACAATAAACTCCATATTTTGATGATGCATTTCAGATTCCAGACTTTCTTCATGAGATTGTGAAAGTTGTTATTGAATTCAGGGAATAGTTAAACTATTTTCAAAATTTTAACTTCAATATGAAGTGATGCTTTATTGTTCCTTGTCTTGCAATTCATCAGTGAATCTGGATTCATTTTCAAAACAAATCTGTGCAAGAAGAATTTATAATGAGAAAATTGTTGTACTGAGTTAATCTCATTCTTTTGGCCTAGGGAGTTTTTTCATATTGATGCAGAAAGAAAAAAGCAAAACAAAAAACACTTCTTCAATTTTGTAATATTTCAAGTATTTAACAAGTGTTTAACAGTAAAACATTGCATAATTTATTTGTTTTTAAGACAATTATGCAAATATTCATCAATGAAATATTTATTCCATTAACTTTTTCTCAGTAGCAAATATACACAAAGTGAAATTGTTAAGAAAGTCCTTAATTTCAAACCAACAAATCAATGGACATTTAAATGTTGATAATATTTAAACACAAATTTGAAATATTGTAGTCATTTGATTCATTTTTACCATACTTATATATATTATCAAGTGTGATGATAAATTTAGATGAACAAAGTAATTCAAAGAATATTAAAGAGCCTGAGTTTGATATTAGTTCTTTGAAGAAAACCAGTAAGTATTTAACATCCCAAAATGACTACACTCTACAACCACTAAAGTTATTGAAGATTATCCTGAAGATTTCCCAATTCCTTGTTTTCTATCTTTATATTGGTTTATAGCTTATATTGTCAAAAATCTAAATCCAATGTCAATTGTTATCTTCTGTTGTAATTTCTGTTCTTTTATTTATCTCACACCTTAATAGTGTTTTTTTTTTCTCATATTCTCTCACATTCAGTGATCCCTTGTGTCTTGATTTATTGTGTTCCTTGGAGTGAAATTATTTTTTAAAAATTGGCCATGGCATATTAAAACACAAGTTCTCCTGTGATCATCTACGTTAAACAACATTGACATTGGTCAGTACCAAGATGGTTGACCACTTGAGAATCAGTCAAGCTTTTAATTATTAATTGTTGATAACTATGTCATATCTCTCTCTGTTTCTTTTGCCCTATATTTTAATTCATTTTTAAAATATTCTTCAATTTGACTAGCACCCACTTCTGATTTTAATATTGGCAAAACTTTAACCATACCATAATGACTGCATTCTTCTGAAAAGTCTTCCAAAAGGTTAAATTCTTTACAAGTTATACATGGTGAATATTGTTTGTTTTTATCAAGTTTTTACACCTCTGTTAACCGATACATCTTAGCATTATCTTGAGTGTCTTCTTCAGAAATGTGATTTAAATAATTTCTAGTTTACTTAGAAATTATATTTATTCCAGGAGCTTTTGGTATTTAAATAAAATATAAGCACTAGTTTTATTGTCATATTCCGAAATTAGGCAATTTCTTGACATTTGTTTTTTAGTTTCCATTTAAGTAAATCCTCTTGTGTTGCTGTGTTCACTGTTTAGTATTTTTCTCTTTGATGATAAAGACATCTACGCCAACACCACCACCACCACCACCTATTACAATTAGTACAACAATTACAACTAGTACCTGAGATCTCTTTATTTACTCAAATTTCACCTCAAAGTATTGTTGTTCTGTTTGCTCTTTAATACAATTTCTGGTTTAGTGCTCTCCATTTTTGATAATTTGATTTAAATTGCTTGTTAGGTGTTATCACCTAATATGTTTGTTGTATTTCTTCTCAGTTATATTAGAACAGTAATAAAATTATTTTTTACCATTCTCTCTATTCAATCAACAGCTACTATTATTATAAGTTTTATCTATTTTTGTCTGGTTTAATACCTCAGCCTTGTGCTGCCATTATTAATGATTCTGTTTCTCTTTTAAGGTTTCCCTTTTAGCCAAGCACATAACTTCTGAACTGCATTGTTTTGTGAATGTCCCAGATATTATTTTCTCCTTTCTCTAAATTCTGCTTTTGTTCATGATTTCTTTTCTCTGCAATATTTTTTTATCTTGAATCATTGTTCAAATCTATGCTCAACAACTATTCAAAGAAAACAATTTCTATGACAAGTGGGAAAATTTAGAAATGTTTGGTGGTTTACAAATATTTTGTACATTATTTCATTATCAGTTTATACATACCCTCCAAAATTATAGCATATGTTTAGTCCTTACTATTATGAGAAACTTTTCATATATGCATCTTTAAATACATTTTTCCATTTATTATATTAATATAAAGTAATCCTAGGATGATCAGTTTATTACTTAAAACTAAAAAAAAACAAGTTCCCACTTTATGTTCAGTAGAGTCTTAGTAAATCTTTATCAAATTGCGGAATATTTTGTTTTTTCGTCTTTTTTTTTTTAATTGAGTTCAACCCATGCAAGGCAGTAAAGCCACTAAGGTACAAGGGCTACTGGATGTGGGATAATTAGAAAACAGAAACATTACTAATGACCAAGAACAAAAATAGTAATCAAGAGGATGGGAAATAGTGATTGACATTGCATTTAAATTTTTGAGAATTAAAGTTGGGTAGAAAGCATGAAGTTGGAAGGGATTTCCACAGGAAAGAAATCTCAATACCACTCTAGTTTTACACTTAAATTAAAAAAATGTCTAGGTACCATAGCAAAGAGTTTATCTGAATAATTACTGTGAAAGTATTTATAGAAATCGTACAGAGAGGCAACCTCATTGTTCTGGGAAAGGGACTAAAGCCTAGATGCCAGATCAGGACCAATAACATTACTGATTCTTCTTTGGATTTTATCAAAAAGCTCTAGAGAAATAGCAGGAGCGCCGAGACATATGTGGCAGCAATATTCTAAGCATGGACAAATGGTACACTTACAAATATGTAGGATAGATTCTGGAGAGAAAAATAGTCTAGCACAACACAGTGAACCAACCTTCCTAGCAACTGACCTAACAATAGATTCAACATAGTCTTTCCTCTTCATTTCAGCCAAGAATGTTAGCCAAGAAGACACAAGTCACTTTCCTGGAGATTAGCATGTTATAAGAAAATGTTTTCACTTTAAATATATAAATTTTAGTGCATTCTGCTGATGACTACTGCATGACCTTTGCCTGGTAATTAGTGTAGTATATGTGCACATTACCTAACAGGACTTAGAAATTAATATTTACCATGCTGCTCAAGCAGAAGAATGCTAACATAATGGTTTTGTCACTTGCTTGTTTATCTCAAGGTCAGATGATTAAATCAGGTCTGTATTCACTTGTTTTTTTTTTTTTTTCTAAATATGCTTGCTTTTTATAGCAGAACATTACAGATGAAAATATGCAAATACACAAATAGATTAAGTCTTGTTTTAAAATCAAGGTTCCATTTAGAAATTTTTAATCTCAGCTTTTATTAGAGCCCAGTTTCTTTTTGGGCCACTTTTCCTAGAAATCTTTTAAATTAGCTTTTCATGTTGTTCCGATTTTCTTTACAGTACTTTTTTCATTCTTAACCAAATATAGATAGTAAGCATTTTTTCAGAATTAATATATAATTTTATTTATATGGTCATCCACAGACAGATTTGTTTTGCTGTATCACAGCTCATCAGTACGGTTAGACTCCGATTGCTTTTAACCCAGGATTGAAACCCGCCCGAATTGGCGTCAGTCAGCGATTCTACCTCTGGGCTATGGACGCTCGGTAGAAGAAGGCAGACTTTTTAGTGTGCATACTATCATTATACATGCCCAATAACCAGAGTGCTCATTACAGAATAAGCAATGTGTACATGCCAGAGTAGCTACTGTTTATCAAAGTCTACCATTCTTCCAGAGTGCTCAGTCAGGGTGTGAGAGCATATCTATATATATATATATATATATATATATATATATACATACAGACTGGACATATCCAATCTGTAAATTTGCGAACTGTGTTTGCTATTTTTGGTAACTGTTGCCGTTGCTTAGTGGATTTTTATGTCAACACAAGATAAAATCGTTGTTGATAGTGGATGTTTTTGTGTTAACGTCCTTGTAACCTCTCTGAAGATGGCTCATGTGAGCCGAAAGCTTAGAACCAACTTAATAAAAAATTATCCAAATGTTGGAGAATTTTTGACTTTATTTTCAACTGAAATTAAAGCCAAAATATAATGTTTAAAATGGCTTATGATTAAACATAATAGACATTCATTGTCTCTTATATTTAACAGTATATATTTAGAAAATTATCTGCTGCCTCGATATACTAAATATACATATATATATATATATATATATATTAAGCTTTTCAAATACATATTTTCCTGATTTCTTTTAGAAACATCTACCTCTGCTCGGGATTGTATTCTAATGTGAAAAAATGCAACCAAAGACAATGTTAAGAAATTATATAGAAATTTAAAATATTGGTAAAATTTGTATAATTTCATATTATCTTCGATTGCATTTGTTTACATTATGATGTGATCCCAAGCAGAGAGATTTCTGACTTTGGTCCTAATGATATATTTTGTGATTGAGTGGTAAGACACACCAGCTCTAATGGTTTCATTTCCCTCCCCCACCTTAAAAGGAGAGTATACAGGTTTGAGTCCTGCCGGAAAATAGATATTTTTCAAACAAGATTTCTCAAATATCTAGGCTGGTGAATAATTCAAATATACCATTTAATTATAGAAGAAAACAGTCTGTCCCCACAAATATAAGTATTTATTATAAATACTGTTTAAACAAATAAATTTCAATAAATATGTTGGTTAATATCAATTTCATAAATTTCCATATAATTTTGTAATATTTTCTTTGTTTGCATTTGTTTATATTATGATACAATCCCACACAGATGTTTGTAAAAAAATCAGGAACATATGTATTTAAAAAGCTCAAATTGGACTTTGGTTGCTATGATGTTATATGTGGCTGAGCGGTAAGACACACCAGATCTAATGGTGACATTACTATGACAAGCTTCTCGATAGGTGCTCAGAGGCTGATGAAGTATTAATCAGGTCTTTACCTGAAAAGCCTGCCAAAGAAATCCTTATTAGAGGAGGTTGAAAGTGCTGTCAAAGAGCTTAATGGTGGAAAGTAACCTGGAATGGATGGGCTATATGCTGAGATTTTTAAGCACAGAGAAGGAAATCTTTTGCATCAGTTTCATTTATGGTTACTAGATGGCCTGGAACAATAAAAATATTCCAGATGACTGGATAGATGCTGTTGTGGTTGTTCTGTAAAAGGGCAAAGAAGACAGGGATGTCTGTGGAAATTATTGTGGTATATCGTTGTCTGTTGTTGGCAAAGTTCTTCGTAGAGTTCTGCTAGATCACTTGTAGCTCCATATTGCTGATGAAACTCTTCCGGGGTCAGTTAGGCTTTCGGGCTGGATGCAGCACAGTAAAACATGATCTTTACAGCAAGACAACTGCAGGAAAAGCATGTCAAGCAAAATATGCATCTCTACCAGGTATTTGTTTTCTTGGCAAAGGTGTTTTTTATTTTAAGGAAGTTGGGGTGTCTGGAAAAGTTTGTTTTCATTCTGTTTGTTTCATAATTATATGAAAACCTGGGTTAATGTTGGTGGAAAGCTGTCTGAGCCAGTGACGGTTGAGAATAGAGTTGAACAGTGACATTCCCACTCCAGAACTGCAGCCATGGTATTTACATTTGCTATTGTTCAACAGTAAAGCTGTTTAATATCAGGAGGTTTAATGCAAAGTCAGAGGTTCATTTAATGCTGATCAAGGATTTGCTACATGTGATCATGTAGCTCACTCAGATGGGAACATGTAGTATCTTATAGATGCTTTTTCTAATCCATGCACTGCAGTGGTTTTGACTATTAGTTTGAAAGATATGGTAGTCATGTACAAACTAGCTCCAGGGAAGCCATATCATGAACCAAACATCTTAGTCTATGGTGAAAGGTTGAAAGTTGTTTGCCCATTTGTGTATCTTAGGAGCATGTTGAGCATGTCCTGTGATGGTGATGTGGAAATATCAAACTGCATACAGAAAGCTAGTGCTACATTTGGAAAATTCAATAAACATCTGTAGTCTTAGCATGAGATTTCAGTGAGTAAGAACCTGAAAGTCTGTCATGCTTGTCTTACAGCTGAATCTTTCACCTCTACATCACTAACAAACTTTGCCAGGTAATGCCAAGAATACAATATAAGCAGTACTGGTGGAATCTCACATGCTTTTTGTCTGTCTCTGCTTACATTGCATTCTCAGCATTAGCTGGCAAATGTTAGTGATGTAGAGATGCTAGAGAGGGGCAGCTGTGATAATGTTGAGTCCCTAATACTAAAATATCATATTTGGTCGGCAGGTCACCTTATCAGAATGGATGACAGCTACATAGCAAAGCAACTGCTTTATGGTGAGCTGCAAACAGGGAAGAACAATGCCCGCAAACCTAAGATGTTGTTTAAGGACTGCATCAAGGGTGCACTGAGGAAGGGCAACATTCCTTGTGGGCACAGGGAAGAATGTGCATTTAATTGTAATAATTGGAAGAAAGCGGTTAATAATGGAAGGAGGCATGCAATGCTTAAGAGATGCATTCAAAGGCATCCATGTTGAGCTTCCTGGAGGCATTCGTAAGCAGCTCAATCTGATGTGTACAGATTGTGGTAATGTTTTTGTCAATGGCTGGTCTACAGAGCTGCTTGAGAGTGCACCAACACAGGGTGGCAATTGACTATGGAATTGTGAACGTCCACCTTAATAACAATCTAGTAGTACAAGCAAATACATGTGAGGTACCAAGGGAAAAAGCTCATCAGAACATTCACCATGAAAATACTTGTTGAATAGACAAAGGGAAGACTTTGGTGAGAAAGTGATTGAAGGTGGGCTGCCAAATCAGGATCAGTTATATTGCGGATCCTCCTTTGGATTTTGTCAAGAACCTTAGGATGAATATTGCTGTCAATTTTTTCATACCATTTTTAATCTTGAAATGTAACCTGAGATGACATGACTCAGAGTTAGTAAAGAGAAAGTGACTGAAAACGAGCTGCCAAGTTAGGATCAATTATATTGCAGATCCTCCTTTGGATTTTGTCAAGAATCTCAAGATGAATAGCAGGAACACTTGACCAGATATTGCAATAGTATTCAATGAATGGACGAATGGTAAATCTATACATCTGCAAAATGGATTCTGATAAGAAAACTTCCTGGTTAACCTTCCTAGGAGTAGATGCAGCTATGGATTCAATGTAGCCATTTTATTTGAGGTCATTTAAAAGAGAGAGAGAGAGAGAGAGAGAGAGAGAGAGAGAGAGAGAGAGGAGCACATTCTGATGGTTGGCAGAAATGTTTCTCTTCAGTTGTTAAAAGAGAGCAGCTTTGTTCGGAGGCATTAAAATTTATGAGTTATTTTCTATCTGATTCAATCACAGATTGCAGAAGCCAGGTTTACTTTGTCAGCCTTGGCAGATTCATTATAAAGACAAGCATAAATTGTGGTGTCATCTGCATAGATGCCTACTTAGGAACTGATTGTATCAAAAAGATCATTAATAAAGATCATAAACAGGGTAGAAAATAGGATAGTCTTGCAGGATGCCTGCATTTGTATCAAAAGATCTGGAAGCTACTCCATTCAAAACAACCTGCATTTCATGATTTGATAGATATGATTGGATTAAATCAAACAATTGTTCAGAAATACTGTAGCTCTAGAGCTTGTGCAGAAGGTCAGCATACTGAACCCTGTGAAATACTTTTGAGATATTAAGACAACAGCATGAGCATCACTGTTCTTATCAAGAGCCTGGTATATATATATATATATATATATATATATATATATATATATATATATTCAGTGATGGTCATTATATATATACTTATATATGTATTATTTATTAACATCTACCAGCTTGAATATTCGGGCTTTGTTTGATCAGGTCTTACATGGCTAAGCAATCAAGACATGTCAGATCTAATGATTATTTCCTATAGTAGATGCAGGTTTGAAGCCTACTGGAGGGTGCATATTTTTCCAAAAAGATTTTTTTTTTTTTTTAATCATGTCACTCCAAGCAAGGCATTCCACTGCCACTATAGTGCAGGGGGTTACACAGGGCAATAGACGAGTTAGGATGTACATAGGGGGAGAGTTGGAGAGAATGGGAGGGTTAGTGTGTTAGGAGATGTCTATTGACCTTACATTTAAACTCCTGGAGGTTATAGCCGTCTGGGAAGCAAGCATGTGGAAGGGAATTCCATAGGCGGGAAGTGCAAGAAAAGAAGCTGTTGGAGTAAAAATTGCGGTTACATTTCATCGATTTCACTGTAAAAGGGTGGGACCTAGTTGCCAATTTAGTGTCTCGTGCAAACTCACACCTAGGGGGCATCAGAGATTTAAGTTCATCAGAGCAGAAGCCATAAAAGTATTTATAGAAGAGGCATAGGGAAGCCACATCATGCCGGTGGGAGAGTGACTGCAGGCGGTCAGCTAAGTTGGTATCAATCACGTTACAGATTCTTTGCTGTATTTTGTCAAGAAGCTCGAGGAGAATAGTAGGGGCACCCGACCAGATGTGGCAACAGTATTCAAAACACAGGCAGATGGTAGATTTGTATAGTTGCAGGATAGATTCAGGCTGAAAGAATTTCCGGGCCCTGCACAGTGAGCCAACTTTCATAGCAGCGGATTTAGCAATGGATTCGACGTAGTCATTCCACTTGAGGTCCGCTGAGAGTGTCAGGCCAAGCAGGTGGAGTGTTTCTTGAATATTTTGGCTGGTAGATGTTATTAAATAAATTTATTGTTTAGTAATAAAAATAGACTATCTACTCAAATATGACTTTTCATTACAATAATATTTAAGCAAATAAATTGTGTGTGTATATATATATATATATATATATATATATATAGATTTTGATAGCTTTTTAATTTAATGAGTTCTGGGACCCACAAATTTTATTTGAATGGGTTCCCAGCAAATTATATCTGCCCAAACTGTAGTTTCTTAATAAATTGTAATGTTAAACTGCAAGGCTCCAGGCTAATTTTTTTTTTTTGTTTTTTTTTAAATCATCCCAAAAACCATTTTAATCATTCTGAATCACTTAAATTGACAGAACAAAAGTTTTTTTGTTTTTCTAAATTAAATTCTTACATTTAAAACAAAAAAAATATTTACACTTATCACAGTTCAATAAAGAAACTTTATTTTTGAGAATTATAACAGAACAAGTTGCTTTGCTTTTGTAAATTCCATTAATATATTGGCTGTGTTTACTCTTATAAAAAACAAATAAGATTAGGTGAAAAAAGGTCTAAAAATGTAAGTAATCTCCCTTGAATCAGCTTAGAAATATGAGGTTCAAATTTATCAGTGATGCTCATAACATTCTTAGGATACAAAATATTTTTTGTAATAACATAAATAATACTGAAATAAATTATCAAATAAGAGGTGAGTGTACATCATGTGGACAAAATATTTCACAAACTCAAATAAAAACAAAATGGGGACTGTAGCACCAAAATAAATTAACTAGTGTGCTGATTTTAGTACATGAACAAAACATTCTCATCATCTTGACAATCTACAAACTGTCACCAAGACCTTTTAGTCTGAAAAATCAAATCAAATTTGATTTTAATCGATGAGAAAATTAACCAAGTCAATCACTATAAAATATTTAGCACAACAATAAAACTTAATGAAAACAGTGGAAAGTATGTTGAGAAATATCGAATGATGTAGGTTATGTTTGTGGTGTATTTTGAGCAGATCAATGTGAAGAGCATTAGTCAATGATTACTTGTAATCTATAGTGTACAATTTTCTCCACTTTACTAATTTGGCTAGTGCCTCTTCAAAAGGGAACTGATCTTTTGGGTTTCAGATTCATCCTAAGAAGCTGCTCTTGATGTTCCAATGACAACTTGTTCAGTGATGGGTGAGGATGAGATTCTGAGCAGAGAATTTTCACTCACAGCCAACTGTATGTACAACCAAGGTTGTGGCCAGTTGAGCAAGGATGCTGAGATTAGAGAGAAGTCTTTTAGATGATATTTTGTTACCAACACCCAAAGTTTCCACTTGCTGTCTTTGGGGTAGGGCTGTGCTTTGACAACTTTCTTCATCAGGTCTCACTCCAGTCAAAGCTGAACAACATTGATTAGAGGCTGCATAGTCATTTAGCAATCATCTCCATTCTCAATCCATTTGTGAGTTTGCTGATGTCCATAGTGGGAAATTAAGATTTCCAACTCCTCCTTTCCATAGATCTTCAGCTCTTCCTCACTCATGAAGCAAATAGGATGAAAACTTAACACACCAAATGCCCACAACAGAGAGGGGTTTGGAAATTTGGAGTGCATGTTATTTATTAAGTAAAATAAATGTGATGCACATTTGTTCCAGATTAAATGTGGCTTTTGTGATCTGATGCTTGTACATATTGCCTTGGAAGTCTCTGGCTAATACTGTCAGGTTGGGAGATGTCATTTCTTTGATCTTTTCCAGATCCTTTATAGCAATATCTAATTTCACTTTCATTAAAGCCACATCCACATTTTCTGTTTGCAGGAACTGGGATAAGATTGTAAACAAGGCCATGACATGCATCACGAGAGCAGTGATGCTGATGAACTTCTCTGTTGCAATCTTTTTTTTTTTTTTTTTTAGGCCATTTAACCTTGGGTCTTTGCTGAAATCCTTGGACAGGTCAGTGAAGTATGCCAGCAGGCTAATTATCGTCCTATGCACAGCCTGAAGAGCATTGTAATATGATAGCCATTGGATGTAATGCATCTCTTTGTAAGTGAGCATTGGGTCTTCTGGCTGTTTCTGCATGTGTCTTATTTTGGCTGCTTGTTTGGGACTTGCACAGGAGTAATAAAACAGTTCAGTAAGTGTACGCTGATGCCCTTTGAGATCTGCTGCTTGAGATGTGCACAAGGCCAAGGATTGGGCAACACAGTCCACATTCACCATGTGAGGGTTAGACCTAAACAGTATGCCTGTGCAGCCTCTGTTCTTCCCAGTCATTATGGCAGCTCCATCCAGTTTCATACTCATCACTTTTGTCAATAGGATTTCTAGTTTTAATATGGCTTTCTGGATGGATTTTGCAATTCCTATACCTGTTGTATCAAAACACTCTTTATTTGCAACAAAATGAGTGCTTGTTTGAAAGGTCACAGGGTTAATAATTTGGACAGATACAACAAGGCGTTTGTGGTTGGTTATATCTGTAGATTCATCTACAAGCAAAGTAACAAATGTGGATTTAGTCACTTTGGTTTTTAGTTTCCTGTATGGTTTCTGCCATACTAATTAGAAAGTAATTCTTCAGCTGCATTTATCATGATCTCTATGCTACTGGTTTTTGCTGTAAAGGTAGAAGATCAGGGACTACAATTGCTGTCAGAAAGAAATTCTTCAGCTGCATTTATCATGATCTCTATGCTACTGGTTTTTGCTGTAGAGGTAGAAGATCTGGGACTACAATTTCTGTCAGAAAGGAATTCTTCAGCTGCATATCATGATCTCTATGCTACTGGTTTTTGCTGTAGAGGTAGAAGATCTGGGACTACAATTTCTGCCAGAAAGGAATTCTTCAGCTGCATTTATCATGATCTCTATGCTACTGGTTTTTGCTGTAGAGGTAGAAGATCTGGGACTACAATTTCTGCCAGATAGGAATTCTTCAGCTGCATTTATCATGATCTCTATGCTACTGGTTTTTGCTGTAGAGGTAGAAGATCTGGGACTACAATTTCTGTCAGAAAGGAATTCTTCAGCTGCATATCATGATCTCTATGCTACTGGTTTTTGCTGTAGAGGTAGAAGATCAGGCACTACAATTTCTGCCAGAAAGGAATTTTTCAGCTGCATTTCATGATCTCTATGCTACTGGTTTTTGCTGTAGAGGTAGATCTGGGACTACAATTTCTGCCAGAAAGGAATTCTTCAGCTGCATTTATCATGATCTCTATGCTACTGGTTTTTGCTGTAGTGGTAGAAGATCTGGGACTACAATTTCTGCCAGAAAGGAATTCTTCAGCTGCATATCATGATCTCTATGCTACTGGTTTTTGCTGTAGAGGTAGAAGATCTGGGACTACAATTTCTGCCAGAAAGGAATTCTTCAGCTGCATTTATCATGATCTCTATGCAACTGATGGTCTTCAGTGAGGGTGGAATGTTCAAAGTTAGTACATTTATTTGATTTATTAATTCACCCCAATAAATTATAATTATATACACAGTTTTTAAAAATGATTGAAGAGGATTCAATCTATGTTACATTAATGTACCGCCCCCTCCTCTAAAAAATAAATCTGTTAGTTTTTTAAATATTTATTTTTTAATCTGATAATTTAGTGCTTAATTGATAATATTCTAAAGAACGTTTTTATTTAAAAAAACTTCCTCTCATTCCGCAAAAATCAAAATTAAACATTATTTTTATAAAGTTACTATTTTTATTTTTATATTAAGAATAGTTTTTAAAAACTACTTTGAAACCTTTCTAAGTTAAGGCAATAATTGTTTTAATACAAAACTACTCCATAAAAATGTTTAAATTTAATTAAAAATAATTTGAATTTATTCAGTACGAGGCCCAGTTTTAAACTTCTGCAGTTTAGAATAAATAAAGTTAAAAGTAAAAAAAACTAAAATACATTAAATATTATAGGCTACTTAGATTATTTGTGACTTAAATTTTTTTTTTTTTTTTTGTGATACTTTTCCTGTAACTTTGTTATTACAGACTACCAGGCTTTTTATTTTGGGGTGAATTAGCAGAAAAGATCAGTTTCATTTATTTTTTAATGTTTCTTCTAAATGCTAAAAAAACAACATTTTTTTGTACATGATGATTATATGAAGCAGTTGTTGGTACTCATGGCTTTAATCCATCCATAATAATTGTATTGGTAAGGTTCATTTTGAAGAAAATGATTTTATTTAAGTTGGGAATTAGTTCAAAGCAATTTATTTTTTTCTCTTAAACAACTCATCATTTTTTATTATGAACTGGGGAAGGGAATAGAGAAAGCTTTCTTTGATGAAACTAAAGCTGTCTAACCCCCACCTTGTACCCCATCCAATGTAATTAATTTCATCTCAGTGAGCTTCCAAGAAAGCAGACAACAGTTAGCTTGAAATGGTGGAGAAGAAAAAAGAAAACACAAAAAAAAAGGAGGTAAATTCTTTCATGATATTTTTATTGGAAATTTCCAGTTCAAAATAAAACAAAGCTCTGTTCTGCCACTTAGCTGAGAATCCACATATATCATTTTTTTATTATGGAAAAATTGAGGTGTGCCTGTAGGATGCATGGATATGATTTTCTTGTATCCTTTTATATTTTTATGCATCAGAGATGCTGGATGCAGATTTATTGGCATCACTATACTAGCAGTATAGCCCGGCATTGCTCAGGTGTAATGAAAGCTTTAAAACTAATCCATGGTCCTGGAGCTCAGACTCTTTGGATGTTGGCACAAAAGACTAAAAAACAATAGTTGTTTCCAGTTAAAGTGAAACCGTAGACTGAAAGAAAAATGAATGGATGTAAGTCAAATTTTGATTTCCTCATATCGATATCAAATAAGTTTTTTTCGTCGTAAACTGAATTTTGAAGGCTAAATAAGTCCTCTGAGTAAATGGTATCATGGCTGAGACTAAGAACTACAATTATACCTACTTAGAGCCAAACCTGAAGCAAAAACTAAAATAAAAGGACTGAAAAAAATATAGACATACAGGCAGATAAACAGACACACACACAAACATCTTGCCTTTTATATATATATATATATATATATATATATATATATATATATTATCAATTTTCTGCACTATTGTAAGAACTGCAACCTTGAAACTTCTGAATATCATTGTTTAACAATCAAGATGGCCAGCAAACTGTAGCTGGTGGCAGTTCATAATAGCAAGGGTAGAACCAAGAGATATTCAAGAAAAAAGTACAGAATGACAGCCAGTAATTGGAATATTGGAACACTTATTATTATTGACTGCAAAGAATCTAGAAATCCTGAATGCTGAACTTATAACATAGCAAAAGAGTGCAATATTGATATAGCTTCACTCTCTGAAACTAAGTTCAGTGGCAAGAACAAGCTGATAAAATCTGGGGTGGTTTAAGCTTTCTTTTGGAATGGTAATTCCAAGAGTCAGAAACGTGAGTGAGGTGCTGGCTTTGCTATTTGTATTGTTAAACCAGTATCTTAAGCAGCCTCAAAGCATTAGTTTTTTTTTTTTTTTTTTATAATCGTTTCACCCCGAGCAAGGCATTTCACTGCCACTATTGCGCAGGGGGTTACATAGAGTGGTGAGAAAGGATGGTTAGATATAGGAAATGTCAGAAGGTGGCTGATAGACGGGTAAGGAGACCGAGAATGAGGGTTGGGTAGATGATGAGAGTGTTGGGAGAATAGATGCAAGTTAGTGTGATAGGAGGTGTCTATTGACCTTACATTTAAACTCCTGGAGATTGTAGCTGTTGGGAAAGCAGACGTGTGGAAGGGAATTCCACAGGCAGGAAGCACGAGAAAAGAAGCTGTTGGAGTAGAAATTACAGTTACATCTTATCTGTTTCACTGTAAAAAGTTGGGACCTAGTTGCTAATCTAGTATCTTGTGTAAATTCATACCTAGGCGGCACCAATGATCTAAGTTCATTGAAGCAGAAGCTGTGAAAGTATTTATAGAAGAGGCACAGGGAAGCCACATCATGCTGGTGAGAGAGTGGTTGCAGTCGGTCTGCCAAGTCAGTTTCGATCACGTTACAGATTCTCAGTTGTATTTTGTCAAGAAGCCCGAGGAAAGTAGCAGGGGCACTCGACCAGATGTGGCAGCAGTATTCAATACATGGGTGGATGGTAGATTTATATATGTGCAGGATAGATTCAGACAAGAAAAACTTCCGGGCACAGCACAGACAACGGACTTTCATAGTGGCAGATTTAGCAATGGATTCGATATAGTCATTCCATTTGAGGTCCGTGGAGAGTGTAAGGCCAAGGAGGCGTAGTGTTTTACTCTCTGGGAGGCAAGCTTGTTCCATGCTAATGGGAGGTGCGATTGTCTATGGTGGTTAATTGATAGCAGCTTTGTTTTAATCAAATCATTTTCATTTAGAGTACCTCTGCCTTGTTACTGTTACATGAGTCTATTCTTTCATGCTCTAACTCTCACCAGATCCAAGGAATCTATTATGGCCTTTGACCATGATCTCAAAACTGCCATGACAAAGGTTCCAGAATCAGACAAGAAACTCCTCCTTGGTGATTTCAATTTGGAAGGCATTTGGAAAGCCTGGCCCTGGAAAATGAATATTAATGGACTCTGCACCTTCTTCAGCTTTGCACTGTGTTCAAATTAGACATATACCCTGTTGCCCATGAGGTCACTTGGATTCATCCAATATTAAAACATGGGCACATCATTGATTACATCATTTGTCATAAATGAGACATATACCCTGTTGCCCATGAGGTCACTTGGCTTCATCCAATATTAAAACATGGGCACATCATTGATTACATCATTTGTCATAAATGAGACATATACCCTGTTGCCCATGAGGTCACTTGGATTCATCCAATATTAAAACATGGGCACATCATTGATTACATCATTTGTCATAAATGAGACATATACCTGTTGCCCATGAGGTCACTTGGATTCATCCAATATTAAAACATGGGCACATCATTGATTACATCATTTGTCATAAATGAGACATATACCCTGTTGCCCATGAGGTCACTTGGATTCATCCAATATTAAAACATGGGCACATCATTGATTACATCATTTGTCATAAATGAGACATATACCCTGTTGCCCATGAGGTCACTTGGATTCATCCAATATTAAAACATGGGCACATCATTGATTACATCATTTGTCATAAATGAGACATATACCCTGTTGCCCATGAGGTCACTTGGCTTCATCCAATATTAAAACATGGGCACATCATTGATTACATCATTTGTCATAAATGAGACATATACCCTGTTGCCCATGAGGTCATTTGGATTCATCCAATATTAAAACATGGGCACATCATTGATTACATCATTTGTCATAAATGAGACATATACCCTGTTGCCCATGAGGTCACTTGGATTCATCCAATATTAAAACATGGGCACATCATTGATTATATCATTTGTCATAAATGAGACATCCCTGTTGCCCATGAGGTCACTTGGATTCATCCAATATTAAAACATGGGCACATCATTGATTACATCATTTGTCATAAATGAGACATATACCCTGTTGCCCATGAGGTCACTTGGCTTCATCCAATATTAAAACATGGGCACCTCATTGATTACATCATTTGTCATAAATGAGACATATACCCTGTTGCCCATGAGGTCACTTGGATTCATCCAATATTAAAACATGGGCTCATCATTGATTACATCATTTGTCATAAATGAGACATATACCCTGTTGCCCATGAGGTCACTTGGATTCATCCAATATTAAAACATGGGCACATCGTTGATTACATCATTTGTCATAAATGAGACATATACCCTGTTGCCCATGAGGTCACTTGGATTCATCCAATATTAAAACATGGGCACATCATTGATTACATCATTTGTCATAAATGAGACATATACCCTGTTGCCCATGAGGTCACTTGGATTCATCCAATATTAAAACATGGGCACATCATTGATTACATCATTTGTCATAAATGAGACATATACCCTGTTGCCCATGAGGTCACTTGGATTCATCCAATATTAAAACATGGGCACATCTATTGATTACATCATTTGTCATAAATGAGACATATACCCTGTTGCCCATGAGGTCACTTGGATTCATCCAATATTAAAACATGGGCACATCATTGATTACATCATTTGTCATAAATGAGACATATACCCTGTTGCCCATGAGGTCACTTGGATTCATCCAATATTAAAACATGGGCACATCATTGATTACATCATTTGTCATAAATGAGACATATACCCTGTTGCCCATGAGGTCACTTGGATTCATCCAATATTAAAACATGGGCACATCATTGATTACATCATTTGTCATAAATGAGACATATACCCTGTTGCCCATGAGGTCACTTGGATTCATCCAATATTAAAACATGGGCACATCATTGATTACATCATTTGTCATAAATGAGACATATACCCTGTTGCCCATGAGGTCACTTGGATTCATCCAATATTAAAACATGGGCACATCATTGATTACATCATTTGTCATAAATGAGATCTTCACGATGTATGCACTGTCTGAGTTATGCATGGTGCTTCATGTGGGATGAAACTCTGCATCCCATGTAAAAATAAAATATAATGGGGCAGGGATTCCTAAGTATATTGATATTTTGAGGTTGAGAAATCCTGCTATTTACAAGGCTATCCAAATGATATTCAAGAATATTGAATTTTGATGACACCTGGGATTAGTTTATGACCAACATGTACAAATATTAGTGTTGATGTTCCTAGTATCAGTAAGAGAAAACATTGGGATTAGTTTGATGAACATGATCTTGAGAAAAATTATCTTTTGAAGTTAAAAAAACCCTTTTTCAATATCCCTAATCTTGTAATTTTATTACCAACTTGAATTATAAGATTACCCACTGAAAATGCAGTTTAGTGTTCCTTGATATTTAATTCATATAACTTCTTCAGCATGTCCACTTATTTACAGTTATTATCATTTTTTAAAAATGCAAATGTATTTTCATATTTTTAAGTTTGCATATTTTTAAGTTTATAAGATTAGTTAAATATTATTTGTAACTTAAAATGTCAAGTTTTGTTTACACAGTATTTTGTGCTTTCTGTTAAAAATGGCTGACCTTTTTATATTAAATGTAGTTAACAATTTAGCACACAATGGAAAAGTTTTCAGTTTTAATTACCATAATTTATACGCATGGAAAAATGTAAATTTATTCTGAATTTAATTCCAAGAAATAAGAATAAAAAAAAATATTTGGTTATCAGATTATAAAAACCTTTAAATCTTTTCTGATTTTTCAAAAATGTTCACATTTTTTCTTTAGTTTTTGTTTCTTTCTCTTTTTTTATGGATTTTAGTATTTTGATCAAGAAACACAGAATCCATCAGCTTCAACCATTAATTTAAAAAAAATGTCAATATTGAACATAAGCTTAAATCAATACTGTTTATAATTTTTAACAAAACTAAACCTGCAGAATCAATCATAATTTAATTATTGGAAATATGTGGGCTATTTCGTACTGATATCATATGTCGGATAAAGTTATTTGGTTGGTAAATTTAAAAAGGAATCCAATCAAATAATTTTCGATGTTATTGTAACATTTTTAATGACTTTCCATTATTGTTTGCTGCTTATGAAGAGGCTTGTCTTGATTAATGTTTAAGAAAGTAAAAAGAAATCAAAATTCATTTCTAATATAAAACCTACATTTAGATTCACTTCCATGACGTACAGAACAGTTTGCAATTTTATTTTGTTTTTATATTTTCACATTTGATAATAAGCCTCAAGATTGTATGTTTTATGTTTAAAAAAAAAAGACTTGGTTATTTTATCATTTTTCAGCATTCAAAAAACTCTTTTCCAGTTACTGAAAATCTACCCACAATATATTTCATATGAACATTGTAGATTTATAAGCATAGTAGATATTCTGCTTGATCATGGAGAAAAAAATCAATGACTAGCTGGAAAGATTTTATTTTATTATGTTTTTTGTGTCAGTGTAATGACTTAAATATCTTATTTGATGCATTCACATAAAAAACTTTAAAAACTTAGAAAATATCTTTTAGTTTTTAAGGATGAGGCACTTGGAATGTAACCCATCAGGATTTAAATTTTCGATTGATTTGCATGTCATTCAAGAAAATATTTCTAAAATTGGTTCATAAGATACATTTGATTTTTCATAATCCGCATGGGATTTCGCTCTGTTGAAATTCTTATTTTAGTAAAATGTTTCTGTGATGTTCTGTTGAATAGAAGATATTTGCTGTATTTTCATCACATTTCCATCTTTTTTATTTTTTACTCACATTAAAATATTTGGGTATTTTTAAAAATTTGATCAGGTGGAATATTAAATTGAAAGATGTCTCAAAAATTTATTATATGATCTATGAAAATATTATTTAGTTTAGATGGTTTTGTTTTCCTTGGGATTATATGATAAATCCTGTTTATAATATGATGCTCGATAGCAACAAAATAATTGGAGGTCAAGCAGAGATTTTTTGTTGTTATCTATTAAAAGATAACTTTTCACTTTGGATGCTTGATGTCCTTGAAAATTAACTTTCTTAAATCTTACATTTCACAGAACCCAGTGTTTGACTATTACTAATAAAAGAATTTTTGTTGGACAAAAAGAAAGACCTAAACTAAGTTTCTTTATAGCTTAACTGAACAGGTGATGCCATTTTTGACAGATGATATGCAAGCCAAATAGGATTAAAACCAAGAAAGAAATTTTGTAAGAATGGTACTTTATAATTTGAAAAAACAAAAAAGAAACAGTTTTTGTTAGTGTCTAAACTTACTATCAGCTGGAAGGAACCAATGCACAAAGGTTGCACTCATACATTCCTGTGGGTTGCAGCAGCAGCAGCAGCAGCAGGAATTGAGAAGAATACTGCTGTTGCTGCTATTATTTTCATTGTCTTAGCCGACCCCCCTGTCTCTGCCATATGCCAGAATTAGCAGTACCACAGTTCTTGAATTCTTTTGCAGAAAATAGTTTACTGTTTGATCATTTTTAAACAAACCACCTTTTGAACAGTTTGATGATTCATAATTTCAATTAAAAATTCAATTTTACTTCAAATATTTTTTTATTTCATTTTTAAAGAAAAAATCCTCATTGATATTTTCTGCTGAAACTACATCCGAAGCACTTGCAGTGGCCGTTTTGGGGTGGAGTTGGAAGCTGTTTTGTTTCTTAACCCCCTTCACTTTCTGTTTTGCCTTTTATGTTTTAATGAGTACTCCTCCACCTGTACACACCCATAAGGTTACATGTTTAAAAAAAAAAAAAAGGTTAAAACAGATGACAGATAGGGAAACTTTATCTTGTACCTTCCTTAAACTAAACATTGATATCACTGTGTTTGTTTCTTTTTAGAAATAACTTTAATTAAGTTATCCAGCATTATTTTTTCTTCTCACAGAAAAAAAATTATTAAATGATGTTTTTCAGTAAATTCAGAAAGATTTTTTTTTTTCATAACCATGTTGTTCATATTTTGATAGTGTTGTAACTAGGAATTTAGGAATTCTTTTTAATTTGGCAAGGAAAAAAACAGTTGAAAACATTTTTTGTTTGCCCTCTCTATTTATAAAATAAAAGTTATAAATCAAAAAATAGGAATCGATTTCTTTGGCAATGGAAAGCTGTGTTTATTTTTTCCTTCAAAGTTGATTTTTCAAGATTAAGAAACATTAAACATTAAAAATGACAATTATTTTCATTGAATTGGCTAAGAAGATGTAACTGCAAATTTTATGCTAACAATTTCTACTGTTGTACTTCTCACTTATGAGATTCTTTTCCTGATTCTTACTTTCCAATTAATTTTGATCTTCAAAAATGAAATGCAATATCAATCATTATCTTGATTCTTAATTCCTGTTCTTTTAATGTTCTCTTTACTTTAATAATGTTTAATAATGTTTTATTTTTATCATATTTTTTCACATTAAGTAACCCTTTGAATCTTAGTAGCTTTATTGCCATTTTTAGGATGAAATGATAAAAAATGTACCTGTTATTGATGTAATAAATACCTCCCCCATGCACAAATACACCTCAAATAGACAGGATCATTTACAAAATTGGATCACTCATACAGTTTAAAATTTGTTCATCCCATGTTATTAATTATCCTCATGATATTATTTTACACTGGAAATTTTGGAATTTAAAAAAAAACAAAAGGTGGATAAATAGACCTTAAATATTTAGACTTGAAATTATTTGATAGTTTCATAAATTGCTTTTGAATTTAATATTTGACATTAAAAAAAAGAAAATGTACATTTGAAATTATTTTAGATTTCATTTTAACTGTTATTCCAGTATTTTGCAAGTTGTATTCAAAATAATCATAAATTTAATCAGGTTAGTATCTATGTTAATTACAAAAATAGAAGTGGGTATAAGACAAGGATGTGACTTCTTACCAGACTTACTCATATCTATATAGAGTGCCAATACTGAGAGAACCAAAAGTCCTACCAGGATTCATTATTGGCAGCCACAATCTTAATAACGTAAGATATGCAGCTGGCACTGTGTTGATAGCAGACACAGAAAGGAAACTTCAAGAACCCTTACAGACTGTAGTGAAGGAAAGCAAGAAGAAAGGACTAAACATCTATTACAAGCAGATAGAATGTACAATTATTAGTAAACAGAGCATCCCAACATTTAAATTACAGATTAGAGATACCAAAATCAAACAAGTACAACAATTCAAATATCTGGGAAATGTTTTAACAGAGGAAGGAAGGTACAACAATTAAATACAAAGGTGCATTGGGATAGCAAACAATGCCTTACAAAAGCTAAGCAAAGTATTAAGTAAATAATAAAATTTAATTAGAAACAAAGAAAAAAGAATTTAACTGTCATGTAATATCAGTCCTATATGGCCGTTCGTGCTTGAAGATCTATTCACAGATGAAGAAGACTTGACACAACATAAATGGGGTTCTACAGAACTATGCTAAGAATAACATGAACCAAAACATGTAAGCAACAAAGAAATTTTAGAGAAACTGGAAACAAAATGGATAAGTTTGTCCTTATTATCAAGAAGAGACAATTGGAACTTTTAGGCCACAAATGAGGAAAGTGGGCTTGAAAATTTAATATGCACAGGACAGATTGAAGGCAAGCGAGACAGAGAAAAACTATGCACAATCTACATAGGGAGCTTGACTAAATGGAAAGCAGTGCAAGGTTTAGAAGAAATAACAAAGAGAGAAAATTTATTAATTATTACATAAGACAAAATATTGTGGAGAGTCATGATTGACTATGTCCTGAAGGTACATGGTACATTTTTATTGTAATTCAATAAGTTATCAAAGTAGAATCAGATTTGCTTGACCAAATGTACATAGATCAAAATTGACATTGTGTTTGCTTTATCACTATATTTCTTCTAAATATGAAAATATATACTGTAAAGAACCACCTGAAAGCTATATGTTCTTATTTTTTATTTTTCTTACAGTAAGGTTCACACTGTACAAGGCCCAAGTGCCACTCAAGGTAGAGAGTTCTGTTATAGTGCAGTTTATACAACTAGAAGAAAAAGCTAACTTAAGATTTTGGTGTTTGAGGAAACATTCTCTTGGAAGTCTGTTTCACAGAACAGTGGTTCAGGGGAAGAAGCTGTTCAAGTGGAGCTTCTCATGGAGGAAATATTGGTGGTTTTCTACAATGTAAGTGGCATAGTGAGTCCCAATCTTGAAGGTTAGACCTGGCAGAATCAAGAAATGTATTTTGTTCAAGTACTTTCCATGGAAGTAATGACAGAGCAGAGTGTGGCTCTCCACATCCTCTACCAGCAAGAGAGGAGGGGGTGGTTGGAGGGTGGAAAATAATTCTTCTCCAGCAAGGGCTCAGAGATGCTTTTGAAACTGTCAAGTGAGGAATGGACAGCTCCTTCCCAAATAGGAGAACGGTACTTCATTTGCAGCCTGATCTAGCTCTTTGAAAGGGAGAGAATAACATGCAGAGCCAAGTACTTACTCGAGTTATAAATATGTCCACTCTTAGTGAAAAAGACAAGTTCAAATACACTTTCAAATGGGTTCAGCATTTTTACATATGTTCCCATTATAATCTGAAGAAAAAAAAGGTAAATATCATAACAATGGCAAGGAGTTTTCTTTTGCTATGATTTACCTGTTTATGAATTCGTAGTTGTTTGAATGAAAATCACAATATGGTTTAGACATGAGTATATCCTTGAATAGTTACAAATATTAATCATTATTTCTGAAATAGAAACACATGTATATTAAAATTTTAGCTAGAGAAAAAAAGGGGGGTTATGAAAATTGTATATATGTGTTTTTTAAAATGTAGTAGCAAAGAGGTGATGAAAAGATCTTTTCCCAAGAAACCAAAAGGGAAAAAACCCTGATATTTGGTCAGATTTTAGAAAGTGGTTAAAGTTGAGAGCTTTTCAGTGCCCTCTCCTCAATTTATTAGTAATAAACGAAATGGATAAGGACATAAGTAGATTTCTGCAGTGTAGCATGTTTATGCAAATGAGATACACACGTATATAGAGCAAATCGCTGGCACCAGGGAAAAGAGGAAATCATATAGCATCCTACACAATTTACACATCCCAACAATGCCATTGCCGATAGGATGTCTCACCATGTTCAATGATTTGAATCCATGTGGAGACATGGATTAGATGTTTTGCCATGCTAGCCAGGGTAAAGGAACTGAGGGAGACATTAAACAAAGAAGAACAAAATGAAATAATGAATATGTTCCTCATAAGAACACGATGTGAAGCAGTAAAAGAAAGTTTTGATGATGGCATACCCGAAAAACTTAGAAGATCTGGCCTTCAAACAAATCGTCAAAATAATAAAAAAGAATATTAGACCAAAGAGGAGTCATCTCTGAAAGAATCTTTTTTGAGATGAGACCACAACCAAACGAGTCTATCATACAATTTTTACACAAATTAAAAGAAAAAGTCAAGCACTGTGAATTAGACAAACTTGGAAGTGTCAAAATGACCGCAGAAGATGAGCTGATCCAGTTACACATGACAGAAGGCATGCATGACTCATCATTTAAACATAAGATATTAGAAAAGCTGCAAGGTGTTAATTTAAACTTAGAAACCAGTATAGAATTTCTGCAGCAGCTAGAATTGATAAAGCAATTCAACCAACAGCAGGACAAGAGAGAGAGAGACATATAGCACAAATAAATACAAAGTTCATGCAAGTACTTTGCTGAATAGGATGTAAGAGAAAAAAAATGCCTAGCTTTTGGTAAAACATGCCTAATCTGAAAAAAAAAAATCTCTTTCAGCAGGTATATAAATCCAAAAGGAAAGTTGAAGAAATTGAAAACACGTAAATTGCTACAGAAAAGGCAAAAATATTCACAGTAAATACACTGACAAAAGCCAGGGAAAGAGTAAAAATAAATGGAAAATATTTTCAGATGCCGGTAAATACTAGCAGTGACATTACGCTAATGCCAATGAATTTTTGGCAGGATGTGGGTAACCCTAAAAAATTTCTACCTTACAATTAAAACAGTCTGATTAAAGCATTGGATGCTTTCAAAGGAACATTCAAAACAAAGAATAGTTTCATAATTATATCCATAACAGTGGTAGCATGTATGAAAGACATATTGCTAGGAATAGAAGTGTTAAGATTCAATACATCAAAATTGATTAATTCGATGGAATCTAAAGAACAAAAAATAGGATTACTAAAAAATTATAAAGCGAGCATTTGTTTGAAGGAGAACCATCATCCAAGATATATCAGATCAAGGAAATTGCTGATACATATTTTACCTGTAGTGGGGGAAAAGTTAAATAGAATGGTTCAACAGTGCATTCTGGAAAAGATCACTTATGAAAGGAGCAATTAGACTTCAGCAACAGTTACCATTAAAAAGCCAACGGAGACATTGAAATATGCAGCAATTACAAAATTGGGGCTAACCATCATATATATTTAGATTCATTTCCTCTACCAATTATCGAAACTGCGTGTCATGAATTATTAGACATGAAGCATTTTGAAAAGATTGACTTAAAATCAGTATATAATCAAACTGAAATAGATGACAAATTTAAGGAGGTTACTACAATAAATACACCATTGGGATTATTAAGATGTACTCGCCTACTGTTTGGAACTAAAACAGCAAGTCATATTTTTCAGAGAGCTATCGAGAAGATCTTATTAGGAAAAGTGTAGAACATAACAAGATGAACTCGTACCAAGGACGAATTAAAGTTTAAAACAGAACAAATCCTACGGAGATTAAATTAGGCAGGTATGATGATAAACAGAGACACATGTGAGCTAGAATGTGAGAAAATATCCTATCTAGGATATCAAATATCTAGAGAGGGAATATCCCCTGACAAGAGGTTAACAAAATTGCAAAAGTACCAAAGCCCACAAACAAGAAAGAATTGGAATTCATAGCTTTAATTTTAATTACTGTGACTTGCATTTAATTTTTAGTTAATATTCAGTTCTTCATTTGAAATGAATTCATTCCAAATAAATTAATTGGATGTATTTTTGTTATAATGAAAAAAGAAACAATAAGCTATTGCAAATGTCTGCCTTTTACTTTTATTATTAAACCTAGAAGTGAGATAATGTTAAAAAGTAGTTATGAAAATGACTATTTCAGGCTTTCACAATCAAAGTCCTCTTCCTTTTTTCATGTTTGTTTCCTTTATATTTTTTTTAAACTTTCAACTAAAAAGCAAATGTTTTGCTTTGCAATTGTTGCAATCAAGAGTTATAAATTCAATGCAAGTTCTTATTTAATTATTTTTTAACTCTTTAACAATTTTAAACCCTAAAATTCAGTATTTTTAAACTATTTCAAATTTTGCTTTGTTTATTTCTGTCTCCAATTTTGGAATTGTTGACTGATTATCTATGTTTTGTTTTTATTTGGAACTTGTCAGTTTTAATGTTATCCCACTTTGTGTTTTGCAGTGTGCAATTTTGTGGTCCATGATAGATGTCTAAAAACAGTGGTGTCAGCCTGCTCAAGCATTGCCACAACTTTGATCAAAGTAAGTGCCTATTGCTTTTCTTCATCATATAGCTTCTAAATTATAAAACGAACTGAACAATCTTTTCATAAATTCTTTATTTACAAAATAGAGAGAAATTATCTTTTTATTTAGCTATCTAGAACAAACAGCTGTACACTGATCTTTAGGCAAGCTAGCTATAGTGATGCAAGCACAGATTGTCACATGCTGTCAATATATAACTTCTGGATTAGATCTCTATTTATAGAAGAAATTGCATCTCATTCTTGAAGCTACTTCTTTGCTGTTAAGGAATGTCTGTATGTAGAAATACTACACATTATCAGAATAGAATGCATCAGTCAAGTCCCAGATGACCTTGATGGACTTCCAGATGAATATCAGATGGGTGGAAGATAAGTACTTCTTTACTGGCATTTTGACTTACTAGTTTATTAAGAGTACCAGTGAAACAAAATAATTTACTGGTATCATTTTGTTTTTTGTATCTTCTTCATTCTGTTAGACTTAAGTTTTATTCAGACTCTATATTTGCCATTTAAATTCAAGAATATTGAAAACTTTTGCCAAAAATAAATTAGTTGAAAAATAAGAATTTTAGTCAATGAAATGCCTTCATTTATTAAAATGCAATTTTTATCTGTGGATTTGCTAAACACTTTTTCGTTATTTATAATGGGGAAATCATGTCGAATGAGATTATTCAGCCAATAGCGAAACCAAAATCCTTATAACATATTGTTTGGACATGAATTTGAGTCCCTTTGTTTGTCATCTTTTAATAAATAAGTGATGTTTGAAGTTCCTGAAATTATTTCAATATTAATGTTGTCATATTTGTCTCTAGCATTTATTCGCTTAAAATAGTTTATATCAATTGCACTTTTTATATTCTTTCCAAACATTCAATAACATGCATATTTTCAACCAGATTGTAAACAATAGAAAACTGAAAAAAGAATTAGGATTTTAAAGCAGTATCCACTTCAATAACAACTATCCATTATCTACTATTTTTAGAATGAAGAATAGAAGAGATAATCCCCTGTATATAACAACTGCACATATAGAATACAATATATCAGAGGAACAATTGCACAATTGTAAAAGATCAGTCCATCAGAATCAGGAGGGATTTTTTTTTTATCATATCACCCCAAGCAAGGCGGTAACGCCACTGATGTGCAGGGGCCTACATAAGAGTGAGAAGATTAGAAAAGAGAAAACTGGAAACCGCATCCTAAACAGGAAACAAGGGATGAGCCTCTTCACCAGTTCAATAGATGTGAGTGGAGTGTGAACTGGGCGATAGTTTAGTCTATCTACTCCAATTTTATTATAACATTTTGATAAGATCCAATGGAAATAGGATGGTTTATAAATAGCACATCACGCACTCTCTTCAATCTCCTTACTAAAGTTATTCTCATAGGAGAGTAGAGTTTGACAAACAATTGGATTTTTGTAGCATCCAATGCATATAGTTTGATTTTTAGTAACGCATCCCACTCTTTTCATTCTCCTTACTAAAACCGTTCTCTTAGAAGTGAAGAGTTTGACAAAAGATTGCATTTTTATAAGATCCAATGAAAATAGATTGATTTTCTATAGCACATCTCACTCTTCTCAATCTCCTTACTAATGTTATTCCCTTAGGTAAAAAGAGTTTGACAAAAGATTGCATTTTTATAAGATCCAATGCAAATGGTTTGTGGATACTACACAATAAAATGATTTTCAGTAGCACAAACTGACTCTTTTCAATCTTCCCACTAAAGTTATTCTCTTAGGAGAGAAAAGTTTGACAAAATATAGCATTTTGATAAAATTTTATGCCAGGAGGAACATTCTTCATAGCTCAACCCACTATTTTCTATATCCTTACTAATGTTGTTCCATTAAAATTGAAGAGTTTGACAAAAAAAAATTATTTTTATAATATCTAAGTCAAATAAAATGGTATTATTTAGTACAATCCACTCTTTTTAATCTACTACAAAAGTTTTTCCCTTCGGAGAGAAGTGTTTGATAAAAGATTGCATTTTTATAATGTCAAATGCAAATAGAATGGTTTTCAGTAGCGCAATCCACTCTTCTTAATCTCCTTACTAAAGTTGCATCATTAGCAATGCAGAGTTGGACAAAAGATTGCATTTTTATAACATCCCATACAAATTGAATAGTTTTCAGTAGCAGAAACCACACTTTTCAATCTTCTTAATAAATTTGTACCATTAGCAGAGAAGAGTTTGACAAAACATTACATTTTCACAATATCCAATGCAAATAGAATGATTTTCAGTTGCACAACCCAGACTTTTGTAAATCTCCTAACTACAATTTATTCCCTTAGGAGAGAAAAGTTTGACAATCCACTTTTTTCAATCTCTTTTCTAAAGTTGTTCCCCAAGGAAAGAAGACCTTGACAAAAGATTGCATTTTGTTAACATCCAATGCAAATAGAATAGTTTTCAATAGCCCAAACTTCTCTTTTCTATCTCCCTACTAAATTCGTTCCCTTAGGAGAAAAATGTTCAACAAAAGACTGCATTTTTATAATGTCTAACACATACAGAATGTCTTTTAGTAGCACAAACCACTCTTCAGTCTCCTCACCAATGTCATTCCCTTAGAAGAGAAGTGTTAGATAAATGATTACATTTTTATAACATCCAATGCCGACAGAATGATTTTTAGTCATAAATCCCTCTCCTTTTAATATCCTTACTTAAGTTGTTCCATTAAAAACAGAACTGTTTGATAAAACATTGCATTTTTGTAATAACATCCAATCAAAAACAAAAAAAATGGAATTCTTTAGCACATCCCATGCTTCTCGATCTCCTTACTAAAGTTGTTTCTCTCGGAGAGGAGAGTTTGACAAAAAATAGCATTTTCATAACATCTAATGCAAATAGAATAGTTTTCAATAGCAGAACAAACTCTTTTCAATCTCTCCTTGAAAGTTGTTCCCTTAAGAGAAAAGTGTTTATCAAATGATTGCATTTTTTCAACATCCAATGCTAATGAGATGAGTTTTAGTAGCACAACCCACTCTTTTAAATATCCTTACTAAAGTTGTTTAGTTAAGAAAGAAGCATTTGAAAAAAGATTTCATTTGTATAACATCTGATGCAAACAGAATGATTTTCAATAGCACAACCCCCTATTTTCAGTCTCCTTACCTTACTAAGGTTTTTCCCTTAGGAGAGAAGTATTTGACAAATGATTGCATTTTTATAACATCCAATGCGAATCAAATGGATTTTCAGAGGTACAACCCACTCTTTTCAATCTCCTTAATAAATTCGTTCCCTTAGAAGAGAAGGGTTTGATAAAAAATTGCATTTTTATAACGTCAAATGCAAAAGGTTTTTGTATATAACACCATACAATGGTTTTTAGTAGAACAACCCTCTTTTTTCAATCTTTCCACTAAAGTCTCTCCCTTAGGAGAGAAGTTTTTCACAAATGATTTCATTTTTATAACATCTAATGTGAATCCAGTGAATTTTCAGAAGTACAACCCACTCTTTTCAATCTCATTAATGAAGTTATTCCTTTAGGAGAGAAGAGTTTGACAAAAGATTGCATTTTTATAATATCAAATGCAAAAGGTTTTTCAATATCACAGCATATAATGGTTTTTAGGAGAACAACCCACCTTTTTCAATCTCTCCACTAAAGTCTTTTCCTTAGGTGAATGGTTTGACAAAAGATGGCATTTTTTAGAATATCCAATGCAAATAGAATGTTTTTTTTTTTTTAGCAGAACCCACTCTTTTCAATCTCCTTACTGAAGTCATTCCCTTATGGGAAGAAGAGTTTGACATAAGATTGCATTTTTGAAGTGAGCAACTTCCAGTTAACTGCAAACTAAGAGTGAAACTTCAGAGACTAAAGTCTGGGCACTGCCCTAGGGTTCCTAGGGCAGTGCCCAGACTGCAATACAACAGACTCCTGAATGACCTCAACCTGCAGAAAAAATGCACTGACACCGTGAGAAACAAATACAAAGAACAAATGGGAAATGGAAATTTGAAACGGGACACACTTATCGAAGCGCTAGTGACATCAGCAAACAACCCAGTCCCAGAAGAAATAAGATGCAGAAGAAAAAAATGAGTGACTGACTGAAGAGATTATTGACATGATGCAAAGGAGACAGAAAACAATACCAAGACATGGAACTGAAGACAAGAACCAACAAAAGGAAATAAGGACCAAGGAATTGATAGAAATACTCAAGAATCTCAACATATTTGGCAAACACATCGGAGAGATCAATAACCTCTACTGGCAGCAAACCACCTCCAGACAAACAGGAAACAAATTAGCAGATATACAAAGATAGAAAAGGGCATAAGACAGGGATGGGTCTTTTCACCGGATTTATTCAAATTGTACAGTGAAACTATTCTGAGGACCCTAGAAGTTATGCCAGGATTCATTATCGAAGACCACAGTTTAAACAATATAAGGTATGCAGATGATACTGTGTTGATAGCTGATACAGAAAGAAAACTACAAGACCTCCTAAAAATGGTAGATGAAGAAAGTCAAAAGAAAGGACTACAAATAAACTACAAGAAAACCTAATGTATAGTCATCAGCAAACAAAGGAGCCCAAAACAACAATTACAGGTTGGGGACACTTAAGCAAGTCCAAAAATTTAAGGTATGCAGATGATACTGTGTTGATAGCTGATACAGAAAGAAAACTACAAGACCTCCTAAAAATGGTAGATGAAGAAAGTCAAATGAAAGGACTACAAATAAACTACAAGAAAACCTAATGTATGGTCATCAGCAAACAAAGGAGCCCAAAACGACAATTACAGGTTGGGGACACTTAAGCAAGTACAAAAATTTAAGGTATGCAGATGATACTGTGTTGATAGCTGATACAGAAAGAAAACTACAAGACCTCCTAAAAATGGTAGATGAAGAAAGTCAAATGAAAGGACTACAAATAAACTACAAGAAAACCTAATGTATGGTCATCAGCAAACAAAGGAGCCCAAAACGACAATTACAGGTTGGGGACACTTAAGCAAGTACAAAAATTTAAGGTATGCAGATGATACTGTGTTGATAGCTGATACAGAAAGAAAACTACAAGACCTCCTAAAAATGGTAGATGAAGAAAGTCAAATGAAAGGACTACAAATAAACTACAAGAAAACCTAATGTATGGTCATCAGCAAACAAAGGAGCCCAAAACGACAATTACAGGTTGGGGACACTTAAGCAAGTCCAAAAATTTAAGGTATGCAGATGATACAGTGTTGATAGCTGATACAGAAAGAAAACTACAAGACCTCCTAAAAATGGTAGATGAAGAAAGTCAAAAGAAAGGACTACAAATAAACTACAAGAAAACCTAATGTATAGTCATCAGCAAACAAAGGAGCCCAAGACAACAATTACAGGTTGGGGACACTTAAGCAAGTCCAAAAATTTAAGGTATGCAGATGATACTGTGTTGATAGCTGATACAGAAAGAAAACTACAAGACCTCCTAAAAATGGTAGATGAAGAAAGTCAAATGAAAGGACTACAAATAAACTACAAGAAAACCTAATGTATGGTCATCAGCAAACAAAGGAGCCCAAAACGACAATTACAGGTTGGGGACACTTAAGCAAGTCCAAAAATTTAAGGTATGCAGATGATACAGTGTTGATAGCTGATACAGAAAGAAAACTACAAGACCTCCTAAAAATGGTAGATGAAGAAAGTCAAAAGAAAGGACTACAAATAAACTACAAGAAAACCTAATGTATAGTCATCAGCAAACAAAGGAGCCCAAAACGACAATTACAGGTTGGGGACACTTAAGCAAGTACAAAAATTTAAGGTATGCAGATGATACTGTGCTGATAGCTGATACAGAAAGCAAACTACAAGACCTCCTAAAAATGGTAGATGAAGAAAGTCAAAAGAAAGGACTACAAATAAACTACAAGAAAACCTAATGTATGGTCATCAGCAAACAAAGGAGTCCAAAACGACAATTACAGGTTGGGGACACTTAAGCAAGTCCAAAAATTTAAGGTATGCAGATGATACTGTGTTGATAGCTGATACAGAAAGAAAACTACAAGACCTCCTAAAAATGGTAGATGAAGAAAGTCAAAAGAAAGGACTACAAATAAACTACAAGAAAACCTAATGTATGGTCATCAGCAAACAAAGGAGCCCAAAACGACAATTACAGGTTGGGGACACTTAAGCAAGTCCAAAAATTTAAGGTATGCAGATGATACAGTGTTGATAGCTGAAACAGAAAGAAAACTACATGACCTCCTAAAAATGGTAGATGAAGAAAGTCGAAAGAAAGGACAACAAATAAACTAGAAAACCTAATGTATGGTCATCAGCAAACAAAGGAGCCTCCAAAACGACAATTACAGGTTGGGGACACTTAAGCAAGTACAAAAATTTAAGGTATGCAGATGATACAGTGTTGATCGCTGATACAGAAAGAGCAACCAAGACCTCCAAAATGTAGTAGATGAAGAACGTCAAAAGACAGGACTACAAATAAACTACAAGAAAACCTAATGTATGGTCATCAGCAAACAAAGGAGCCCAAAACGACAATCAGAGGTTAATACTTTAAGCAAGTCCAAAAATTTAAGGTATGCAGATGATACTGTGTTGATAGCTGAAACAAGAAGAAAACCTGGCAAGACTCCTAAAAACAGAAGGAAGAAAACAAAAGAAAGGATCACAACAACTGCAAGAAAACCTTAATGAAGGGTCATCAGCAAACAAAGGAGCCCAAAACGACAATTACAGGTTGGGGACACCTCTACAAGTCCAAAAATCAAGGTATGCAGATGACAAGAAAGCATGGATAGCTGGATACAGAAAGAAAATCATAAGACCTCCTAAAAATGGTAGATGAAGAAAGCTTAAAAGAAAGGACTACAAACAAACCATGGCAAACCCATCTGTATGGTCATCAGCAAACAAAGGAGCCCAAAACGACAATTAAAGGTTGGGACACTTAAAGCCTCTCCGATGCACCGATGCATGCAGAGTGAGACACAGTGTTGAGAATGATACAGAAAAGAAAAAATCAGCAAGACTCCCCAAATGGTAGATGAAGAAAGTCAAAAGAAAGGACTACAAATAAACTACAAGAAAATCCTGGACAAGGTCATCAGCAAACAAAGAGCCCAACGACAATTACAGGTTGGGGACACTTAAGCAAGTCCAAAAATTTAAGGTATGCAGATGATGCCAGTGTTGATAGCTGAAAACAGAAAGAAAACTACAAGACCCCTCCTAAAAATTGTTAGATGAAGAAAGTCAAAAGAAAGGACTACAAATAAACTACAAGAAAACCTAAATGTATGGTCATCAGCAAACAAAGGAGCCCAAAACGACAATTACAGGGCAGATGAATGGCGGTAAGTCCAAAAAATTTAAGGCATGCAGATGATTCTGTGTTGATAGCTGATACAGAAAGAAAACGACAAGACCTCCTAAAAATGGTAGATGCAGAAGAAAGCTGAAAGAAAGTGACTACAAATAAACTACAAGAAAACTCAATGTATGGTCATCAGCAAACAAAGGAGCCCAAAACGACAATTACAGGCTGGGGACACTTAAGCAAGTCCAAAAATTTAAGGTATGCAGATGATACTGTGTTGATAGCTGATACAGAAAGAAAACTAAGACCTTAAAAATGGTAGATGAAGAAGTCAAAAGAAAGGACTACAAATAAACTACAAGAAAAACCTAATGTATGGTCATCAGCAAACAAAGGAGCCCAAAACGACAATTACAGGTTGGGGACACTTAAGCAAGTCCAAAATTTATATGTAAGGATGATACAGTGTTGAGAAGGAAATGAAAGAAAAATTACACATCCTAAAAATGGTAGATGAAGAAAGTCGAAAGAAAGGACAACAAATAAACTACAAGAAAACCTAATGTATGGTCACTTACAAACAAAGGAGCTCAAAACGACAATTACAGGTTGGGGACACTTAAGGGCACAAAAATTTAAGGTATGCAGATGATACAGTGTTGATCGCTGATGAAAGAAAACTACAAGACCTCCTAAAAATGGTGATGGGGGGGAAGAACGTCAAAAGACAGGACTACAAATAAACTACAAGAAAATTCCAATGTATGGTCATCAGCAAACAAAGGAAGTTTCAAACGACAATGGCAGGTTGGGGACACTTAAGCAAGTCTCAAAATTTAAGGTATGCAGATGATACTGTGTTGATAGCTGAAACAGAAAACCACAAGACCCTCCACAATGCAGAAGAAGAAAAGTCAAAAGAAAGGACCACAACAAATGAGCAAGAAAACCTAATGTATGGTCATCAGCAAACAAAGGAGCTCAAACGACAATTACAGGTTGGGGACACTTGCCAAGTCTCAGCAAAATTTAAGGTACAAAGATACAGTGTTGATAGCTGACACAGAAAGAAAACTACAAGACCCTCTCAAAATGTAGTAGATGAAGAAAGCGAAAAGAAAGGACTACAAATAAACTACAAGAAAAACCTAATGTATGGTCATCAGCAAACAAAGGAGCCCAAAACGCACAATTAAAGGTTGGGGACACTTAAGCAAGTCCAAAAATTTAAGGTATGCAGATGATACAGTGTTGATAGCTGACACAGAAAGAAAAACTAAGGTATTCCTAAAAATGGTAGATGAAGAAAGTCAAAAGAAAGACTACAAATAAAAACCACAGAAAACCTAATGTATGGTCATCAGCAAAGGAGCCCAAAACGACAATTACAGGTTGGGGACACTTAAGCAAGTCCAAAATTTAAGGTATGCAGATGACACAGTGTTGATAGCTGAAACAGAAAGAAAACTACAAGACCTCCTAAATGTTAGATGAAGAAAGTCAAAAGAAAGGACTACAAATAAACTATAAGAAAACCTAATGTATGGTCATCAGCAAACAAAGGAGCCCAAAACGTACAATTACAGGTTGGGGACATTTAAGCAAGTCCAAAATTTAAGTGTATGCAGATGATTCTGTGTTGATAGCTGATACAGAAAGAAAACTACAAGACCTCCTAAATGGTAGACAAAGAAAGTCAAAAGAAAGGACTTCACGAAAACTACAAGAAAACCTAATGTATGGTCATCAGCAAAGAAGAACAAACGCACAATTACAGGTTGGGGACACTAAGCAAGTCCAAAATTTCATATGCAGATGATACTTAATGATAGCTGATACAGAAAGAAAACTACAAGACCCCTAAAATGGTAGATGAAGAAAGTCAAATGAAAGGACTACAAATAAACTACAAGAAAACCTAATGTATGGTCATCAGTAAACAAAGGAGCCCAAAACGACAATTACAGGTTGGGGACACTTAAGCAAGTCCAAAATTCTAAGCTATGTAGACATTGTGCTGATAGCTGATACAGAAAGAAAAACCACAAGACCTCCTAAAAAGTGATGAAGAAAGTCAAAGAAAGGACGACAACAACAACCACAAGAAAACCTAATGTATGGTCATCAGCAAACAAAGGAGCCCAAAACGACAATTACAGGTTAACACTTAAGCAAGTCCAAAAATTTAAGGTATGCAGATGATACTGTGTTGATAGTTGATACAGAAAGAAAAAACTACAAGACTCTTAAAATTAGTGATGAAGAAAGCCAAAAGAAAGCTGGGACTACAACAACCAAGAAAATCTAATGCAAGGGTCACCATAAACAAAGGAGCCCAAAACACAATTACAGGCTGGGACACTAAGCAAGTCCAAAATTTAAGGTATGCAGATGATACTGTGTTGATAGCTGATACAGAAAGAAAACTACAAGACCTCCTAAAATGGTAGATGAAGAAAGTCAAATGAAAGGAATATAAATAAACTACAAGAAAACCTAATGTATGGTCATCAGCAACAAAGGAGCCTAAAACGACAATTACAAGGGTTGGGGACACTTAAGCAAGTCCAAAATTTAAGCTATGCAGATGATACTGTGCTGATAGCTGATACAGAAAGAACTACAAGACCTCAAAATGGTAGATGAAGAAAGTCAAAAGAAAGACCAAATAAACTACAAGAAACCTAATGTATGGTCATCAGCAAACAAAGGAGCCCAACCATAATTACAGGTTGGGACACTTAAGAAAGTCCAAAAATTTAAGGTATGGTCGACAATGTTGACAGCTGACACAGAAAGAACCACAAGACCTCCTAAAAATGGTAGATGAAGAAAGTCAAAAGAAAGGACTACAAATAAACTACAAGAAAACCTAATGTATGGTCATCAGCAAACAAAGGAGCCCAAAACGTACAATTACAGGCTGGGGACACTTAAGCAAGTCCAAAAATTTAAGTATGCAGATGATACTGTGTTGATAGCTGATACAGAAAGAAAACTACAAGACCTCCCAAATGGTAGATGAAGAAAGTCAAATGAAAGGAGTACAAATAAACTACAAGAAAACCTAATGTATGGTCATCAGCAAACAAAGGAGCCTAAAACGACAATTACAGGTTGGGGACACTACAAGTCCAAAAATTTAAGTTTACAGATGATATTGTGCTGATAGCTGATACAGAAAAGAAAACTACAAGACCTCCCAATGGTAGATGAAGAAAGTCAAAAGAAAGCACCAGCAAATAAACTACAAGAAAACCCTAATGTATGGTCATCAGCAAACAAAGGAGCCCAAAATCTATAATTACAGGTTGGGGACACTTAAGAAAGTCCAAAAATTTCAAGGTATGCAGTTGATACTGTGTTGATAGCTGATACAGAAAGAAACTACAAGACCTTCCTAAAATGGTAGATGAAGAAAGTCAAAAGAAAGGGTATGACTACAAATAAACTACACAAGAAAACCCAATGTATGGTCAGCAAACAAAGGAGCCCAAACGACAATTACAGGTTGGGGACACTTAAGCAAGTCCGTGAAAATTCAAGCTATGCAGATGATACTGTATTACAACATACAGAAAACACAAGACCCTCCTAAAATGGTAGATGAAGAAAGTCAAAAGAAAGGGACTACAAATAAACTACAAGAAAACCTAATGTATGGTCATCAGCAAACAAAGGAGCCTAAAACGACAATTACAGGTTGGGGACACTTAAGAAAGTCCAAAATTTAAGGTATGCAGTTGATACTGTGTTGATAGCTGATACAGAAAGAAAACTACAAGACCTCCTAAAATGGTAGATGAAGAAAGTCAAATGTGAAAGGACTACAATAAACTACAAGAAAATCCCAATGTATGGTCATCAGCAAACAAAGGAGCCCAAAACGACAATTACAGGTTGGGGACACTTAAGCAAGTCTGCACCGTGTATGCAGATGATACAGTTGATAGCTGACACAGAAAGAAAACCACAAGACCTCAAAATGCAGGAGAAGAAAGTCAAAAGAAAAGGACTATAAATAAACTACAAGAAAACCTAATGTATGGTCACCAAAGAGCCCAAAACGACAATTACAGGTTAGACACTTTAAGTAAGTCCAAAAATTTAAGGTATGCAGATGACATTGTGCTGATAGTTGACACAGAAAGAAAATCTACAACACCTCCTAAAAATGGTAGATGAAGAAAACAAGAAAGGGAGACTACAAATAAACTTACAAGAAAACCTAATGTATGGTCATCAGCAAACAAAGGCTCAAAACGACAATTACAGGTTGGGGCACACTGCACAAGTCCAAAAAAAAATTTGAAGTGCATGTGCAGATGATACTGTGCTGGGTGGATAGCTGACACAGAAAGAAAACTACAAGACCCTCCAAAAATGTAGATGTAACAGAAAGTCAAAAGAAAGGACCACAACAAACTACAAGAAAACGTAACGAAGGCTGTCATCAGTGAACAAAGGAGCCCAAAACCACAATTACAGGTTGAATACCCTCAGCAAGTCCAAAACTCAAGTTTATGTAGATGATACCAGCTGATAGCTGACACAGAAAGAAAACTACGCACCTCCTAAAATGGTAGATGAAGAAAGTCAAAAGAAAGGACTACAAACAAACTACAAGAAAACCTAATGTATGGTCATCACAAACAAAGGAGCCCAAAATTTACACCACAGGTTAGACACCAAGCAAGGTCCAAAAATTTAAGGTGCTGCAGATGACACTGTGTTGATAGCTGATACAGAAAGAAAACTACAAGACCTCCTAAAAATGGTAGATGAAGAAAGTCAAATGTGAAAGGACTACAATAAACACAAGAAACCTAATGTATGGTCATCAGCAAACAAAGGAGCCCAAAACGACAATTACAGGTTGGGGACACTTAGCCAAGTCCAAAAAAATTCTAAGGTATGCAGATGAGTGCTATGTTGGATAGCGGACACAGAAAGAAAACTACAAGACCTCCTAAAATGGTAGATGAAGAAAGTCAAAAAAGAAAGGACTACAAATAAAACTACAAGAAAACCTATCAAAGGGTCATCAGCAAACAAAAGGAGCCCAAAAACGACAATTACAGGTTGGGGACACCTTTAAGCAAGTCCAAAAATTTAAGGTATGCAGATGACACTGTGTTGATAGCTGATACAGAAAAAAGAAAAAACTACAAGACCCTAAAAATGGTAGATGAAGAAAGTCAAATGAAAGGACCAATAAACTACAAGAAAACCCAATGTATGGTCAGCAAACAAAGGAGCCCAAAACGACAATTACAGGTTGGGGACACTTAAGCAAGTCCAAAAAATTTAAGGTATGCAAGATGATACAGTGTTGATAGCTGATACAGAAAGAAAATCAAGACCTCCTAAAAATGGTAGATGAAGAAAGTCAAAAGAAAGGACTACAAATAAACTACAAGAAAACCTAATGTATGGTCATCAGCAAACAAAGGAGTCAAACGACAATTACAGGTTGGGGACACTTAAGCAAGTCCAAAATTTAAGGTATGCATGATACAGTGTTGATAGCTGACACAGAAAGAAACTCACAAGACTCCTAAAAATGGTAGATGAAGAAAACAAAAGAAAGGACTACAAATAAACTACAAGAAAACCTAATGTATGGTCATCAGCAAACAAAGGAGTCCAAAAACCATACCAAGAGGTTGGGGACACTTAAGAAAGTCTCAAAATTTACAAGAAGGATATCAAAGTTGATAGCTGATACAGAAAGAAACTACAAGACCTCCTAAAATGGTTGATGAAGAAAGTCAAAAGAAAAGACTACAACAACCACAAGAAAAACCCACGTATGGTCACTACAAACAAAGGAGCCCACAATTACAGGTTGGGACACTTAAGCAAGTCCAAAAATTCTAAGGGTGTATGCAGATGGATAATGTGCTGGATAGCGATACAGAAAGAAAACTACAAGACTAAAAATGGTAGATGAAGAAAGTCAAAAGAAAGGACTACAAATAAACTACAAGAAAACCCAATGTATGGTCATCAGCAAACAAAGGAGCTCAAAACGCACAATTACAGGCTGTACTTAAGCAAGTCCAAAAAAATTTAAGGTATGCAGATGATACGGATGAGCAGGCTGGATACAGAAAGAAGAAAAACTGCGTACCCTCCTAAAATGTAGATGAAGAAACAAATGAAAGGACTACAATAAACTACAAGAAAACCTAATGTATGGTCATCAGCAAACAAAGGAGCCCAAAACGACAATTACAGGTTGGGGACACTCTAAGGCCCTAAAAATTTACAAGCAGATGATACAGTGTTGATAGCTGATACAGAAAGAAAAACTGGCAAAGACCTCCTAAAAATGAAGATGGAAGAAAGTCAAAAGAAAGGACTACAAATAAACTACAAGAAAACCTAATGTATGGTCATCAGCAAACAAAGGAGCCCAAAACGACAATTACACAGGTTAGGACACTTGCCAAAGTCCAAAAATTTACAAAGTATTACACAGTGTTGATAGAAGACACAGAAAGAAAACTACAAGACCCCTCCTAAAAATGCAGATGAAGAAAGTCAAAAGAAAGGACTACAAATAAACTACAAGAAAACCTAATGTATGGTCATCAGCAAACAAAGGAGTCCAAAACGACAATTACAGGTTGGGGACACTAAGAAAGCCCGAAAATCGAAGGTGGCTAAGATGATACTGCAAGAATAGCTGGATACAGAAAGAAAAACCACAAGACCCTAAAACACACGTTGATGAAGAAACAAAAGAAAGACACAAATAAATTGGCAAGAAAACCCGTTCTATGGTCACCAAAAACAAAGGACGCAAATTAATAATTACACAGAATACCAAGCAAGTCCAAAAATTTAAGGTATGTAGATGGGACATCAGCAGGCTAGCTGATAGCTGACACAGAAAGAAAATCAATAAGACCCCAAATGGTAGTAGACATTGAAGAAAGTCAAAAAGAAAAGGACTAAGTAAATAAACTACAAGAAAACCTGCACTACAATGAACAAAGTGTAAACAAAGGAGCCTAAAACGATACCACAGGCTGGGGACACTCTACAAGTCCAAAAATTTAAGGAAGTGCAGATGATACCGTGATGATAGCTGACACAGAAAGAACTGCCAAGACCTCAAAACGGGGTAGATGAAGAAAGTCAAACAGAAAGACTGTCAAACTATGAAAACCCCATTGTATGGTCATCAGCAAACAAAGGAGCCTCAAAACGACACCACAGGTTGGGGACACTTAAGCAAGTCCACAAATTTAAGCTATGCAGATGATACTGTGCTGATAGCTGATACAGAAAGAAAACTACAAGACCTCCTAAAAATGGTAGATGAAGAAGTCAAAAGAAAGGACTACAAATAAACTACAAGAAAACCCAATGTATGGTCATCAGCAAACAAAGGAGCCTAAAACTATTACCCACAGGTTGGGGACACTTTAAGCAAAAGCTCCTAGTACCTCAAGTGTATGCAGATGATACTGTGTTGATAGCTGATACAGAAAGAAAACTACAAGACCTCTCACGAAAATGGTAGATGAAGAAAGTCAAAAAAGAAAGGACTACAAATAAACTACAAGAAAACCTAATGTATGGTCATCAGCAAACAAAGGAGCCCAAAACGACAATTACAGGCTGGGGACACTTAAGCAAGTCCAAAATTTAAGGTATGCAGATGATACTGTGTTGATAGCTGATACAGAAAGAAAACTACAAGACTCCTAAAAATGGTAGATGAAGAAAAAAGTTTTCAAATGAAAGGACTACAAACAAAACCTACAAGAAAACCTAATGTATGGTCACACCAAACAAAGGAGCCCAAAACGCATAATTACAGGTTGGGGACATTTACAAGTTCAAAAATTTAAGCTAAGTGCAGATGATACTGTGTCAGATAGTGCTGCTGATACAGAAATAGTAACCAAGGACTCTCCCAAAAATGGTAGATGAAGAAAAGTCAAAAGAAAGGACTACAAATAAAACTACAAGAAAACCTACCGTATGGTCATCAGCAAACAAAGGAGCCCAAAACGACAATTACAGGTTGGGGACACTTAAGAAAGTCCAAAAATTTAAGGTATGCAGCGTTGATACTGTGTTGATAGCTGATACAGAAAGAAAACTACAAGACCCTCCTAAAAATGGTAGATGAAGAAAGTCAAAAGAAAGGGACTACAAATAAACTACAAGAAAACCCAATGTATGGTCATCAGCAAACAAAGGAGCTCAAAACGACAATTACAGGTTGGGGACACTACAAGTCTGCAATTTAAGGTATGCAGATGACACTGTGTTGATAGCTGATACAGAAAGAAAACTACAAGACCCCAAAATGGTAGATGAAGAAAGTCAAATGAAAGGAGTACAAATAAACTACAAGAAAACCTAATGTATGGTCATCAGCAAACAAAGGAGCCCCTAAAACGACACCACAGGTTGGGGACATCAAGCAAGTCCAAAAATTTAAGCTATGCAGATGATACTGTGCTGATAGCTGATACAGAAAGAAAACTACAAGACCTCCCAAAAATGGTAGATGAAGAAAGTCAAAAGAAAGGGACTACAAATAAACTACAAGAAAACCTAATGTATGGTCATCAGCAAACAAAGGAGCCCAAAACGACAATTACAGGTTGGGGACACTTAAGAAAGTCCAAAAATTTAAGGTATGCAGTTGATACTGTGTTGATAGCTGATACAGAAAGAAAACTACAAGACTCTCCTAAAAATGGTAGATGAAGAAAGTCAAAAGAAAGGACTACAAATAAACTACAAGAAAACCCAATGTATGGTCATCAGCAAACAAAGGAGCTAAAACACAATTCATATGCTAAATGTCTTCTTCACATCAAAATGCACCAGACTAGTAGCTGATAAGCACAGCACCGTGATCCCCAAAGTGCAAGACAAAGAAAATGAAGAAGACAGCCAGGCACACGGCAAACCTTTAAAAAGTGTCACTAAAGACAGAGTCAAAACACAATTAGGGTTAGACACTATAAGTCCAAAATTAGTAAATGAAGATATCAAAGTGATATATATTTTTCTTTTCACCATAACATTCTTAAAATAACAGATGAAGAAAGCCAAATGAAAGGACTACAATAAACTACAAGAAAACCTAATGTATGGTCATCAGCAAACAAAGGAGCTCAAAACGACAATTACAGGTTGGGGACACTTAAGCAAGTCCAAAAATTTAAGGTATGCAGATGATACAGTGTTGATAGGCGATACAGAAAGAAAACTACAAGACCTCCTAAAAATGGTAGATGAAGAAAGTCAAAAGAAAGGACTATAAATAAACTACAAGAAAACCTAATGTATGGTCATCAGCAAACAAAGGAGCCCAAAACGACAATTACAGGTTGGGGACACTTTAAGCAAGTCCAAAAATTTAAGGTATGCAGATGATACTGTGCTGATAGCTGATACAGAAAGAAACTACAAGATCTCCTAAAAATGGTAGATGAAGAAAGTCAAAAGAAAGGACTACAAATAAACTACAAGAAAACCTAATGTATGGTCATCAGCAAACAAAGGAGCCCAAAACGATAATTACAGGTTGGGGACACTTAAGCAAGTCCAAAATTTAAGGTATGCAGATGATACTGTGCTGATAGCTGATACAGAAAGAAAACTACAAGACCTCCTAAAAAGCGAGAGATGAAGAAAGTCAAAAGAAAGATCACAAATAAACTACAAGAAAACCTAATGTATGGTCATCAGCAAACAAAGGAGCCCAAAACGACAATTACAGGTTGGGGACACTTAAGCAAGTCCAAAATTTAAGGTATGCAGATGATAGAGTAAGTTGATAGCTGATACAGAAAGAAAACTACAAGACCCTCCTAAAATGGTAGATGAAGAAAGTCAAAAGAAAGGACTACAAATAAAATTACAAGAAAACCTAATGTATGGCTGTCAACAAGCAAATAAAAGAGCCCAAAACGACAATTACAGGTTGGGACACTTAAGCAGTCCAAAAATTTAAGGTATGCAGATGACACAGGCACATAGTTGATACAGAAAGAAAACCAAGGACTTCCTAAAAATGGTAGATGAAGAAAGTCAAAAGAAAGACCACAAATAAACTACAAGAAAACCCACGTATGGTCATCAGCAAACAAAGGAGCTCAAAAACGACAATTACAGGCTGGGGACACTTAAGTATTCAAAAATTTAAGGTATGCAGATGCATACTGTGTTGGATAGTTGATACAGAAAGAAAACTACAAGACCCTAAAATGGTAGATGAAGAAAGCGAAAGAAAGGGACTGGTAAACAACCACAAGAAAACCTAATGTATGGTCATCAGCAAACAAAGGAGCTCAAAACGACAATTACAGGTTGGGGACACTTCAGCAAGTCCAAAAATTCTAAGCTATGCAGATGATACTGCATGATAGGCTGACATATATACACCACAAGACCTCCTAAAAAATGGTGAAGGAAGAAAGTCAAAGACAGTGACTACAAATAAACTACAAGAAAACCTAATGTATGGTCATCAGCAAACAAAGGAGCCCAAAACGACAATTACAGGTTGGGGACACTAAGCAAGTCCAAAATTCTAAGGTATGCAAAGAGATACTGTGTTGATAGCTGATACACAGAAAGAAAACTACAAGACCTCCCCAAATGGTAGATGAAGAAAGTCAAATGAAAGGATCATAATAAACTACAAGAAAACCTAATGTATGGTCATCAGCAAATGCATGAGCCCAAACGACAATTACAGGTTGGGGACACTTAGCCAAGTCCAAAAATTTAAGGCATGCAGATGATACAGTGTTGATAGCTGATACATAGCAACCACAAGACCTCCTAAAAATGGTAGATGAAGAAAGTCAAAAGAAATGACTGGCAAATAAACTACAAGAAAACCCAATGTATGGTCATCAGCAAACAAAGGAGCCCAAAACGACAATTACAGTGTCAGACCACAAGTCCAAAAATTTAAGGTATGCAGATGATATCAGTGTTGATAGCTGATACAGAAAGAAAACCACAAGACCTCCTAAAAATGGTAGATGAAGAAAGTCAAATGAAAGGACTACAATAAACTACAAGAAAACCCAATGTATGGTCATCAGCAAACAAAGGAGCTCAAAACGACAATTACAGGTTGGGGACACTTAAGTAAGTCCAAAAATTTAAGGTATGCAGATGATACAGTGTTGATAGCTGACACAGAAAGAACCACAAGACCCCCTCTCTAAAATGGTAGATGAAGAAAGTCAAAGAAAGGCCTACAAATAAACTACAAGAAAACCTTAACAAAGGTCATCAGCAAACAAAGGAGCCTAAAACGACAATTACAGGTTGGGGACACTTAAGCAAGTCCAAAATTTAAGGTATGCAGATGATACAGCACATAGTTGACACAGAAAGAAAACTACAAGACCTCCTAAAAATGGTAGATGAAGAAAGCCAAAAGAAAGGACTACAAATAAATCCAGCAAGAAAAAACCCAATGTATGGTCATCAGCAAACAAAGGAGTCCAAATGCATAATTACAGGTTGGGGACATCTTTAAGAAAGTCCAAAAATTTAAGGTATGTGCAGATGATAATGTGTTGGATAGCGGATACAGAAAGAAAACTACAAGACCTCCAAAAAATGGTTGATGAAGAAAGTCAAAAGAAAGGACTACAACAAACCAAGCAAGAAAACCTAATGTATGGTCATCAGCAAACAAAGGAGCCCAAACGACAATTACAGGTTGGGGACATCAAGCAAGTCCAAAAATTTAAGGTATGCAGATGACACTGTGCTGAGGCTGATACAGAAAGAAAAACTACAAGACCTCCTAAAAATGGTAGATGAAGAAAGTCAAAAGAAAGGACCACAAATAAACCACATAAGAAACCCATGTATGTGGTCATCAGCAACAAAGGGAGCTCAAAACGACAATTACAGGTTAGACACTTCTACAAGTCCAAAATTGGGTGTATGCAGATGATACTGTGTTGATAGCTGACATGAAGAAAACTACAAGACCTCCTAAAAATGGTAGATGCATACAGTCAAAGGAAAGATTGCCAACAACCACAGAAGAAAACCTAATGTATGGTCATCAGCAAACAAAGGAGCCCCAAAACGACAATTACAGGTTGGGGACACTTCTAAGCAAGTCCAAAAATTTAAGGTATGCAGATGATACTGTGCTGGATAGCTGACACAGAAAGAAAACTACAAGACCTCTCCTAAAATGTAGATGAAGAAAAGTCAAAAGAAAGGACTACAAATAAACTACAAGAAAACCTAATGTATGGTCATCAGCAAACAAAGGAGCCCAAAACGACATCACAGGCTGGGGACACTTAAGCAAGTCCAAAAAATTTAAGGTATGCAGATGATACTGTGTTGATAGCTGATACAGAAAGAAAACCTAAGACCTTCCTAAAATGGTAGATGAAGAAAGTCAAATGAAAGGACTACAAATAAAACTACAAGAAAACCTAATGTATGGTCATCAGCAAACAAAGGAGCCCAAAACGACAATTACAGGTTGGGGGACACTTCAGCAAGTCCAAAAATTTAAGCTTATGCAGATGATACTGTGTTACAGCTGACACAGAAAGAAACTACAAGACCTCCTAAAAATGGTGGTGATGAAGAAAAAAGTCAAAAGAAAAGCATCAAGTAAATAAACTACAAGAAAAAAAACTGCACGTATGGTCATCAGCAAACAAAGGAGCCCAAAACGACAATTACAGGTTGGGGACATCAAGCAAGTCCAAAATTTAAGGTATGCAGATGATACTGTGTTGATAGCTGACAGAAAGAAAACTACAAGACCCTTAAAAATGCAGATGAAGAAAGTCAAATGAAAGGACCACAACAAACTACAAGAAAACCTAATGTATGGTCATCAGCAAAAGAGCCCAAAACGACAATTACAGGTTGGGGACACTTAAGCAAGTCCAAAATTTAAGGTATGCAGATGACAGAAAAGCATAGGCCGATACAGAAAGAAAACTACAAGACCTCCTAAAAATGGTAGATGAAGAAAGTCAAAAGAAAGGACTACAAATAAACTACAAGAAAACCTAATGTATGGTCATCAAAAACAAAGGAGCCCAAAACGACAATTACAGGTTGGGGACACTTAAGCAAGTCCAAAATTCTATGTATGCAGATGATACCGTGTTGGATAGCTGGATACAGAAAGAAAACTACAAGACCCTCCTAAAATGGTAGATGAAGAAAGTCAAATGAAAGGACTACAATAAACTACAAGAAAACCCAATGTAAGGTCATCAGCAAACAAAGGAGCTCAAAACGACAATTACAGTTGGGACACTGCGAAGCAAGTCCAAAATTTAAGGTATGCAGATGATACAGTGTTGATAGTTGACAGAAAGAAAACTACAAGACCTCCTAAAATGGTAGAGAAGAAAAAAAAAAGCAAAGAAAGGACTACAAATAAACTACAAGAAAACCCAATGTATGGTCATCAGCAAACAAAGGAGCCTAAAACGACAATTACAGGTTGGGGACACTTAAGCAAGTCCAAAAATTTAAGGTATGCAGATGATACAGTGTTGATAGCTGACACAGAAAGAAACCACAAGACCTCCTAAAAATGGTAGATGAAGAAAGTCAAAAGAAAGGACTACAAATAAACTACAAGAAAACCTAATGTATGGTCATCAGCAAACAAAGGAGTCCAACGACAATTACAGGTTGGGTAGTTAATTTTAAAAGTCCAAAAATTTAAGGTATGCAGATGATACCAAAGTTGATAGCTGACACAGAAAGAAAACCATGACCTCCTAAAATGCTGATGAAGAAAGTCAAAAGAAAGGACTACAAATAAACTGATAAGAAAAAACCCAAATGTATGGTCATCAGCAAACAAAGGAGCCTAAAACGACAATTACAGGTTGGGGACACTTAAGCAAGTCCAAAAATTTAAAGGTATGCAGATGACACTGTGCTGATAGCTGATACAGAAAGAAAACTACAAGACCCTCCTAAAAATGGTAGATGAAGAAAGTCAAAAGAAAGGACCACAACAAACTACAAGAAAATCCCAATGTATGGTCATCAGCAAACAAAGGAGCCCAAAACGACAATTACAGGTTGGGGACACTTAAGCAAGTCCTAAAAACTTAAGGTATGCAGATGATACTGTGCTGATAGCTGATACAGAAAGAAAACTACAAGACCTCCTAAAAATGGTAGAGATGAAGAAAGTCAAAAGAAAGGACTACAAATAAACTACAAGAAAACCCAATGTATGGTCATCAGCAAACAAAGGAGCTCAAAACGCAATTACAGGTTGGGGACACTTAAGCAAGTCCAAAAAAATTTAAGGTATGCAGATGATACTGTGTTGATAGTTGACACAGAAAGAAAACTACAAGACCTCCTAAAAATGGTAGATGAAGAAAGTCAAAAGAAAGGACTACAAATAAACTACAAGAAACCTAATGTATGGTCATCAGCAAACAAAGGAGCCTAAACGACAATTACAGGCTGGGGACACTTAAGTAAGTCCAAAATTTAAGGTATGCAGATGATACTGTGTTGATAATGACACAGAAAGAAAAAAAAAACTACAAGACCTCCTAAAAATGGTAGATGAAGAAAGTCGAAAGAATGGTCAACAAATAAACTACAAGAAAACCTAATATATGGTCATCAGCAAACAAAGAGCCCAAAACGACAATTACAGGTTGGGGACACTTAAGCAAGTACAAAAAAAATTTAAGGTGTGCAGATGATACAGTGTTGATAGCTGATACAGAAAAGCCACAAGACCTCCTAAATGGTAGATGAAGAAAGTCAAAAGAAAGGACTACAAATAAACTACAGAAAACCTAATGTATGGTCATCAGCAAACAAAAAGACTGAAAACGGAAGCAATTACAGGTTGGGGACATAAGGCAAGTCCAAAAATTTAAGGTATGCAGATGATACTGTGTTGATAGCTGATACAGAAGAAAACACAGACCTCCTAAAAATGGTAGATGAAGAAATCAAATGAAGGACTACAATAAACTACAAGAAAACCTAATGTATGGTCATCAGCAAACAAAGGAGCCCAAACGACAATTACAGGTTGAGGACACTTAACAAGTCAAGAAATTTAAGGTATGCAGATGATACAGTGTTGATAGCTGATACAGAAGAAAACTAAGACCTCCTAAAAATGGTAGATGAAGAAAGTCAAAGAAGGACTACAAATAAACTACAAGAAAACCTAATGTATGGTCATCAGCAAACAAAGGGCTTAAAACGACAATTACAGGTTGAGGACACTTAAGCAAAGTCAAAAATTTGGAGTATGCAGATGATACAGTGTTGATAGCTGATACAGAAAAGAAAACTACAAGACCTCCTAAAAATGGTAGATGAGAAAAGAAGTCAAAAGAAAGGACTACAAATAAGCTACAAGAAAACCTAATGTATGGTCATCAGCAAACAAAAGGTCAACGACAATTACAGGTTAGGGACATAAGAAAGTCAAAAAATTTAAGGTATGCAGATGATACTGTGTTGATAGCTGATACCAAGCTTCACGAACACTCCACAAAGTAGTTTGATGAAGAAGTCAAAAGAAAGGACTACAAATAAACTACAAGAAAACCTAATGTATGGTCATCAGCAAACAAAGGAGCCCAAAAGCGACAATTACAGGTTGGGGACACTTAAGCAAGTCCAAAAATTTAAGGTATGCAGATGATACTGTGATAGCTGATACAGAAAGAAAACTACAAGACCTCTAAAAATGGTAGATGAAGAGAAGTCAAAGAAGGACTACAAATAAACTACAAGAAAACCTAATGTATGGTCATCAGCAAACAAAGGAGCCCAAAACGACAATTACAGGTTGGGACACTTAAGCAAGTCAAAAATTTAAGGTATGCAGATGATACTGTTAACTTTGTTAAGCGATACAGAAAGAAAACTACAAGACCTCTAAAATGGTAGATGAAGAAAGTCAAAAAAGAAGGACTACAAATAAACTACAAGAAAACCTAATGTATGGTCATCAGCAAACAAGGAGCCCAAAACGACAATTACAGGTTGGGGACACTTAAGCAAGTCCAAAAATTTAAAGTGTGCAGATGATACACAATTTGATAGCTGATACAGAAAAAGAAAACTACAAGACCTCCTAAAAATGGTGAATGAAGAAAGTCAAAAGGACTACAAATAGCTTCTAGAAAACCTAATATATGGTCATCAGCAAACAAAGGAGCCCAAAAAACGACAATTACAGGCTGGGGACATAGCGGGAATCCAAAAATTTAAGGTATGCAGATGATACTGTGTTGATAGCTGATACAGAAAGAAAACTACTAAAGACCTCCTTAAAATGGTAGATGAAGAAAAGTCGAAGAAAAGAAGGAGTCAACAAATAAACTACAAGAAAACCTAATATATGGTCATCAGCAAACAAGGAGCCCAAAACGACAATTACAGGTTGGGGACACTTGACAGTACAAAAATTTAAGCTATACCAGATGATACTGTGCTGATAGCTGATACAGAAGAAAACTACAAGACCTCTAAAATGGTAGATGAAGAAATCAAGAAAGGACTACAAATAACTACAAAAACCTAATGTATGGTCATCAACAAACAAAAAGGCCCAAAACGACAATTACAGGCTGGGGACACTTAAGCAAATCCAAGTACAAGGTATGCAGATGATACTGTGTTGATAGCTGATACAGAGAAAACTTCAAGACCTCTAAAAATGGTAGATGAAGAGTCGAAAGAAAGTCCAACAAATAAACAAAGAAAACCTAATATATGGTCATCAGCAAGCAAAGGAGCCCAAAACGGCAATTACAGGTTGGGGACACCAAGCAAGTACAAAAAATTTAAGGTATGCAGATGATACAGTGATGATAGCTGATACAGAAGAAAACTACAAGACACCTAAAAATGGTAGATGAAAGAAAGTCAAAGAAAGGACTACAAATAAACTACAAGAAAACCTAATGTATGGTCGTATCAAACAAAGGAGCCCAAAACGACAATTACAGGCTGGGGACACTTAAGCAAGTCCAAAATTTAAGGTATGCAGATGATACTGTGTTGATAACTGATACAGAAGAAAACTACAGACCTCCTAAAAATGGTAGATGAAGAAAGTCAAAGAAGGACTACAAATAAACTACAAGAAAACCTAATGTATGGTCATCAGCAAACAAAGGAGCCCAAAACGACAATTACAGGCTGGGGACACTTAAGCAAGTCCAAAAAAAATTTAAGGTATGCAGATGATACTGTGTTGATAGCTGATACAGAAGAAGAAAGCTACAAGACCTCCTAAAAATGGTAGATGAAGAAAGTCAAATGAAAGGACTACAAATAAACTACACAAGAAAACCTAATGTATGGTCATCAGCAAACAAAGGCCCAAAACGACAATTACAGGTTGGGGACAACCAGCAAGTCCAAAAATTTAAACTGTAGATGATACTGTGCTGATGACTGATACAGAAAAACTACAAGACCTCTAAAAAATGAGTAGATGAAGAGAATCAAAAGGACACAAATAAACTCTGAAAACCTAATGTGAATTAAACTCCAACAAACAAAGAGCCCAAAACGACAATTACAGGTTAAGGACATAGCAAGTCCAAAAATTTAAAGGGTATACCCAGATGATACTGTGTTGATAGCTGATACAGAAAAACTACAAGACCTCCTAAAAATGGTAGATGAAAGAGTCAAATGCAAGGACTACAATAACTACAAAACACAATGTGTGGTCATCAGCAAACAAAGACTAAAAACGACAATTACAGGTTGGGGACACTTAAGCAAGTCCAAAGAATTAAGGTATGCAGATGATACAGTGTTGATGGCTGATACAGAAAACACAAGACCTCCAAAATGGTAGATGAAGAAAGTCAAAGAAGGACTACAAATAAACTACAAGAAAACCTAATGTATGGTCATCCAGCAAACAAAAGGGCCAAAAACGACAATTACAGGTTGAGGACACTTAAGCAAGTCCAAAAATTTAAGGTATGCAGATGATACAGTGTTGATAGCTGATACAGAAGAAAACTACAAGACACTCCTAAAAATGGTAGATGAAGAAAGTCAAAGAAAGGACTACAAATAAACTACCAAGAAAACCTAATGTATGGTCATCAGCAAACAAAGGAGCCAAAACGACAATTACAGGTTGAGAAGGACACTTAAGCAAGTCCAAAAATTTAAGGTATGCAGATGATACAGTGTTGATAGCTGATGAAGAAAACTACAAGACCTCCCTAAAATGGTAGATGAAGAAAGTCAAAGAAAGGACTACAAATAAACTACAAAAAGGAAAACCTAATGTATGGTCATCAGCAAACAAAGGAGTCAACGACAATTACAGGTTGGGGACATACAAGCAAGTCCAAAAATTTAAGGTATGCAGATGATGATACTGTGTTGATGGCTGATACAGAAGAAAACTACAAGACCTCTAAAATGGTTGATGAAGAAAGTCAAAAGAAGGACTACAAATAAACTACAAGAAAACCTAATGTATGGTCATCAGCAAACAAAGAGCCCAAAACGACAATTACAGGTTGGGGACATAACAGAATCAAAAATTTAAAATTACAGCAGATGATACAGTGTTGATAGCTGATACAGAAAGAAAACTACAAGACCTCCTAAAATGGTAGATGAAGAAGTCAAAGAAAGGACTACAAATAAACTACAGAAAACCTAATGTATGGTCATCAGCAAACAAGGAGCCAAAAACGACAATTACAGGCTGGGGACACTTAAGCAAGTCCAAAAATTTAAGGTATGCAGATGATACTGTGTTGATAGCTGATACAGAAGAAAACTACAAGACCTCCTAAAAATGGTAGATGAAGAAGAAGTCAAATGAAAGGACTACATATAAACTACAAAGAAAACCTAATGTATGGTCATCAGCAGCTAAAGGAGCCCAAAACGACAATTACAGGTTGGGGACACTTAAGCAAGTCCAAATTTAAGCTATGCAGATACTGTGCTGATAGCTGATACAGAAAAAACTACAAGACCTCTAAAATAGTAGATGAAGAAAGTCAAAAGGACTACAAATAAACTACAAGAAAACCTAATGTATGGTCATCAGCAAACAAAGGAGTCCAAAACGACAATTACAGGTTGGGGACATAAAGCAAGTCAAAAAATTTAAGGTATGCAGATGATACTGTGTTGATAGCTGATACACAGAAAAACTACAAGACCTCTAAAAATGGTTGATGAAGAAAGTCAAAGAAAGGACTACAAATAGCTTCACAAGAAAACCTAATGTATGGTCATCAGCAAACAAAAAGATTTAAAACGACAATTACAGGTTGGGGACACTTAAACAAGTCCAAAAATTTAAGGTATGCAGATGATACAGTGTTGATAGCTGATACAGAGAAAAGAAAACTACAAGACCTCCTAAAAATGGTAGATGAAGAAAGTCAAAAGAAAGGACTACAAATAAACTACAAGAAAACCTAATGTATGGTCATCAGCAAACAAAGGGCCAAAACGACAATTACAGGCTGGGACACTTAAGCAAGTCAAAAAATTTAAGGGTATGCAGATGATACTGTGTTGATAGCTGATACAAGAAAGAAAACACAAGACCTCTAAAAATGGTAGATGAAGAAAGTCGAAAGAAAGGTCAACGAATAAACTACAAGAAAACCTAATATATAGTCATCAACAAACAAAAGACTAAAACGACAATTATGGGTTAGGGGACACTTAAGCAAGTACAAAAATTTAAGGTATGCAGATGATACAGTGTTGATCGCTGATACAGAAGAAAACTACAAGACCTCAAAAATGGTAGATGAAGAAAATTAAAAGAAGGACTACAAATAAACTACACAAAGAAAACTAATGTATGAGTCATTAACCAAACAAATTGAGCCCAAAGCGACAATTACAGGCTGAGACACTTAAGCAAGTCCAAAAATTTAAAATTAATACGATGATACTGTGTTGATAGCTGATACAGAAAGAAAACTACAAGACCTCCTAAAAATGGTAGATGAAGAAAGTCAAATGAAGGACTACAAATAAACTACAAGAAAACCTAATGTATGGTCATCAGCAAACAAAGGAGCCCAAAACAACAATTACAGGTTGGGGACACTTAAGCAAGTCCAAAAATTTAAGCTATGCAGATGATACTGTGCTGATAGCTGATATAGAAAGAAAACTACAAGACCTCCTAAGAACTGATGAGTGGAAAGTTAAAAGAAAGGACTACAAATAAACTGAGAAAATCATGTATGAGGTGAAAATAATAACAAAGAACTAAAACGACAATTACAGGTTGGGAACCACATAAGCAAAGTCCAAAAATTTAAGTGCAGATGATACTGTGTTGATAGCTGATACAGAAGACACTGGACCTACTAAAAATGGTAGTTGAAAGGATCCAAATGAAAGGACCATAGGATGACAACAAGGAGAAACCCTAATGTATGGTCATCAGCAGACAAAGAGCCCAAACGATAATTACAGGTTAGAGACATAAGCAAGTCAAAAATTTAAGGCATTATGCAGATGATACAGTGTTGATAGCTGATAAAGAAAGAAAACTACAAGACCTCCTAAAAATGGTAGATGAGAGAAAGTCAAAGAAAGGACTACAAATAAACTACAAGAAAACCCTAATGTATGGTCATCAGCAAACAAAGAAGTCCAAAAGCGACAATTACAGGTTGGGGACACTTAAGCAAGTCCAAAAATTTAAGGTATGCAGATGATACTGTGTTGATAGCTGATACAGAAAAGAAAACACAAGACCTCTAAAAATGGTTGATGAAGAAAGTCAAAAGAAAGGACTACAAATAAACTACAAAGAAAACCTAATGTATGGTCATCAGCAAACAAAGGAGCCCAAACGACAATTACAGGTTGGGGACACTTAGGCAGTCCAAAAATTTAAGGTATGCAGATGATACAGTGTTGATAGCTGATACAGAAAACTACAAGACCTCTAAAAATGGGCAAATGAAGAAATTAAAGAAAGGACTACAAATAAACTACAAAGAAAACCTAATGTATATGAATTAAATAAAGCAAACAAGGAGCCCAAGAGCAATTACAGGCTGGGGACACTTAAAAAACCAAATCCAAAAAATTTAAGGTATGCAGATGATACTGTGTTGATAGCTGATACGAAGAAAACTACAAGACCTCCTAAAAATGGTAGATGAAGAAAGTCAAATGGAAAAGGACTACATATAAACTACAAGAAAACCTAATGTATGGTCATCAGCAAACAAAGGAGCCCAAAACGACAATTACAGGTTGGGGACACTTAAGCAAGTCCAAAAATTTAAAGCACGCATGCAGATGATACAATGCTGATAGCTGATACAGAAAGAAAACTACAAGACCTCTGAAATGGTAGATGAAGAAGGAGTCCAAAAGAGAAAGGACTACAAATAGAACTACAAAGAAAACCTAATGTATGGTCATCAGCAAACAAAGGAGTCAGAAACGAAACAATTACAGGTTAAGGACACTTAAGCAAATCCAAAATTTAAGGTATGCAGATGATACTGTGTTGATAGCTGATACAGAAAGAAAACTACAAGACCTCCTAAAAATGGTTGATGAAGAAAGTCAAAAGAAAGGACTACAAATAAACTACAAGAAAACCTAATGTATGGTCATCAGCAAACAAAGAGCCCAAAACGACAATTAGGTTAGGGGCAACAAGCAAGTCAAGAAATTTAAGGCCATGCAGATGATACAGTGTTGATAGCTGATACAGAAGAAAACTACAAAGACCTCCTAAAAATGGTAGATGAAGAAAGTCAAAGAAAGGACTACAAATAAACTACAAGAAAACCTAATGTATGGTCATCAGCAAACAAAAAGGGCAGAAAAAGACGACAATTACAGGCTGAGGACACTCAAAGCAAAGTCAAAAAATTTAAAAGGTATGCAGATGATACTGTGTTGATAGCTGATACAGAGAAGAAAACTACAGACCTCCTAAAAATGGTAGATGAAGAAAGTCGAAAGAAAGGTCAACGAATAAACTACAAGAAAACCTAATATATGGTCATCAGCAAACAAAGGAGCCCAAAACGACAATTACAGGTTGGGGACACTTAAGCAAGTACAAAAATTTAAGGTATGCAGATGATACAGTGTTGATCGCTGAGGGAAAACTACCGCAAGACCTCCTAAAAATGGTAGATGAAGAAAGTCAAAAGAAAGGACTACAAATAAACTACAAGAAAACCTAATGTATGGTCATCAGCAAACAAAGGAGCTAAAACGACAATTACATTGGGGACACTTAAGCAAATCCAAAAAAGAAATTTAAGGTATGCAGATGATACTGTGTTGATAGCTGATACAGGAAAGAAAACTTCTAGAGGACCTCCTAAAATGGTAGATGAAGAAAGTCAAATGAAAGGACTACAAATAAACTACCAAAGCTACAATGTATGGTCATCAGCAAACAAAGGGGCCAAAACTAGCTGAATTACAGGTTGGGGACACTTAAGCAAGTCCAAAAATTTAATACTTTTAGATGATACTGTGCTGATAGCTGATATAGAAAGAAGCACAAGACCTCCTAAAAATGGTAGATGAAGAAAGTCAAAAAGAAAAGGACTACAAATAAACTACAAGAAAAATCTAATGTATGGTCATCAGCAAACGAGAGCCCAAACGACAATTTTGGGTTGAGGACACTTAAGCAGTCCAAAAATTTAAGGTATACAGATGTAGTCACTGTGTTGATAGCTGATACAGAAAAGCACAAGACCTCCTAAAAATGGTAGATGAAAGTCAATGAAGGACTACAATAAACTACAAGAAAACCTAATGTATGGTCATCAGCAAACAAAAGACTAGCGACAATTACAGGTTGGGGACACTTAAGCAAGTCAAATTTAAGGTATGCAGATGATACGGTGTTGATAAAACCTGGATAAAGAAGAAAACTACGGAGAAAGCCTCCTAAAAATGGTAGATGAAGAAAGTCAAAGAGAAAGGACTACAAATAAACTACAAGAAAACCTAATGTATGGTCATCAACAACAAGGCCCAAAACTTGAACAATTACAGGTTAGGGACACTTAAACAAATTAAAAATTTAAGGTATGCAGATGATACTGTGTTGATAGCTGATACGAAGAAAACTACAAGACCCTCCTAAATGGTAGATGAAGAAAGTCAAAAGAAGACTACAAATAAACTATAAGTAAACCTAATGTATGGTCATCAACAAACAAGGAGCCCAAAATGACAAGTACAGGTTGGGGACAATTAAGCAAGTACAAGAATTTAAGTTATGCAGATGGTAATTGATAGCTGGTAAGAAGAAAACTACAAAACCTCCTAAAAATGGTAGATGAAGAAAGTCAAATGAGACTAAAATAAACTACAAGAAAACCTAATGTATGGTCATCAGCAAACAAAGGAGCCCAAAACGACAATTACAGGTTGGGGACACTTAAGCAAGTACAAAAATTTAAGGTATGCAGATGATACGGTGTTGATAGCTGATACAGAAAAGAAAAACTACAAGACCTCTAAAAATGGTAGATGAAGAAAGTCAAAAGAAAGGACTACAATAAACTACAAGAAAACCTAATGTATGGTCATCAACTTAAACAAAGGAGCCCAAAACGACAATTACAGGTTGGGGACACTTAAACAAGTCCAAATTTAAAATTATACACAGATGATAGAGAAAACTACAAGACCTCCTAAAAATGGTAGATGAAGAAGAGATCAAAGAAAGGACTACAAATAAACTAGAAAACCCTAATGTATGGTCATCAGCAAACAAAAAGAAAATTTAAAGCAGCAATTACAGGTTGGGGACACTTAAGCAAGTCCAAAAATTTAAGGTATGCAGATACAGTATTGATAGCTGATACAGAAGAAACTACAAGACCTCCTAAAAATGGTAGATGAAAAGTCAAAGAAAGGACTACAAATAAACTACAAGAAAACCTAATGTATGGTCATCAGCAAACAAAGGAGCCCAAACGACAATTACAGGTTGGGGACACTTAAGCAAGTCCAAAAATTTAAGGTATGCAGATGATGCTGTGTTGATAGCTGATACAGAAAGAAAACTTCTACAAGACCTCCTAAAAATGGTAGATGAAAAGTGAAAAGAAAGGACTACAAATAAACTATAAGTAAACCTAATGTATGGTCATCAGCAAACAAGGAGCCCAAAACGGCAATTACAGGTTGGGGACATAAGCAAGTACAAAATTTAAGGTATGCAGATGATACTGTGTTGATAACTGATACAGAAAAACTACAAGACCTCCCTAAAATGGTAGATGAAGAAAGTCAAAAGAAAGGACTAGAATAAACTGTAAGTAAACCTAATGTATGGTCATCAGCAAACAAAGAAGACCCAAAATGACAATTACAGGTTGGGGACAATTAAGCAAATACAAAAATTTAAGTTATGCAGATGATACAGTATTTGATAACTGATGAGAAAACTGGTATCCCTAAAATGGTAGATGAAGAAAGTCAAATGAAAGGACTACAATAAACTACAAGAAAACCTAATGTATGGTCATCAGCAAACAAAAGGAGCCAACATTGGCATTTAGATTTGAGGACATAGCCAAAGTACAAAAAAATTTAAAATTATGCAGATGATATGGTGTTGATAGCTGATACAGAAGAAAACTATAGAGACCTCTAAAATGGTAGATGAAGAAAGTCAAAGAAGGACTACAAATAAACTATAAGTAAACCTAATGTATGGTCATCAACAAACAAAGACTAACGACAATTACAGGTTGGGGACATAGCAAGTACAAAAATTTAAGGCTACAGATGATACTGTGTTGATAGCTGATACAGAAAAACTAAGACCTCTAAAATGGTAGATGAAGAAGAGTCAAAAGGAAAGGACTACAAATAAACTATAAGTAAACCTAATGTATGGTCATCAACCAAACAAAGGAGCCCAAAATGACAATTACAGGTTGGGGACAATTAAGCAAGTACAAAATTTAAGTTATGCAGATGATACAGTGTTGATAGCTGATACAGAAAGAAAACTACAAGACCTCCTAAAAATGGTAGATGAAGAAAGTCAAATGAAAGGACTACAATAAACTACAAGAAAACCTAATGTATGGTCATCAGCAAACAAAGGAGCCCAAAACGACAATTACAGGTTGGGGACACTTAAGCAAGTACAAAAATTTAAGGTATGCAGATGATATGGTGTTGATAGCTGATACAGAAAGAAAACTACAAGACCTCCTAAAAATGGTAGATGAAGAAAGTCAAAAGAAAGGACTACAATAAACTACAAGAAAACCTAATGTATGGTCATCAGCAAACAAAGGAGCCCAAAACGACAATTACAGGTTGGGGACACTTAAGCAAGTCCAAAACTTTAAGGTATGCAGATGATACAGTGCTGATACCTGAAACAGAAAGAAAACTACAAGCCCTCCTAAAAATGGTAGATGAAGAAAGTCAAAAGAAAGTACAAGAAAACCAAATGTATGGTCATTAGCAAATGGAGGAGCCCAAAACGACAATTACAGGTTGGGGATACTAAAATCAAGCAAATACAAAAATTTAAGTATTGAGAAGTGTTCTAACGGAAGACGGAAGGTGCAACACTGAGATCCGAAGGCAAATTGTAATGGCCAAGGACACATTTTAGAAGCTGAGCAGAGTATTAAGTGACAGGAAAATTTTGCTAGAAACAAAGAAGAGAGTTCTGGGTTGCTATGTGATGTCTGTCCTTCAATATGGCTGTGAATGCTGCACAATATCATCAAAGATAAAGGAAAATCTTGAACCAACTGAAATGTGGTTCTACAGAAGGATGCTGCAGATATCCTGGATTGGGCATGTGAGCAATGATGAAATTAATACTGAGCATGAGGAAGAGACAGATGAAGTTCTTGAGACATGTGATGAGGAAGGAAAAAAGGCTAGGGGAATATGATACTCCCAGGTCAGATAAAGAGAAAGCAGCAGATAAAATATTTGAAGGGCAGAGCAGGGTTTGGGTGGAGTAGCAGGAGAAAGTGTTCTAAGAGCCCCCAGGGATCGGGGGGCAGGGAAAGCCATGAAGGGACATAGCACATAGAAGAAGAATGCAAATACAGAAAATGTAGACCAAATGAAGAGCCTGTGTTGTCAGGAATGAGCTAAGGTGGTCATTTTACTAAACTATTATTTCTGGAGAAAAGAAAATCCAACTTTCTTATAGATTGTATACCTGGAGAAATCTGTAAAATGGATCATTCAAAGTGTGTTAATATCAAAAGAATAATGAAGAATAAGAGCAGTAGAATTCTTAAAATAGAAAAAAAAAGCTACAAGCTTCAATAGAATATAGTTGTTTTTTATCTTTTATTTTTCTGAATATGGTTAATCTTTACCTTTGTGAAAATTTGAGAAATAAAAAGAATCCCTTCAAATATTTGAATTATTAGAACTTCTTTTAGTTGTAAAGAATTAAATACAATATTTTAAATTTTTTCAAAACAATTTACCTTATTAAATTTAAATATAATACAAGATATTATTGATTGTTTCAACTCGAATACCCAAATTGATACCATTAGAAGAAGAGCCAATATGCAAATATACTTATTTTACGAAAATGTGTATGAAGTTAGTTTTGGAACTTTTGGACACTACATGTTTTATTTTTTCCTTAGCTATTAGATAGGAAAGCAGAGAAAAATAGCCTTATTTCTTCAGTATACTCTACATTGATTTCTCAAAATAACTAATTCAAATGAAATATTTTTTTAATCGTTAATAAAATGACAACATATAATGCTTTGTTTTTACAAACTGTTATTCTTTGTGTTCTTTATGAAAGGACATTTGATATGACAATCTATTAAAATATTTTTCCGACATTTTAACAGTAAAATATGATTTGCTTTCATAGCTTTATAGTTATAGAGAAAGACAAGTGAATATCTGATCATGTGACCTGTTTGATTTAATAACAAAATGAAAACTTATTTTATAATTATATATATTTTATAATTTTCACTTTCATTGCTGAATAAGTAGTTTTCTCTCAATCAAATCAAAAGAAACCAGGGAAATAATTTTTCCCTGTAAAACTTGATGAAAAATATTAGTATTTTTTTTTTTGTTTTTTTTAATTATTTCATCCCAATCAAGGTGTTAGTTCCACTAAAGTGTGAAAGAAAATGTGAAAACCTTAGCGAGGAAAAAGAACAATCAAAGAACAGTTTTCAGGAAAACAGATGATGAGTGATGTTGCATTTAAATGTTTGAAAATTGTAGATATCTGAAAAGCAAGAAGCTGGAAGAGAGTTCCACAGGTGAGAAGTACAAAAGCAAATTTAGAATAGATCTTAGGGTTGAATCTAGCTATTTCAACAGTAAAATGATGAGACCTAGTTGCCAATCTAGTATCATGTTTAAATTCATACAGTCAAGGTACCAAGGAGGTGAGCTCATTAGAACATTTGCCATGAAAAGATTTAATGAAAGGGCACAGAGAAGCTGTATTACAGCAGTGAAAAAGTGACCGAAGCCAATATATCAGGACTGATAACATTCCAGACTATTCTTTGAACATTGTCAAGAATCTTAACATATATAGCAGTAGCACCAGACGAGATATAGCGGCAATATTCTATGCATGGATGAATACAGCTCGACATTTGCATAAATTACCAAATGACTAAATTCTGGTTTAAAAACTTTGAATGGAATCATTTTTGCAGATACTTGACAAAGTGTTTATTATATATATTAAAAAATATATCTTAATGCGATATTTAATCTAAAATTTCCAGCTCCCTGCCTTCCAGTCAACTTTACTCTGCAAAAATTTAAATGCAGTGTCAATCGCTATTTTCTGTTTTCCTGTGTAGTATCCCAGGCAAATTAGCTCAGCACTATTTAAATAGTAAGTAGCTGATAGGTCAGGCAACAATTCATTGTGTCACACTAGACATAGAGAGCTATATCATGACTATTGCGATAGGTAACATTATGTCACAACTCTTACTACACAAAGAGATATACAAGACTCAACAATGGCATTGCCGATAGGATCCTTGGGTTTGTTGAACAATCCAGAGCACATTGAAGTGCAGATGAGAGCTTCTGCAGCAATGGCAAAAGTTAAAAAATTGTAAGACTCAAGGATAGAAGGAGGAGAGAATCAGATAACAGATTTGTTTTTGGCTACCATAGGATGTGAGGCTTTAATGAGAATTTCTACCAAATCTTACCTAAAGGAGTTGGAACAAATGACTTTTGAGGTCAGTCATTAAAAAGAAAAAAACTTGTTATTGCCAAAAGAACCAAGTTTCTGGAAGCAAGGCAGGAGTCAGTGAAATTTGTGATACAATACTTGCATAGGCTTAAGGAGTGAGCTAAGTATTGTGTGTTCAAAAAGTTTGGAATGCAAGAAATGTCTGTGGAAGACGAATTGATTCTTCTAAGGTAGTTTGAGGGATTACAAGCCCAATGTTATAAATGAAAAATGTTCAGGTGCATGCAAAGCAGCCAAATGAATTTGGGAACAAGTGTAGAATTTTTACAACAGTTAGAATTAATCAGAAAATTCAACCAACCAAAAGAAGAGCTTAAAGCATACAGGATGAATATGACCAAATTCGAAATGAAATGCAAATATTGTGGAAGAATGCATAAAAGGAATAAATACAAATGTCCAACACTAGGAAAACTATGTTCAAATTGCAGAAGAAGGAATCATTTTCATAGTGTATGTTGGTATGAGAAGCAAGTAGAGAAAATGCAAACAGTGAAAATGTCTGAAGAATAAGCCAGAATATTTACAGTAAAAGCACAAAAGAAAGGTCGAGAGAATATAAGAATAAATGGTCATGTATTATGCAGGTGGATACTGGTGGCGAAATAACTTTAATACCAAAGAATTTTTAGATTAAGTTGGGATGAACCAAACTAAAAAAAAAAGCTATGTGAAATTAAAGCAGTTTGATGGATCAACTATAAAGACAATGGGTTTTTTTTTTCAAGTCACCTTTGAAACTGGTATGTGAGTTGAAGTTGGTAGCATGTTTTAAGAATCATTGACATGGGGAATGACATATCAAAGGTGGACACAGGAAAGCTGATAAATTCCATGGAGACACAAAAAAGTGAAATAAGATTGTTGAAAGGGTATAAAGCAAGCATTCAGTTGAAAGAGAATTATCACCCTAAAGATATTGAGACAAGAAAAGTTCCAGTTCACATACTTCCTTTGGTGGTTGCAAAGTTAATCAGAATGATCCAAAAAAGTATTCTAGAAAAGTTGGCTCTAGGTGGAAGTAACTAGGCCTTAACCTAGGAAGTGACTAGGCCTTACCCTAGGAAGTAACTGGGCCTTACCCTAGGAAGTGACTGGGCCTTACCCTAGGAAGTGACTGGGCCTTACCCTAGGAAGTAACTGGGCCTTACCCTAGGAAGTGACTGGGCCTTACCCTAGGAAGTGACTGGGCCTTACCCTAGGAAGTAACTGGGCCTTACCCTAGGAAGTGACTGGGCCTTACCCAAGGAAGTAACTGGGCCTTACCCTAGGAAGTAACTGGGCCTTACCCTATTGTGACGATAAAGAAAAAAGCTGATGGAGACTTAAGGATATGTGGTAATTATAAGGTAGGAGCAAATCACCAAATATTCTCAGATTCATTTCCATTGCCGAATACTGAAATTGTGAGCCACGAGCTAGAAAATATGGAATGCTTTGCTAAAATTGATCTTAAGTCTGTGTACAACCAAATTGAGATTGATGAGAAGTTTTAAGAAGTCACCACAATTAACACTGCTATAGGTCTGTTAAGATGGACTCGTCTACCTTTTGGGATTTAGACCTCCAGTTACATTTTTCAGAGAGCGATTGAAGGAGTGTTATGAGGAAAAATAAGTAATATAATTATATACCAGGATGATATCAGGGTAAAAGCAAAAACCAAGGAAGAATTAAAGCATAAAACTGAACATACATTCACAAGATTAAAAAAACGCAGGATTAACAGTGACCAGAGACAAATGCAATTTTTATTTCATATTTGGGTTATCAGATATCAAAAAAAGGCATAGCACCTAATGAGAGGGTGACGAAGAAGATTACAGATATAGGGACTCCAACGAATAAGAAATTAGTCTTTTTTTACTATAAACTTCCACAGCAAGTACATTCCAATGTCAGTCAGTTAAGTGGCATACGTGATACACGCTTTGGGCGATCATGTCTCAAAAGAGACATGACTGACTAGGCAGAAGATTATCCCGCAGTAGATTGCCATTGCTTTCTACGGTAGACTGGTTGTCAACCAAGGTTATAGAATCCAATCTTTCTTATTATTTAACCCATAACTGGAAGGAAGAGAGGGATCAATACCTTTCCTAAGGGTATTTGCATGTAAGTGAATGCAAAGAATTCAACTGGAATTCAAATTTGGCTCCCCGACTTCTTTTTCCAAGCTGATATCCATTGCACCACAATGCACATCCCTGCACATGCAAGAAGAGCAGTGAGTTTGAGTGGTTGCAAAGACAAAATAATGCTTTTGAAGCATTCAAAACAATCATGAGGAGAAAACTGAGACTCAAAGAAATAACCATAACCACTCATGGAAGTGTAAAAGTGATTTCTGCCATTTTATTTCAAGAGGAACATCCAATTATGTATTTGTCAAGGAGATTAATGTTGGCAGAAATTATTTAAATATTAAGAGGCGTTAGCGATTGTATGGAGCATAGAGAGGGTACAGAACTTTTTCTTAGGTAAAAAATTTTTGTTGAAGTCAGACCACAAGCTGTTGGAATTTATTTTCAACCTGACGAAAGAATTGGCAAAGGTTACATCTTCAAGGATATGGCATTGGGCAATAAAAATCATGGTTTGATTTTGACATAATATATGTGAAAGGAAATACTATTTCTCATGTGGATGCCTTGTCAAGATATCTATGCAAGCTGTGGGGCTATGGTATAACTGGACAATTGTTTGACCTAATCCAGTCATTCCTTTCAAATCTTACAATGAAACACCTTGTATCTTAGTGACTTTAATGATACCAATTTAAAAAAAAAAACAAAAAAAAAAGCTATTGATTTGATGATTCATAACAATAATTATAGTACTTTTAAAATTTCATCATATCACCAGTACAACAAATTTGAGGTCCTCACCCCTCTTCAACAGACAAGTTCGCTTGCAGATTCTCCACCAACACTGGATTTGTCTGGAGTATCTGTACCCGACTTCCCACCCCAAACGCAGGCCCAACTGACTGACATACTCATTACTCCCTCGGTGGTCTCCAAAATAATTTCTAAGATTGACCCCCATAAGGATGAGCAGTAGCGATGAAATACCCATCATTGTCCTAAAGAAATGTGCTCCTGAACTCTCCTCTGTTCTCTCTATACTTTATAACTACTGCCTCTCTACTTCTTGCTTTCCTGCCTGCTGGAAATCTCCTCTGTGTTTCCTATATATAAAAATACTGGAGGCCCTCTCACCCTGCTAATTATCGCCCTATAAGCTTCATACCGATCTTTGGCAAAGTGTTCGAAGCCATCATCAACACCGTGGTGGTTCAACATATCACGGCCCACAGACTCTTCTCTGACAAACAGTATGATTTTCGCTTCACAAGGTCTACTGCTGATATGCCCATGGCTGTCACTGAGTATATACACCAGGCCCTCAACAGGAACGGTGAAGCCCGAACTGTTGCCCTAGACATCTCCAAAGCTTTTGACAGAGTCTGCCATGCTGGCCTTCTATACAAGCTGCATGGCTATGGTATAACTGGACAATTGTTTGACCTAATCCAGTCATTCCTTTCAAATTGTACAATGAAGGTAGTATTGAACGGACAAGCCTCCCAATACTATCACACGAATGTGGGTGTCCCTCAATGCTCTATTCTAGGTCCTACACTTTTCCTTATCTATATTAACGATCTCCCTGATGTAATAAGATCTCAAGTAGGCATATACACTGACGATACTATGGCTTATTCTCGTCTTGATCAAAAATCTGCCGAGGCTGACAAAGCAAACCTCACTGCTGAGCTTGAAAAGCACCTCCAATCCATGGTGGACTGGGGTAAGAAATGGCTTGTGAATTTTAATGCTTCCAAAACGAAGCTGCTATCTATTAACCATCACAGACAATTGTTCCTACCGCCTATTGGCATGGATCAGGCTAATCTCCCTGAAAGTAAAACACTGTGCCTCCTTGGGTTAACTCTCACATCAGATCTCAAGTGGGATAACTATATAGAATCCATAGCTAAATCTGCTGCTAAGAAGGTCAGTTCTCTGTGCAGGGTCAGGAATTTTTTCCTATCTGAAACAATCCTGCATATATACAAATCTACCATCCACCCATGCATTAAATACTACTGCCAAACCTGGTCGGGTGCTCCTGCTATCCACCTAAGTGTCCTTGACAAAATCCACTGGAGAATCTGTAATGTGATTGATCCCGACTTGGCAGCTAGGATACAGTTGCTTTTTCACTGACGCAGTGTGGCTTCCCTGTGTCTCTTCTACAAATACTTTCATGGCTTCTGCTCCGATGAACTTAGCTCACTGGTACCCCTATATATGAATTTCCTCAAGTCACAAGATTAACAACTAGGTCCCAGCTTTTTAATGTGAAACCGATAAATTGTAAACACAAATTCTACTCCCGCAGCTTCTTTTCTCACACTTCACTCCTGTGGAATTCCCTTCTGCTTACTTGCTTTCCCGACAGCTACAATCTTCAAGAATTCAAATGTTATCTACTGTCTCACTAACTTGCATCCTCTCTCTCATGCTCTTTTTTCCATCCACCCCACTCTCATCAGTATTCTTATCCTTCTCATACCCTCTTCCTGACACCCTCTGTAACCTGTCACTCTTTCTCATAACATTCTTCTTACATAACCCTCTGCACAACTGTGGCAGCAAAATGCCTTTCTTGGGACCACATGATTTTAAAATAAAACAAAAAACATATTTGAGGTTCTCATGTCATTCAGTATTTTAATTCCTCAATTCAGTAATTTTCCCCATCTATGGGTTAAGTAGAAGGGCAACTGAGCTCTCTAACTGGACTAACCAGTCTATTAGAAGGACAATTCTAAATTCAAAAATAGTTTCATGTACATGAATTTAACACTAAACCCATTCACAGAGGTTTTTTTTTACCTCTATGTATGGGTTTTGTGTTAAATTATTTTTATAATCATAAATATTTACATTACTCAGTAAATAATAGAAATCTCATATATTGTTTACTTGATTCATACATCAGTCTTTTGTGTATCAGGTATTGTTTTTTGGAGTTTGGAAAATTCAAGGCCTTTGATAATTAATCATGCCTTGATATTTTAAGCTTCCTATACCAGTATCTCTGATGCAGAAGTGGCTTCTCATACTTTTAGATGTTTGTCCATGGCAAGAGAGTTTCAATATAGAGTATAAATTTCACCATATATGTTGAACTAGACATCCAGTCAAACATACCCTAAAATTTGGTACAAAACTTGGGTTTGTAATCTCAAATGCCTATACTCAAGGCAATGGTGGCAGCAGCTGTCAGCAAAATTCAAACAATTACTTTGGGAAATAATTTTATCATCTTTACTCAGAATATCAAAGAAAAGACAATGTCACGGATCTTAATGCTTTTGATAGGTTTTGGTTAGAAATGGCAAAATGCATATAGGCATAAATCAAGAAGAAAGCGTTTTTATATTTGTGAAAAGCAGAAAACATGAAAATAAAAACTATCCTGATTGATATTTTTTGCTGTTTTTTTTTTTTTCAGTATTTTAGTGTGTGATAAATATTCTTTTTAATTTGATAGTAAGACACGTTTTATCTTTATTTCTCTTGAACATCTGTTGGCTTTTGTGTTTAATGCATTTTGTTAGAAAATAAAGTGAAATCAAGAGTCTTAACCAGAATTTTGCCACAAAGATATTTGCCTGTTAGAATATGACGTACTATGAGAAACAAGTTTCAGGGATTTTGACTGAGTGTATAATAAAAGAACACCAAAGAAATACCAAGCTGGATAGTCAATAATAAAAAACATTCTTTGGTAAAAATGGGTTCTATTCTGTCTTTGATGGTTCTTAATTTCTTCTTTATTGTTCCTATTTTTAAATATTTAAAAATGAATCTCTGCTGTTGAGAATATTTCATAAAATTCAATACTGACTTCTTAATATTTTATTGATAAATATTTTCCAATGAATAGTTATCTCTTTCTATTTATAAAGTAAACTTCTGTGGTTGCATGTTTAAATGGTAAATTCCAAACTTCAGCAAAAACATTTTAGTCCCTCAAGAGTTTCTTATTATCATCTCTTGCCAATTTCTTCATAATAAAATCTTAAAGTTAGAAATGTTTCCTTTACTGAATGCTTTTTCCCATAGAATTTTTAATACAATTAATTTTGACATAACCTTGAAATTTCAAATGTGTTTGCTAATGTTTCATTGTGACTGATTTCACTAGATCAGCTTAAGGAAAAGTAGTGGTGTCTAGAATTTCTATTAAGAAAAGAAAAATTAGACAAATGACAATAATTGATATTGTATTTTAAAGAACATTTCTTGACATAAACAAAATTTGTGCTAAGACTCTACTTATTTTCTATTCTAGAAATAAGTGAGAAAAATTTATAAGTTAAGAAGAAAAAGAAGTTATTCTAAATATTTGACGGCCGCTTTCTTCCAAATGATAAAAAGAAAAGCTGTGAATATCAGAAAAACTAGCAGGAAGTTTTCATATCATTGTATTTTATCTTTCATTCTCCAAATTTTGCATTTATGATTTAGGCATTTTTTTTGCCATTTTTCCTCCTGCAATGGTGTGTTGGTCAGAGGTGTTTGCAATTCTGGATGAGGAGTTATATGCTATCCGAATACTATACTCCTCTGACCATACACGTTGATGCATGAGAAAATAACGAAATGATTGCCTGTATAATCCCGCAATCGAAATCTTTGAGACTAGTCAGATTTTAAATTTTGGCATGGTGGTATATACAACATTCTTGATTGGAAATTGGCCCATTATAAGTTTTGTACTTTGAACCAGTTTGGATTCTAGTATTGTGTAAATAGCATGAGGTAGACGTAAGTCATCTCCGATCACGTTGATTACTATTACATCTTTAGTCAAACGTGTAATGTTATCATTGTAATGATCAATAAAAACATGACACCATATTTCTTGTGCTCTTTACATGTCACATGACTTCCTGTGAGACATGAATCTACACCTGGTTGCTGTAAGATCACCTTCCAGCTCCACTCACTGATATACCTAATTTCTTCTGATTCTTTGGTGTGATACTGGATGCAAAGTTTATTTTATTATCTCTTAGGATGAATCCTGTAAAGTTTTGTTTCAGAGATTACTCATGGCTCTGCAAGAGTGTAGTGAACAACAGAAAACCCGACATCTCTCCACTATTCAATCAATTCAAAATCCTCACATCCACAGCAGACAAGATTGGATGCTTTGCTCACAAATTCTCATCAAACTCCACACTTAACTTGTCTGGAGTACCCACACCCACTTTCTCACTTAGGCTCAATTGATTAATATATATATATATATATATATATATATATATATATGTTGTGACCATTTTTCAACAGGTCATGTCCATGACCTGTTGAAAAATGGTAGTGGTGACCTTAACCTCAAACAGAAGTCTCAAAAATTTGTATAAGCCCTTGTATGTGTTTATGCAAAGAAGCTTGGAGCATTCCTCGTCCACAGTTATTTGCAGATATGCGTCACTTAAGTCAATCTTAGAAAAATATTTTCCTCCACTGAACTTAGTGAATATCTCCTCTGGACTTGGAAGGGGCTAATGGTTATTTAAGGCACTGTTCAGCCCCATACACAAATTTCTTTGCTTTTTTTTTTAAATAAAAACTGTGGGAGATGCTCACTTACTATATTTAACCTTTTCCAGAATTCCTACTTCCTCAAGTCCTCATTAATTTGATTTAACAAGGCTAATGGAATGTTACATTTTTTTCTTAAAAACAGGGTATACATCTTAGTAGATATTTTGTGCATTTTTCTAGTCCTCCACTGAAAACATTGTGAAATTTTTTTTTAAGTTCACCATTCAACTTTTCTGCTTCATCAATCACATTTTTGACTTTTTGACATAATGAGTTAATAGGCATATCCCAAAGTTAAACCTGTTCTAACCAAGCAGTCCCAAACAAATTACCCATATTTTTCATAATATATGCTTTTAGTCTTAAAGTTTTACCTTTGAATAACACCTTCATTATAAGTTCAATTATAAACTTATTAGGGTCGACAGTTATACTTTTAGCTATTCAGTTTGTTCTTAACAAAGTTGGCTTACCCATTTTTTTCATGTTTGATAATTAATTATGGATAAGTCTGAACCTGAATGAAGCTGTAGCCTTATATGTTTGTTAAATATTTGTACTTCAATATATTTCCTGATGTTACATCTTTCTAGTTCATCAGACTTGGTCATTTTTACAAAACTTTTTTTTGTTTTGTTTATAATCCTGTAGCAACTTGCTGTAAAGTAACATCGGGCTCATTTTCAAGCTTGTTGAGTACCCTACAACGTATTTCAGATGAAAATCAGACATTTAAAATTATTGGTGCTTAACTCTGTCAATTTGAAGTTATCACAGTATTTATTGACTACACTCATATAGTAGTTTAATCTTCATCTTCTTTTTGGGTGAGATTCATGTGTTTCCAATGCTTGTGGAACAGTGGTGTTTTTGTACTGAAGAGTTCTGTTAATGATTGAATTGCCTCTTTAAATTTCAATTGGCTAGTTTTCTTAGGCAAAATATAGTTAAAAAAAAACTTAGTATATTCTGCTGTGCTTAATTTCCTGAGGAGTAGGAAAACCTTTTTATGATCAGCCCAACTTGCACAATCTGCTCTGTATAAAGTTCTCGTAATGTTTAAAGTATGAAGCGAATGTAATTTCTTCTTCAGGTGCAAATGTAAAGTTTTCAATAGTACTCCACATAGCATTTTGAGAGAATGTGTTTTCACTGTCCTCATTGTGGTTTTTGATGAATATATTATACTTATATTTACTCATTCTATGTTTGAAGGAGTATTTTTTCAAGTTTCTTGTGTCTAACCTAAATTCCAAGATGGAATTCCTCAAATTTCTTCTTGTATTCTGCTTGTTCTCATTGAAATTTCTCTTGTCTTTCCAAATATTTCAGTTGCAACAGTAGTTTTTTTCCTGTTGGTGTTTCATCAACTCTAGCATTGCACTTTTAAATTCATCCATTTTACTGTGGTTGTATGCAAAATAAGAAATGAGAGGGGAATTTTTTTCTCCTTACCCTCTTAACCAACAATAAGTCTGTTTGACTTGTACGATTCTTTTCCTGAAAAATTTAAAAGCAGGAGAGGAGGTAAATTTTTACTTTACCCTATCAGTAAAAACAATAAGTCTGTTTGACTTGTACAGTTCTTTTAGGGACTTGTTGGAATGGGAAAAAATTACAAGGTTCACCAACCTTCTTCCTAACCACTGAATTGAACTTGTAGAAATCCTATTGTTTTGAAGAGTTTCTTTTTTTTCACTGTCAATGTTGTAATTACACTGTGACAAATTGGGGTGCCAAGTTCAAATTCCAGTTGAATTCCTTGCATTCACTTACACACAAATACCCTTGGGAAAGGCATTAATATGTCTCTTCTCTTCCATGGGTTAAATAATAGGACAGATTGGGTTCTAAAGCCTTGGTTGGTAACCAGTCTACTGCAGAAAGCAATGGCAACCTACTGCGGGATAATCTTCTGCCCAGTCAGTCATGTCTTGAAAGAGACATGATCACCAAAGGCAAGTATTACACATGACACTTAACTGACTGATCATTTTGTTGTAGAGTCTGATTAGAATTCCTTCTTTCACACTGCTGTAGACACTGGCCAAAAAACAAATTTTTTATTACTTCTCGTGAAGGTCGTTTCTTTGAATCCTTCATCGCCAAGCTGTTGTGATTAAGCGAAAGGTTTAAGAGATAACAAAACATGGGTTATAGAAATATTGTATATTCAACAGTAAATACAACAGAAGAGTATTACACGACTAGTGTGTGTGTCGGTTGTCCAGCATTCAATCAATTCAACTGTTGGTATTTATTTTTATATTTATACAAAAAATGTAACACAAGGCCAAAAATGGGGATGGGAGAAGGTTGGTCTTCATTTGTCTCACATTAACTTAGCTAGCCTCATTCGCTGACCCAAACAGACTATACAGACTATCCATTGCACTAAAACATCACATTCTTACTTACCATTCTTACTACAAGCACCAATAATGCCTCAAGGACTCTGTTAAAATCTAACTAATCCCATAATTTGTCTGTGAGGAAGAACAAATTTAAAATTGAAAAGCCCAATGAATATTTATACAATGAATAATACTATTTACAAAAAACTAAACAAAATTGTTGTTAGCAATAAGCCCCCCCCCCCGCCCTCAATTTTTAATCATGACAGAAACATTAGTTAGCTGAGTGAAATTTTAGTGGGGCTTGTAAAAATCAAACAGTCATATACACAATCACGTACTCATTTTAACGCAACAACAATTACAAAATATACATGCACAAAAAATGAAAATCATCTGGCATCTACCTAACGGAGAATGGGTTGGGGAATTATACTTAAGAAAGGGAGGACCAAAAAGAAAATAAAGGTGGGACCAATAACCATTCATACCTTAGCTAAATTTAAACATGGTAAAACCAAAAAAGAAAAAACAAGCCTAAACTATCCTATTTGTTGGGTGGGGTTGACTATGTTTACTACATAATCCCCAATATCCTAATGCCTAACCGGCTTCAAAATGCCACTCCAAGTCAGCTTCTTTCACTTGACAGATTCGTGCAAGATTTACCCACCTTTTTCCAAATTCTAATGGAGCGAGTCATCACCTTTCTGTTCTGATCTTGACTTTAAGCTGATGCTTAAAGAACAAGATCAGTTAGGAAGAGGAAAATTTCTCATCTCCATAGAATTCCTTCTGTTGTGTCCTTCATATCACGACTTGCATAACACCTAGTAAGCATACAAATATATAATGCTCAGCCCTAGTCAATGATGATACCACATTGCTACAAAGAGAAGAAACTTCAAGGAAAAAGAACCATCCGTGCAACATGCGAACCATGAAGTCCTCAAGGCTCTTGCACAACAGTACTACGACCTTGCAGTGGAAGAAGGTGAGACAAAGAGAACCTCACATCACTAGTCAGGTGAGTGATGCCTCATTATTAGTGAGGCATTTCATCCTGGGCACCCAAGGCCATACAGAGTGAGCCTTCTGCTTTGTCAGACCAAGCTCTTCAATCAGATCATCTTAAACGAACCTCCTCACTAGCACCCAATATAATGCTTGAAGAGACAATGCCTGAACGTTAGAGGGGCCATCCGTTGCGCACAAGAGGTACTTGAGAGCTAATGGATATTCATGATAGGGCATTCGCCTCAAGGTAAACGGCTAGCCTCCTCCTCACACGAATGCACACTTCTTAGAGACGGGAAGTTGTTGTGGGTGTCTTCCTTCCAGAATTTGCCATTCTCAAATAATTGCGAACACATTCAGTCTAGGAAAGCAATGCAAAGCATATGTTGACGAATCTCAATGCTAGGCATTTCCAGATCACCCTCAGAAGGATGGCAGTAACAGATCTTGCGACACACCTTGGGATCCTTGCTTTCTTCCCACAAGAAGGAGAACAAGACCCTGACTAATGTCCTTAATATGGCATATGGGAGGGGTGGAAGCACAGAAATTCAATCAAGAAGAATCAGGTAGTTGTGTGAAACACATACTTCTACCCTCCCCTTTAAGGAAGGATTCCTCTGAGACCACAGATGAACTGTGACCTCAGCCTTCTCTTGTACCTCCAACCAATTCATTTCTAACTAGAGATCAAGATTGAATCAGATGCTGAGAATCTTGACCGGCCCATCCATCCAGCGGAAAGGCCTGGGAAGAGAAACACTCTTCCATGCACCAAACCACAAGCAGTTGCAGCTTATTGCAGTTGATCTTGGCTCCTGTCACCATCTTGTACCCTCTTCATTAATCTCAGCTCTGCTCAACACAAGAGCCAAAACATTGTCAGTATAAGCAAAATACATGGTCGAGGTTCTAGCACCCGGTAAAAAGATCCTGCATAAGACCGGAGTTGCCTTCAACTTGCGGAGGAACAGTTTTAACACTAGAACGTAATGCAGAGGCAAAAGCAGACAACCTCGACAAATAGTGCTATTCAGTAGGAAAGGCTTCGGCTGTACTCCATTCAATTCTACCACTGCACCTGGGGACACATCCAGAAGTCGGATCCAAGTGCAAAAGAATGGCCCAAAACTGGCTGCCAAAAGGACAGACTACAGAAAACCATTGTCCACCCTATCGAATGCTTTGGACTGATCTAAATTGATCAGCGCAGCTTCAGTGTCTACTTTCTCAATGATCAAGCGTACCAAATGAAGGTTGTCCTGAATAGTCCTACCCTTCACAGAACAAGCTTGCTGAAGGCCAATCAGACTAGGGGGGAGTGTCTGCAAACAGCTGGCTAGAACCTTGGCTAAAATCTTCAACTCTGTATTTAACATTGTCAAAGGCTTGAAGTTATCTATCCCATCCCCACCATTCTTGTTTTTGCATGGCAGCTTGATCACACCCCTGGTGAAAAGTTGCGGTATAGACCCCTTTTTTATACAGCTGAAAATCAGTACCAGCAAGGAAACAAGAATGGGCGACTGCCTCAAGTACAGTTTGTAAAGAAGACCACCTAATCTCAGAGTTTTGTCTCAGCCAACCAGCTTCAGTTCTTCCTAGATCTCAGACTCTGTCACAGAACCCTCACACCCAGCTGCCTTGAGATGGGGGAAGTTCGCCAAATAGGCATCAAACTGATAAGTGCTCAGACCAGGCTCCCTGGTGAACAGTTCCTGAAAGTAGTCGCGAAAAACCTTGACTATGCCTGTGTTTGTCGTCACAGTTTGCTTATCCGGCAATGTGACACACATGATATGCTTTTTGGCAGCATTTCTCAATTCCTCTGCATGCAATTCAGTGGCCATATTTGTTGCCTCAGGAGACACTCTCTTTAACCTAGCCCTAACTACAAGAGCTTCATCCTTCTTGATAAGCAAGGAGGCCTGCTCTGCCCTAGCTATGGCTACATTCCCACTAACACGGGATTTGATTGCCTGATCAACTTTTGCTTTCACTGCCATTTGTGTTGCTAACCTTGATAGATTGAGTCAACAGCTATATTCAGCAGCAAATAACCGATTCTTAGATTTGAAAGAATCCCGCCACTTATTCCCAACCACAGACCCCGTTAATTTCTGCTGTATTATTAGTTTCAACCGGTCCTGAAAATCTTGCTCATCAAGCAATGAACAGTTCAATTTCCAGTAGCCAGCCAATTTAACCTTAGGCTTATCTAAGTTTACACGAACCTGAACAAGCTTATGATACAAGTTTACTATAGAATGTAAACTTGGACAAATTAAGAGCCCTACATCAACACTCTTAACTGAAACTCAGTTGATGTAGCTAGCATGCACCACCGAAGCCGAGCTGCCCCTATTAGTCCAAGTCCACACTACATCTCGAGGGTGCTCATTTTGGTACTTATTGACAAGATAGAACTTGTCAATAAAGTCCTTAAATGGCTTCGAATTCGAATTGTTAGTACCTGATATTTCCCCTATATCGAGGTCAAGGACAGCATTCCAATTGCCCGCTAAAACTACTTGGCAAGATGTCGTCAAAAATGACTTGATCCAACAAAGCTGATCACTATGCATGGTCATTGGGCACTTAAACCCCAATGAGACAAAAAGACTTATCCTTTATAGGAACATCTTGCATGCAAAGTCTGCTCGCCAGATCGGCAAAAACAAGAGCACACGCCACGTCCAAAGACTTGCTCACTAGCAAGGAAACCCCTCTTAAGTGCCCATCAAAATATACTGAATAGAAGGTGAACCTACTAGACAGTATATATTCATGGTCATGAGTTGAAAAACGGGTCTCCTGTAAACAAAATACATCCACACCAAGGCGCTGAAGATTGTGGTTGAGACACACTCTGCAAGTCTCCAATCTCAGGCCCAGCCATTCACACTAGCCAACCAGAGAGCTGATTAGAGTTAAGGAAGTTCATTGGGTCCTCAACATCCTTCAAGTAGAGTTTTATAAAATTTAATAAAGTTTTGAGTTCTTTTGTTTTCCTGCTGTGTTTGAGTGCCTTTTCTGCCTTCTCTTTCGACACTCGGCACACATATTCCCCTAAATTGTAGATGGGTTTTGCTTTTTCTTTTTTTTTTCAATGCTTTTGGAAGATGGGCTTCTTTGTCTTTTAACTGATAATGGTCCAGATTTCTGGGGTGAGCTAATTGGAATATTTTTTGGTGACTGATTTGGTGTTTGCCGTGTTGAATGAGCTACTGTTTTCTTGAGTGTGGTCATTTTATCACCCTTAGAACTGGTGGAAGGTGTGGGGCTGCACATGTATTTTACTGTTGGGGCTTTTTGGGACCGAGATCCCGCTGTCTGCTGCTTCTTTCCAGCCTTGCCAACAACCTGCCATTACCCCTCTTCCTTCTCCTTGGCAGTCGGTGAAGGCTCTCTGGGTAATGGGGGTCAAGCACCAGACAAACCGGATATTTTGTGACACTGGTTCCAGTTGCTGATAAACTCATTACTGATGAATTAGAAATAACAGACTCAACTGGAGGGGGATTTGGGCCAACAGGGCCAGAATTCCAGAGGCCTTCTTCTCTGGGCAAGAAGAGAACAGGTGACCAGTCTGCCCATACTTCAAGCTTCTTGGTTTTCAGCCAGACACAATAACCAACATTTTCTGGCCCTTTACATCCAAACAGTTGGGGATGGAGATGAAGGCATTGCGGTCAATCATGATCTTGAAACTCCATCCCCCGCATCAACGAAAGCACTAAATATCCACCCGAATTTCATGAAATAAACCGCTAAGTGCTCACCCATGATCTAAGGAGGAACATCATATACTGCCACCTTGATCTTTCACCTTCCTTCATATTTGGTCCTGACGATGTAATCATTAGTTATTAAGTCATGACTGGATGCATCCTTGCAGTAAGCTACTGTTGGTAGCAGAACATCCCACATAAAGTACCCTTTCCTTTTAATCACGCTTTGGAGTTTGACACCCGTAGAGGTCAAAGCCTTGACTACTGCTTCTTTTGTGGTGTGACAAATATTGTGTGTGCACTTGTCCACCATGAAGACAGACACAATTTCTTTTTCAATTTTCTGTAATTCCTGGGAATCTATCAAAAGTTCATCTTTAATAAGATGTGTGTAACTTTTGGCTTTCTCCAAAAACTCTGTCATGTTGAGTATACACATTGGTGGGGACTTCCAGCAAAGGGCGATTCCTCTGCTTTCATTGGCCTGTTTGCCCTTTTCTATATTGGTTTTTGGCCATTATTAGTCACCATACATTTCCTTGTTTCCATTTCTTTGTCTTTTGATGATGTTTTGGTCATTTTTTGAGGTGGGTCTATGGTTTTAGAACCAATATGTTCTTTTTAATAACGGACCAACTTTTGTCATTCATATTTACTTTTTTGGCCTCCCTTCCAGAAATATATATTTTTTAAACACACTAGACAGAGAAACAGTGAGGGAGTGGGGCAGAAAATAAAAATAATTGTAAAAATGAAAAGACAAACAATAACTCAATCAGTAATTTAATGACACAAGAAAATAAAGAAGACAGAAAAAACTTTTTAATGCAAAGACACGACAGATAAAATATAATTCAACAATAAAAACTAGGTTTACCAGTAACAAAAAAAAAGATTTAATAAAAAAAAACATGCAACTCAAAAAGAGTAAGATACACAAACAAAAAACAAATGGTAAAAACTGAAAAACTAATACAATTAAGTATGAATGTGTGCAAAAAAGTTTACCTACACCAATGTAACAAGAAAATAAAAAGACATGCAATTAAATTATACTTTACTAAAAAAGAAATTACACAATTAAAATAACAAAAACAGAAATGGTAAAGACTGGAAAATACTACAATTAAAAAAAAGAAAAATGTATGTGTGAAAAAAATTGAAGGTTTGCCTAAAAACAAGATGGCTTACTGAAAAATGAACTAAAAAATATATTACTTTACCAACAAAAAGAATGTTAAAAATTAAATATAATAAAAGAAATATTCAAACAGAACTGAAATAACTAATACAACAAATTTGTACACAGAAAAAAAGAAAAAATACCAACACAAAAATCCCAAAGAGAGTTAAAAAAAAATAAACTGAAGAAGAATTAACAAATATTAAAATTAGCAAATAAGTCAGTAGAATATAAAATAAAAGAACTTAATTTAAAATTTGGTCTTCAGAACTGAAAAACAAATAAATTTACAAAGCAAAAAATGTAAAGATATTGCTGATTAGAGGTCTTAATCCGTCAGATTTTATCAGACTCGAATTAAACACTTCTAGTCAGTAGGAACGCCCTGAAATTAATTTAACTGTCTCCTCTCCTACTAATCTTATAGTAGGCGGAATAGTTCAACATAGACTCTTTAGAGGAACCACAACAATATATATAACTCCATCTTTGGTCTCTAACATAATTTCTAAGCTTGACTCCCATAAAGCAAGTGGATGTGATGGATTTCCAGCCATCATCCTAAAGAAATGTGCCCCTTGACCTGACCCCAATCTTCTCCAAAATCTATAACTATTGCTGCACTGCTTCTTGCTTTCTTGATTGTTGGAAGTACTCCTCTATAGTTTCTGCTTTTAAGAACTCTGGGGAGTCCTCTGACCCCCTTAATTATCACTCTATTAGCTTCTTACCTCTTTTTAGCAAAGTATTTGAGGCTGAAATAGTTAGGCATTTCATATTTCACAACTTTCACTCTGACAAACAACATGGCTTCCGTTTTGCCGTGCTAATAACCATCACTGAATATATATACCAGGCTCTTGATAAGAACAGTGAGGCTTGAGCTGTTGCTCTTGTTATCTCAAAAGTCTTTGACAGCATGCTGGATTTATGTGCAAGCTCCAGAGCTCCAGTATTTCTGGATGATTGTTTCATTTAATTCAAGCATTCCTATAGAATTGTGAAATGAAGGTTGTTTTGGATGGGCAAGCTTTTTACCTTTTTGCTGTAGAAATACTTAAATGTAACTGCCTCCTCTACCCTAACAGTTTCTTTTCTTGCACTTTCCATTTGTGCAGCTCACTTTCATTTGCTTACTTCCTTGATATCTACAATCTCCAAAAATTTAAATGTAACATCAATGGCCATTTTTTATCTGATTCCCGTCCATCTCTTATCTTTTCTTTGACATCCCTTGTACCTTTATTCTCTCACTGTAACCCCCAGTGCACCAGTGGTATTTCTGACTTGGTTGGGGTGAAGTGATTATTAAAAATGAAAAAAAAAATTTTCCATACACTAACATGTAGCACCTTTTTGATATGTAAATAATGTTAGTTATGAATTTTAAGATTCCAGAGTGAATTAAACTTCAACTCTTTACACACATGCACATTAGTATGGTGTCAAACATAAATAAATAAAACAATATCTTTTCAGCAGATGTTAGAGAAATTTACTTAAGATTTAGGAAAAAGAATCTGAATGATAATCAGACTAGTAGGTGATAGCACCACTTAGTTTGACAGAAGCTTGTAATAGAAATAAGCGTTGATAGTTGAAAACGGATCTCTTTCTCCTCCTGCTGATGATGCAGATGAGGTGTTTGATCTTGGCTTCTATTCATAGTAAATAAACCCTAGTACACATGTAGTTGATATTTAGTGTGTAACGTTGAGCTGTTTGTCTTGATCACAAAATCCCAAGTAATGGATATATATTTAATTGGATAAATGCATTAGATATAGAAAAAGACATTTTTATTGTTGTCATCTCTTTTCCTTTGACTGCTACATGTGCTTATATTTCTTTAACTTGTAAGTAAACAAGTTCACTTGTCTCAGAAGATATATAACTCTTTTCAAAAATGTTCTCCAGACTCTTTTGACGGAGACAATTCTTTTCAAATAAAATGCTGGGACCACAGTGCCCTTCAAAGATGTTGGACGGATGATGCAATTCCAATTTTTGTCGTGATGGTGAGGAACATTCAGTTTCCTATACTCAGCAGTTTTTCAATGCGACTGTTGCAATGATGATATTTCTCAAAGTCCTTGTTTCTGACTCGTCAGCACTCTTACTCTTCTCACAAAACTGCGTACTTCTACGGTTGTTGTCTCTAATTCTCTCTTTAGCAACTCTTCAACACTTCAAATCATATTCTCCTTGTTGGAAATCCTCAATCTAACTTCTTCACAAAACACCAGCTTCACATAATCGTTTTATAATCTTCTTCCTCTTCTTTGTCCTTCCATCATCACTGCCATCAGCAACAAATACAATCTGCAACAAAGCCTCCATCTTAAACAATAGGACCAAATGCAAGTAAAATATAAAATATATTCTACTCTCCTTTTTCATTCAAAGAGGTCTTCAGTTAGGAGGTTGTTTGGTCCAAATTGTCAGCAACCTTACTCCAGCAGGGGTAGGGGGGGTGACCTGTTCTAACTCAACTGTAAACTCACACTGCTCTGGTCTCTCTTGTCAGCACCCCACCTCACCAGAGAGACCCTAACTCACACACAACTGTATGCTTCCGCAGTCGTGATCTGACTCTTCATTTCTTCAGCATTATTACACGCTTATATAGGAAACCTGGAGGGTTATAAGCCAGGCCATCATGTGCTATCACAAGAGTTTGGCTTAGTCGGCACTATTTCGATTTTACTTGCTAAAAAATTAATTTGTTCATTTCCATTGTCTTTTGATGATCCAAATTAAATGGCACATAACTTGTGCCTAGATGAGATTTCCCCACCTGTAAACAATTATGCTGGTTTTATTCCACTGTTTCAATTTACTCCAAATTTAACTTAATCAATATTGCCATGTTTACTGTAGGTAGAATTTCTGTTTAAAATAAAAAAAAGTCTTAATAAAAATTAAAAAGAAAGAAACGAATAACATGACGTTTTGGCCTTCTTTAGGTGCCAGGAATTTTTAACCATTTAAAGTGTGTATGTGTTTGACTCTCTGTCACAATTATCTGCTTTTTAAATGTTGTTTATTGTTTCAGTTTTATAGATTTCATTCGATAAATTCTAACAAGTTCTAAAAAAGAAATGATTCATATATATATATTCATAGGTTTAAATAAATAATTCATATTATTGCATAGGGTTAAATAAGCAAATAATTTATATATTTGCATATTAGGGAAAGTTCTGGAGATGAATGAAGTGGATTAGCAACCAACATATTTAGTTTATTTGTTTGTACATTATTTTTAATAGATACTTGTATTTGAGTAGATATTTTGTTTTTATTTATATATATATATATATATCACTCTATCAGCCTGAATATTTTTGAGAAATTTTATTAGGAAAATGTGTCATTTGGCAGGATTTGAACCTGTGACCCCTAACAACATAAGGGAAACCATCAATTGATCTGATTTGTCTCAACTAACTGATCATGAATGATTTCACAGTAGATGAATTGCATTAATCTCCAGAACTTTCTGTAACATTGTCTGTTTACATTTGCTTACATTACAATACAATTTCAGAGCAGACATGAATATTTATGAGAAATCGAAAATTTGTTATTCTAAGGCTTAATTCAGCTTTGCCTACTGCAAAATCATTTGTGGTTGAGTGGTTAAGACACATCAGATCAATTGATAGCTTCCCTTATGTTGTTAGGGGTCACAGTTTCAAATCCTACCAAATGACACACATTTTCCTAACAAAATTTCTAAAAAATATTCAGGCCAGTAGAGTTATATACACATAAATATGCTGTTTAATTAAAAACAGAACATCTACTTAAATATGAATATCAATTAAAAATAATGTTCAAACAAATAAATCAAATACATTTGCATTGGTTTAAATAAATAAATGATTTTTATATTTACATATGCTTAAATAAATAAAAAAGCAGTTATGCAAATATGTATTTTTATTGATACTCTCCTTTCTAAGCCTAATGAATTTTTTAAGAAAGCAATGTTTCATATCTGTGCTTCCCTATATAGACAGATTTATTCTGCGTCACCAAATATAATTTGAGACAAATGAGATTTTACAAACATTACATAACTAAAGACAAGTGTATGTAACTTATTGTTTCATCCTGTACATCTGTAGAAAGATAAATCAGATAGTTTAGTAGAAAACCTATAAAGACTGTTTTGGTTATTTCCCAAACATCTATGTGTCATGTCCTTTAAGGACATTGGTGAACATGGCTCTTCACAATGCCATGGCCTTTTTAGCTCTTAGTAAAGTTAGTCTTTTTGCAATCACTCTTAATCCCTGTTCTGCCAAACATTTGCACAAGCTTGTTATGAAGTTTATTCACTGCTCTTCTCTGTCACTTTAATATGCCATGTGAGTGTCAAATTTTCTAGGTCCTCTTTCATCACTGTGAGATTTCTTTATGCATAAAAAAAGACCTCTTACATTCCCACATGTTTGAATGCTTGATTTTTTTTTTCGAATTAATGTTGAATTAGTGATTTTCATTTTGTAGTAGTAGTAGTAGTAGTAGTAATAATAATAATAATAAACTAAGACAGAAGTGCAAGGAATCATTTTACTTGTGGATTATAAAATACTACATTCCCCAGCTGTGATGTTTTCCTCTCAAAGGATTTTTATTCTCTGTAGATCCTTCTCTTCCATCAATTCTTTTTCTTCTAAAATTTCTTCTCTGCATTAAACATATAATGTTGCTAGATACAATGTCTGTGCAATAAAATGTTTATAGAAACATTGAAGACATAAATATTTAAGATGACTCTGTGTATTTTTGTATTATTTTCTATTTGGACAATTAAATAGAAAATATGATTCGTAGTCAATTATTAAGGTTACCTGACTTTTTGTATACCGTGTGTGTGATATTAATCAGTTTCAATAAACAATGTTTTTCTCTTTTTTTTTTATAGAACCCTGTTGCCCACTGCTGGTCAGAACCTGGGCATTTTAAAAGAAAATTTTGCAGTGTGTGCCGGAAAAGGCTAGAAGATAGTCTTGCAATACGTTGTGAAAGTAAGTCTAATGCTTATTTCAAGACCTAAATGTATATACTTGTTTCTTTTTTTCTGCTAATTATTGACTCTCACAAAAGCAAAGAAGTCATTGAAACTTTTATGGCAATTCATGCTCTAAGTAGAATCCAAACATGTTACTTTTGTTAAAATATTAATAATTTTCAACATTTAATTAAATATCAACTTTAGTATAATTAATAAGGAAGCCATGTATACAACCAAAATTAGTTTTATTAGAGTGCAAGGAGCAAAGTGAATTTAAATGTAATATGTTTTTTAATTATGTATTAAATTGTTAAATTGCTTTGAATTTGCTTTTAATTGTTTCACTAATTTTCTGCCAAAGAAAAATAATATATTTCATTGTTAATTAATAAGTGTAACTGATCATTGTTGACATTAAGAAAAATAATATTTTGCTACTTTTTGCTCAAATAACAAGAGAAACTGCTCGTAATAGAATTATTGAATATTTTTAATCATAATCCCTAAATGATCTGTAATCAATAAATATTTTTGATAAAGAAGTTTTGTCTTATAATAGTCATATAAGAAAAAATTAGTTTCAATTGTTTTTTTATATATGCTTTTGTAGTGCATATCAGGAAAATAACTTTTGGTTTTAACATATCATTTGAAATATTTTTAGAAGTTACTAGTGTAACAAGAAATGTTCAAAATATCATTGTAACAAAATGCTCTCGGCCCCAGATTCTTCCCTAAATTTGACCAAACAGAATCTTTGGAATCTTTTCTCTGTCACTCTGAGAATTCTTTCATTCATTTATTGAGAGGAAAAAGTTGTAAAAATTATAACCTAATAAATCTTGTCACATTTTTTATGAAGATGTTAAGATCAAATGAATAATATTTTCATGGCTTCTGCTCTGACAAGCTTAGCTCCCTGGTGCTCTCTCTTTTCATGAATTTACTCAAGCTACTAGACTGGCAACTAGGTCCCACTCTTTTACAGTGAAAAATCAAATATAACTGCAACTTTTACTCTATCAGCTTCTTTTCTTGCACTTCCCACCTGTGGAACTTGTATACCTGTATACTTGTTTCCCTGATAGCTACAATCTCCAAGAATTTAAATGCAATGTCATTTGCCACCTTTTATCTCTTTGACTCCCATCCTTTCACCAACACCTCTGTATCTTGTTCTTTTTCCTTTCCACTTTATTCTCACACAGTTCTTTTTATACCAGTGTTTCCTTCCTTCTCTTATCCATTCTCTGACACCCCACCCCCCGTGACCTGATCCTCTTTCTCTTCACTCATCTCTTATATAATCCCCTGTGCACCAGTGGCAGTAATGCCTTGCTTGGGGTGAAATATTATTAAAAAAAAAAAGAAAAAAGTTAACCTCTTCTATAAAAGGCAATGTAAGTTGTCCAAAATATTAAATCCCTAAGAAAAACATTTAGTTTGAATACATCTGGAATATAATAATGTTTATAAAGTTAAGCTAGAACATTGTGTGTTGTTGGCTATTCCTCCTTCCAAAGTTGCATAAAAACAGAAATGAAAACTTTTAATAAAACACTTTTTTAAGAAACATTCTGAAGAGAAAAGTTTTGTCTTGAAAAATCTGGGTTTGATCTGTTTATACCTGGAATAAACCTTGTAACTTGTTTCTGTCTACAGAAGAACATTGTTTGATTGAAGACAATCTGAAGCAAATCATATCTTATTAAGAACCTATTTTCAAATCAAGAACTCCATTTGAATCTATTCAGCTCTTGAGGAATAAACAATAGAGTTTTTGGTAGAAAAGGGTAACGTACTATTAGTCGTAAACTGTTACAAACTCATTTCAGCTTTAAAAAATTCTGATAAGCCAAAGACAACTCTGCATGTTCGTGTGTCTTTTTTATATGCACTCTACATATACAAGTATCTGCATTAACTCACACTGGAGATATATTAATATAAAATCTATTTGAAAATGCTGTCTATACTATCTAGTTATATATCTCTACACTGTAATACACTCATGTGCATGTGTTTCTATTGAATTCAGCATCTTCATAACAAAATTTATACCAGTTTTTAGCACCAAAATAAAAGTTCTAAGGAATCGTTTTTTCAAAACCAAAACAAGCCTCATTGATCCAAATGTGAAGTAAATAATTTACTGCATAACATTTTTAATGATACATTATGATTGATATATTAATATATAACAAATAGTTTTAAATGGGTTACATTAAGCTGCCTTTTGAAAACTGAGATTTGAACATAGTGAAATCTTTATTCATCTTCTAATGAGTTATCATTCTTTCTACATCTGGCTTTGTTTCCAGCATGAGATATTGTGACTATTTACACTATTTACATTAGTAACAAAAAACACTTGGAACGACAAATCAAGGAGATGAGTTCAAATTCCAGTTGAATTACTTGCATTCACTTATGCACAAATACCCTTGGGAAAGGTATTAATCAGTCTTTGCCGTTCAGTTATGGGTTAAATAATAGGACAGATTGGGTAACCGGTCTACTGCAGAAAGCAATGACAACCTACTATGGGATAATCTTCTGCCCAGTCAGTCATGTTTCCTTCGAGACATGATTACCCAAAGCGTGTATCCCACATGGCACTTAACTGACTGAACAAAAAACAACAAAACTGATTGAAACTCAAACACCAAAACCTATGTGCCAATAGCAGATGGACAAAAGTTAGTAATCTGGATTTTATTTAGAACATCTCAAAATTCAAACTCTCTAACATTGAAACAATGGCTTTAAGTTTAGGCTTAAAATTGCCACAGGACTAAAGAAACGTGAGACAATCTCCACCTTAACCAAAAACCAAAATTTCAATCACACTAAATATTAAAAAGGTTTCATACATGGCATATAAGCAGCCTCCCTTCCAAATACCATTGAAACTACATGACCTAGGAGATATATACCTGCAATACAAAATTTATCTAAGAACAAAAGCATCATCATAACCAAATCTAACAAAGGAGGTTGTATAGTCATAGTAGACGAAGACATCTACACAGAAAAATTAGAATTCCTTTTAAACAATGAGAACAAACTAATGAAAAAACAATAAACACTGAAATAAAAAACTTCAAAAAAGCAATAAATAAAAACTATAAAAAAATTTAAAAAATTCTTTGTCTAAATTTCTAGAATGTCACCCCCCACTCTATGGCTTACTCAAAACTCATAAACTAAACATTCCCATTGGACTGATTATTTCCAGTATTAACAGGATTTCCCATAAATTAACTAGAGCCATCACTAAAATTATTCAATAGAGAATAAGGATAAGGAGAATGCAGTTTTACACACGCACATATATATGTATGTGTTCACAGACATGTGTGTACAATTCAGCAGATGCCTCTGAATTGGTCAGTATTTTGTCATTGTGGACACTAAAGTATTGCTTCGAAATAAAAAAAACACCAAATTATACTGAGACGACAAATTAATCCTTCTAAGAAATACAAGCCCACAACAAACCAACCGACTAAGAAAGGACCTGATAAAATTTTTTAAAGACCACAAACTCAAAATCACTACCACCACTAATGCTAAAGTGATCAACTTCCTTGACATAACATTTGACCGTAATAATGGAATATACAAATTAGATGCTAAAGATTCTCACAACCACAAATACATTTACAAAGATTTTAAACAATTATTAGAATACAAAACAATATTCATAAATCTATTCAATTTAGATTATCCTCTAACTCTAGTAATAAGGTTTTTTTTGATAACTGTAAAATTAAATATACTAAGGCTTTAGCTAAAAGTAATCACATTGTTAGTTTAGAATACTCTGATAAAAGCAAAGAAGCTAAACATATACCAAAATCATGCAAACATAACATCATATGGTTCAACTCATCTTTTAGTAATAACATCAAAACCAAAATTGGTAAAATTTTCCTAAATTTAATCCACAAACATTCCAAACATTCCCCTACACTCAAAAAGATTTTCAATTAAAACAATGTCAAGATTAGTTCCAGTAAAGAGCTTTGATAAATATACCTGGCTACATAATAAATTATTAAATAAAAACATGTCCAACCTACAAAATAATAGTAACCCCACTAACGATTACAGTAACATTACCAAAAATAATTGTAAATGCCGAGAAAACATGACCTCCCCATTTAACGGTCAGTGTAAGACCAAATGTATAATTTACAAAGCTAGTATACGTTCGGACTGCAACTCCAAATTCTACTTTGGATTAATAGATGGTTTTTGGAAATCGTAATCCTAAACTGACTTTGAATAATATTAAATACAAGAATAGTACTGCCTTCTCCAAATATTTTTGGTTTTTAAAAAATAACAACAAAAACCCAACTATTATTTGGGAAATCACTGTGCAAACGAAATCTTATAACAGAATAGGAAATACATGTAACGTGTGCTTTTAGAAAAAACTTATAATAATAAAACACCTAAATAAGCCTAAATTATTGAACAGAAGGGAATTGATGACAACATGCAGACATAGAAACAAATTCTTACTTAAATACTTAGATCCTGACTAAACCTTATAGCCCCATCCATTTTTAAAATTTATTTTGTTATTGTTGGGGTAGAATCCCTCTATAATGGATTGTTCCATTCATTACAAATACCGGCTAGTCTCTGTATGCGCAGACGCAGGACAGACGCCAGGGACCAGACATATATAGACTATTTGTCACAGCTGAGAGGAGGTTTCTACTAAAACTTACCCTTCTGTATTTTTGTTTTTCAATATATCTTGTTGTTACAAAACCCGTGTTCGTGTCTTCCTTTCCTACTAACTTCCTCAACACAACATTTATGTTTCTGTTTAAATATTACTAATTCCACTTTCCATTAAAATGTTAGCACACCAAATATAAACTTATCAATGCTAATACCTAAAATCATATATATGTATATCACATTTTTATGTGTGTGTATGGATTTTTTATATTATTTGATTTTTAATTTATTTGTTTATTATATGTTTATTATTTGTTTATGTATTGTAAGTTATATATTTTATGTATTATGTGTGTATATGTTTTATTTGTATATATTATACATGTGTTTGTATTTTATTATTTTTATAGGTATTGTATGTGTATTTCTATTATGTATGTGTATTTGAATTGTATATGTATATGTATTGTTTTATGTACATTACATGTCGATATATTTACATATCTTATATATTTTCAATCTAAAAATGAAATAGCTTGTAGGTAAAATCCTCAAACCAGATTCTATTAATATTTATTTTATTAATATTAAAAATAATTCAGGTAGAGGGCTCAATGTAAACGGTATTATCTATTTACAGAGTCAAATATGTATATTTTTTCAAATAAAACTACGAAAACTACATTGGTTGTATGGCCATTTCAGCGAGAATAAAAATCTCACTTCTTCAGCAATGATCAAAATCAAAATTTGATTGCAAACTTCTGCCTTTAATTAACCGAATTTTCTAATCATCCTGGAAAGTGTTACAATCTCAAGACACTACGAACACTACCTGTTTGTAAATACCTGGACCTCTTTGAAAAGGACCACTTCAATTTAATTTCCAAAATTAAATTACGGACATCTTCTAACCATTTTCAAGAATTACTCAAAAACGATATTATAACTTTAAGAAACTCTAACGACCTTTGGATTAAGTCAGATAAATCACACTACATCTATAAGTGCAAACCTTCACACTACACTAATCTATTGAAGAACAAAATTACTAGCCATTATAAATAGATGGAGAAAATAATACATTATCTGACATAGATAGTGATATGACCCAATTTGCTCATGAGTTAAACATTGCAGATAGAATAGGTAAGATATCCACTAAAGATGCATACATTTTATTTAATGATCATAAATCCAATTTTCATAATAAATTACAAACAAGATTAATTAATCCTATTAAAAGTGATTTAGGGTTAGTCTCTAGAGAACTTTTAAAAAGAATAGTTGAGAATTTACAATCCACATTATACCCCAATCCCTGGAAGAATTCTACTGATACCATTAATTGGTTCAATAATATTAAAGATAAGTCTAAATCCACCTTCCTTAAATTTGACATCGTAGATTTTTATTCTTCAATATCAAAAAACCTTCTAAATAATTGTATTAATTTTGCTAAAAGTCATGTAGAAATCCAAGATGGAGAAATTAAAATTATTTTATCTGCTAGGGAAACCCATTCTTACCTTCAACTATTCTACATGGACAAAAAGACTCTATGATAACTTTGATGTACTTATGGGGGCATATGATTCAGCCCAGATTGCTGATCTTGTATATTACATATCTTAAGTTGATTTTAGACCATAAACAAATTAGGTTATATTGGGATGATGGCCTTATGTTTATCCCCAATAGTAATGGACCTTTAATGAATATAATTCATAAAAAATTCATTAGAGCCCTTAATTTTCTTGACTTTAAAGCTGAAATCTCCTCCAACATTAAAATAGTTAACTACTTAGACATTAGCCTTAACCTAAATGATGGTTCCCACCAGCCTTATCTCAAGGAAAATAATACCCCTGGTTATATTAATATCTATTCCTAACCACCCAAAAACTATTATAAAGAAAATACCCAGCAGCATAAACACGAGAATTAACCGTTTATCATCCAACGTCAAAATTTTCAATGAAAATAAGTGAATATGCAACAAGACTCTTCAGAAGAGTGGTTACAAGAATAAATTGATGTCTGAAAAACCAATTATTAACCCTGAACCATCTAATACTAAAAATAAATGTAGAAACAGGAGAGAAATATGGTTTCTGTAGACTATCTAACTTATATTGGTATTTCCACAGAGGAACTTAAACAAGGTTACTATACTCATAAACACTTCTTTTCTCACTCCAGTCTAAGATTTCCAACATCCCTTTCCTGAAGATTTTGGGAAATGAAGGAAGAAGGACAAAACCCCATAGTTAATTGAAAATTGATAGGCCCTGCCTGCACTCCCAAAAACCTTTATGAGAAACGTAATCTATTTTTAGTTCAAAAAATTAAAATAATAAAGTATCCTAAACAAAACCAACTTTTAAATTTATGTAAGGAATTCATAAGTAAATGCCATCATAAATCTAAATTTTTGAATTGTAAATTTTTTATTTAAATTTAAGTAAATTTAAGTATTTTTTAATTTTAAATCTTTATAATAACCCTCTTAATAGTAATCCAATACTAATCCCTGTGTTATAGAAGCCTTCTTTTCCTCTTTCTAAAACTACAGTATTACTTAAAACAGTCATATAGACCAACACTTTAACCCTTAATTTTTCAAGCCCATTAATTTTAGATTGCAACCAATCTTAAATTCTACTTCCCCTGCCTAAATTTACATTTAAATTTTTTGTCATATCAATTACTTTATTAAAAAAATGAGAATTTTAAAGAAATTTCTGATCTACATTACAATTAATTTTTATATGTTTAGACTATCCTAAAACAATTTTTCTATCTCATATATTTTCTTTTTGTGTAAATTATATATATATATATATATATATATACTGATGCCAATTCAGTCGGGTTTCAAGCCTGGGTTAAGGAGCAATCGGAGTCTAACCGTACTGATGAGCTGTGATACAGCGAAACAGATCTGTCTGCGGATGAGAATATATATATATATATATATATATTGTTACGTTAGGTCAATATTTTATCCTCACCATATATTTTACACATACATTTTTAGTACCCTAAAGATTTGCGACAAAATATAAGAACAAAATTTTTATTTTTTTTAAATATGCAGATTATAGAATAATTTCTTTGTAACCGGCTAAATCCAGTTCTTGGAAAAGAACCTTCTTTTCCCTCATCTCCTGTCTAGTCATTGATTGCAGGCCATACGAACGCTGCCTGTCTAAAGTGCAAGTGACCTTGATAATATTCAAAACACAAATGCCTACTTCTTTTTCATGTATCCACATGTGGCATAATTTACAATGGTTTTTAGTTTCTTTGTGCGCACCAGCACATAGCGTTGGCACTTGGATATTAGTTTTTGAAGAAGCCGGATGTCAACACACTGGACTCCACTGTTTTGCTGTCTTATAAAAAAATTGAATGTTACCAAGTTATCTAAATTTCCTGAAGAATCCTGAGTGGTATTCTTAAGTCCAAGTCATCTATATTTCCTGTGATTTGTCCACCCGAAATATTCACCACCATCAAGGAATTGAACTGTGTTATTAAAAATAATTATTATTCAAATAATTACTAAAGAAAATTTTTCTTTTTGAGTTCTATTCCTCGTACTTTATATAACAACTGATCAACATCGATCCCTACGAATTTGTAAGATTTTTTTTGTTTCTATATATTCTATAATCTGCTATCTTTACTGTTTTATATATTTTGTCTTCTAGATATGTTTTTCCCCCTCATATCTTTTTAATTAGTTTTGTTTTCTTTTCATTAATTTAATATTTGTATAGTTTGTAAATAAAGTATTTTTATAAGATATTCTTGTGTCATCTTATGTTATTCTGTGTCTGCTTATTGTTCATTTCTCATTGTGTTTACTGACGTCTAGAATGGGAGAATTCCCCTCCCATTGTTCTTTTAACAACTTATGATTGAACCCTGGGACATTTATTTTACTTTCTCATTGCATCCTGCTGTCATGGTCCCAATGGAACCCCAGGCATAACAATATATATATATATGTGTGTGTGTACATTTATATGCATATGTGTATTATTTGTCAAAATTCTCATTTTAGACCCACTCTAATATAATATTATCCCAATTTCTATTCTATTAGTAGAATTTAAACTAACAACAATAATCAGACCATATTAATTTAAACAAAAAAATTTTTTTTGAGAAAACTTTTAACAAAGCTGAATATCACATAATGTTATCTCTTTTCTCTATTTTTCCTTTTCTTTTTCCCCTTTTCTTTATCTATCCCTTCTTTTCACCCCCTGAAACCAGCATTCATTACCATGGTTACTGAAGATTTGTTCCCCCTTTCTTTTCCTTCTTCTTTATCCTTCTTAACCCTTGCCCTTGTCTGCACCATTTTTTCTTTTCACTTTCCTCTTACCACTTCCATTCCTGTGACAAGGTTAAATTTTGATTTTTTTAATACAGATATAAATCTAAACTTATTTATGAATGAAACTTTGTCTGTGTGTGTCTGTGTGTGTCCGTTACCTATAGACTCCGAAACGGCTGAACTGATTTTCTTGAAAATTTACACAGTTGTACTATAAGTGTCTGCGAGTGTGCTTAGCTAGGTTTTGTGTCAAGGTATCCCCGATAAATATCAAATCGATAATCGAAAAAATCAAGTTATAGAAGGAGTGGTCCAATTTTAATCAAATTTGATACACTCATAGTCAAAGACATAAGAAACACTATTCAGAAGTCTCAAGGTTGCAGTTCTTACAATAGTGCAGAAAATCGATAATATATATATATAAAAGCAAGATGTTTTTGTGTCAGTCTACGGTTTTGCTTTGACTGAAAATAACTATTGCTTTTAAGTCTTTCGTGCCAACATCCAAAGAGTCTGAGCTCCAGGACCATGAATTAGATTTAAAGCTTTCATTACACCCAAGCAACGCCGGGCTATACTGCTAGTGTAATCTAAATGTTTTTTTCTAGAATCGAATCTTGAATTCCTTTCTCTGTCTTTTTCCCTTTCTTCCCTACCTTCCATAACAATGTCTAGAGGACAACTTTTTTTTCTTTCTTAACATCCCCACTCTTTATTTTTTCTTATGTACTTTATTTTTCCTTTTAATGTAAACTTCCTGTGTATGGAATTATTTTGATTGACTTTTTGGAATGTGCATTTTTGTTTCATATTTGCAATAAAATTTTGATTTTGATCATTGTTGAGGAAGTGAGATTTTTATTCTCACTGAAATGGCCATACAACAAATGTAGTTTGCAGAGTTTGATTTGAATATATATATATATATATATATATATATTAGTCATCCACATACAAGCCTGTTTTAAAATATGCATATTTAATAAAATGCACAATAAACATATATATAAAAATTCTTATCTATAAAATATACACATATACTATAAACACAAAATAAAATATATATACAAACACCTTTTTTAACATTCAAATGTAACATACATAAAAAATAAAAAGATATAGAGAAATAATGCATCATGTGTGTGTGTGTGTGTGTGTGTGTGTGTTTATATATATATATTAAAAACATAAATGCAAAAAACATGACTAAGATAAAATACATCTTAGTCATGTTTTTTGCATTTATGTTTTTAATATATATATAAACACACACACACACACGCATGATGCATTATTTCTCTATATCTTTTTATTTTTTATGTATGTTACATTTGAATGTTAAAAAAGGTGTTTGTATATATATTTTATTTTGTGTTTATAGTATATGTGTATATTTTATAGATAAGAATTTTTATATATATGTTTATTGTGCATTTTATTAAATATGCAGATTTTATATATATATTATGTGTATTTTATCTGTATCTTCTATGTATGTTTTTTATGTGTATATTATATTTATGTATATATATTGTTTGTATCTTTTGTATATGTATTCTATGTGTATATTATATATTTTTCTTTTTCTATTATTTTTTACTATTATACTCCTGATCAAAATTTTAAGACCACTTAAAAATCTTTAGAAAGAAATATTTTTTTACGGATAGATTTTAAACTCCTCCCACTTAAGGTTACCAATACTACAATCTAAAAGGTTATGGAAACAAAAAGCTACATTCCAAACATTTTATTTAGAAATTTACATTTTTATAAAAGGAGGCGATTTACACATGATCAAAATTATAAGACCAGAGACAAAAATTCTACAAAATTGTACAAAAAGTATATGAAAAGTGTATGAAAACATTCAACAACCAAATTTAATCATGAGTTCTACCTCCACTGCTTTTGATGACTTCAAAAATTCTGTTGGGCATGCTAGAAATAAGCGTTTCTATTAAGGTGCAGGGGATGTTGCTCCAGCTTCTGAAGATGGCTTCACAAAGTTCATTTTTTGTTGAATATTGTTTGCCTTTTCGATAAACATCTCTTGTCATCCATCCTCAAACATTTTCATTTGGGTTCAAGTCTGGTGAGCATGCAGGATGTCCCAAGAGATGGATCCCATTTTCTTGTAGAAAGGTCAAGGTCCGTCTTGCAGCATGGATTGCAGCATTATTCTGTTGGAATAACCATCCATCCACACACAAACGATGACCCTCCATCATCAATGATGCTTTTTGTAGCATGCTAACATAACCAGCCGCTGTTTGACAGCCCTGCACCACCTTGAGCTCCATCATCCCTCTGTAAGAAAAGGCACCCCATACCATTAGGGACCCTCCACCACAATGACGTGTGGAGAAAATTTCAGGAGGCATGTTTTTGTTATGCCAATATCGTTGGAAGCCATCAGGACCATCTAGATTGAATTTTTTCTCATCAGAAAACAGGACTTTCTTCCACTTCTCAACAGCTCATATTTGGTATTCACAACTAAACTGTAAGCGGTCCACCTTGTGACGTGGAAGCAGCCGAGGAATTTGTTTACGCTTTTTATTTACCATGCCTTTTTTTCGTAAATGTTGTCTGATGGTTACAGGACTGCAATCAGCATCTGTGACTGCCTTAATTTGACTAGAAGAAAGTCCCCCCTTTTTCATAACAACTCATCTTATTCCCTTACTCAATGCAGGAGAAATTTTTTAGGGCCTACCAGAGGATTTTGCTTTTCCATAATTCTCACTGTTCTTTAGAAAGTTGCAAATCACAGTTTTACTGTGATTTACCTTAGCTGCGATCGCCTGCTGTGATAAACCTTGCTTATGGAATTCTAGAATTTGAGAATGCTCAGTTTTGGTAAGTTTGCTTGCTTTAGGCATGGTAACACCTTTACGCAGTGATTGCTAATCTCTAACTGAACTAAAACCATTGGAATTATCAGAAATCTAACAATTTATACCCCTGGTCTTATAATTTTGATCATGCGTAAATCGCCTCATTTTATAAAAATGTAAATTTCTAAATAAAATGTTTGGAATGTAGCTTTTTGTTTCCATAACCTTTTAGATTGTAGTATTGGTAACCTTAAGTGGTAGGAGTTTAAAATCTATCTGTAAAAAAACATTTCTTTTAAAGATTTTTAAGTGGTCTTATATTTTTGATTGGGAGTGTATCTTTTTCGTCATATTTTATGTGTATTTTATTTATGTATGTGATATATATTCTTTTTCTCATATATATATATATATATATATATATATATATATATATATATATTATATTTTTATATACATGTTTATATAAATATTTTTATATGTATATTATTTTCTTATGTATTTACTACTTTTTGATGTCCCCTTCAAAGTCTTATCCTGTCATTTTTTTCTTTTATTTTTTTTTTTTCATTTCCATAATTTCTCTTCCCTATCACCTTTTTTAGTTTCAATTTAAACCGAATTTAATTTTTTCTAACTTTACCATGGTTGATTTAATAATGATTCAATAATGATTTAGTAATTACTTTTTATTACTGTTGTGATACTGTCGCACTAGCTAAATATTATTCAATTTGGTAAACAGTCAGTCCTTAAGTTTGCATGTGTCTGTGAATACATGCATATGCATGTGTGCATAAATCTATGCATATTCATTATCCCTATTCTTTTACACTAATTGTTTTAATTATTTTTTAAATGTAAACAAACCAGTTGTTTACATTTAAAAAAATGTAAATGTAAACAAACCAGTTGCTTACATTAAAAAAATGTAAATGTAAACAAACAAGTTGTTTACATTTTTAAAAAAATGTAAATGTAAGCAAACCAGTTGCTTACATTTAAAAAAAATGTAAACATCTATAATCTCCATGAATTTAAATGTAAACTCAATAGTCATCTCCTATCTCACTAACCTGCATCCTTTCTCTCTCTCTCTCATGATCCTTTCTCCGTCCATTCCACTCTCATCAGTATTCTTATCCTTCTCTTACCCTCTTCCTGACACCCCCTATAACCTGTCACTCTTTCTCATAACTTACCTTCTATGTAACCCCCTGCAAAATAGTGGCAGTAAAATGTCTTCCTTGGGTCATTTTCTATCTCGCTAATCTGCATCCTCTCTCTCATGCTCCTTTCTTCATCCACTCCACTCTCATCAGTATTCTCGTCCTTCTCTTACCCACTTTATGACACCCCCTATAACCTGTCACTCTTTTTCATAACCTTCCTCCTATGTAACCCCCTGCAAAATAGTGGCAATAAAACGCCTTGCTTGGGCGGGGGGGGGGGGGGCGATATGATTATGAAAAAAAAAAATTTAAACAAACCAGTTACAACCCTTGCACCATGAGTTTAATATTAACAGACCCTAAATTATAAATCTCTCCTGTTTTTTATTTTTTCCTACCATGATTTGAATATCCTATTCCATTTTTAGGTTTTGGTATTATTTTAACTTCATTATACATTTAATAAATAAAATAAATAAATAAAAATATTCACACATCTGATTTACTACTCATAACACACTTAAAGAAAGGAATGTTAATAATCAATTCAAATCAAGAAAAGCCCAGTTAAATATGCACCTGATGATTGCATAACACATGAAACTCTGAATCGTGCTTAAAACGTAAGATAATATGTATATTTATTAATATATATATTTATATACGTATAATACTTCTGAATATTATTTTAAATAATTCAATATATTCTCTATATACATAATATTCTGTACTTTACATAAATAATATTATTATAAAAATAAGTAATTTAATATGATAGATACAAATAATTTTTTTTAAAAATTTATTACATCTAATACATAAAAATGAAATATTATATTGTTTCTGAATATTATTTTTATTATTTATACCATAATACATAAAATTACTAGTATAATACATAAAAATTCAATAGAAGATTCCAACCACAAAAACTTATTACATTCAAATTTATTTATTTATTTATTCATTATTTCACTACAAATTTAAGCGAAACATATTTTGTTTTATCAGACACATATACACACTAACATCATCAATCTGCAAACACACACATTCACAGATTTTCTCACACACATTTAAAAAAATTATCCATTATTTTATTACACTTGACATATGTATTATCACACAAACATATATATAAACAGACATTTTTATACATGTATACACTTACATTTAAAATGATCATCTATTGCTTTATTACACGACACATATCTGGCTAATAAGAATCATACTCCAAAGAACATTCCAGTATACAGTCTCTTTGTTTTTTAATTTTTGAAAACTCTCATCTCTTGTCTTTAACCAGATCTCTGAAGAAGCTTTAATAAAAGTGAAACATGTTAGATTGAGACACACGCTTCCTACCTTGTTCTTTATTTATTCTGTTATTGTTCAGACTGTTGTCTTTACAAAGTGTTGGTTGGTTATTCTAAAAAGCAGAAAGAACAAAACCTTGGAGAGTTATCAGGGGGAATTAACTAAAACTGAAATACTTAAAAACATGAGACGTAAAATTAGAACAATTTCTCTCCCACCCAACCCCGTGGATTAAATAACGAGTTAGGTTCAAAATTCCTACAAATATCACCTGAATAAGGCCAGAGCATACAATGGTCAAAATGTCATGAATGTGACTGTATAGATAAGGACAATAGTCTGAACAGTGTAAATTATTTAAAAAGATTCTTCCTATAAATTATATAGAGTGTTAGTTTTTTGCTACGCAATTAAATGAATAACATTATTCATAACTTATGAAAATGTCTTTTGCTGTTTCAGTTAAGTGTTTGCTGTTTGCACTTATATCCTCATCTTTTTTACTTTTTTATTGAAAATATTTTGCTTAAAGTTTTGTTAGGTGTTATCATTTTTTCATGATATTTAATGTATAAATCTGTGCCTGCTTTACTAACTAACGTTTTTCTATTTTTTTCAGTTTGTGAATATTATGCACATATTGACTGTCAAGATTTTGTAGTAAGTGATTGTAAAGAATGTGCAACATATATCCCACAGAGAGATCTGGTAAGTTGATATGTTTTTATGTGTTCAAAATTGGCAGGAAACGAATGAAAAATCACATAAAAAGTGTTAGCATAATTTTAAGAAATAGTCAATTAATCAAGCAAAAAAAAAAAAAAGGACAATTTGAGTAAAATACAAGATTTAAATTTTATCAGAATTTATTCTGCTATCTTTTTATGGGAATTTCAACATTTTTTTTTTTTAATCATATCACCCTGAGCAAGGCGGTAATGCCACTGATGTGCAGGGGGCTATGTAGGAGTGAAGAGATTGAAAAAGAGAAAACCGGAAACTGCATCCTAAACAGGGAACAAGGGATGAGCCTCTTCACCTGTTCAATAGACGAGGGTGGAGTGTGAACTGGGCGATAGTTTAGTCTATCTCCTCCAATTGAAAAAAAATTTTAAAAAATGAGAAGATTGGAAGCATGCCCCTTCATTTGCTGTATTGATTAGAGGAAATGAAATGTAATTCATTATAAATAGGCATTGTCTTAGATTATCCAACTTTCAAATTATATCAAATTTGAAAAAGAATTTTGCTTGCACAAAGGAATTTTAATATCTAAGATAATTAGTACCAACACAAAACATTTATGCATTCTATGGAAATAGGATCATTAATCATAGAATCTGATGTAAATCTCTTGAAAGGCAAGACATAGATTTGGTTTAACCCTTCAACATGCTTAAACCTACTCATAAATATCAGCTATCAAAGTCTCATTATTTGTAGTTAAAGTCTCACAGATGATGAAACTTGCTGCATTACTTGTGAAAATGGCAGAGTATACGTGGCGTGGGTTACAGTTGGTTGTACTTTGAGAGTTAGTATTTATGGGGATCGATTTAATGTTAAAGAGTTAAACAAACTTAAAGGAATACAAAAAATGCAAACCTTTTGAATTTGTCTGAAGTTGATTATTCGCAAACAGCCAAACACATTTTAAAATTTACTTGTTGATATATCTATTTTATATAATCTCATTTACAGACACTTCATTTTTTTCATTTTTTATAGTCATTTTAGAGTTACATTTGATTGGTTTTACTGTAAATGGGTAAGACCTAGTTGCTAGTCTAGTAGTTGGGTAAATTCATGCAGAGGGGCACCAGGGAGCTAAGCTTATCGGAGTAGAAATCGAGAAAATATTTATAAAAGAGACAGATATAAGCCATATTATGTTGGTGCAAAAGAGCTGCCAGGTTGGAGTCAATTACATTGCAGATTCTCTGTTGGATTTTGTCAAGAAGCCCTAAATGAATAGCAGGAGCACCCAACCAGATGTGACAGCAGTATTCAATGCACAGGTGGATGGTGGATTTTAGATTTATACATGTGTAAAATGGATTTATACATGTGTAAAATGGATTCAGGCGAGAAAAAATTCAATGCAGTGAACTGGCCCTCCTAGCTATGGATTCAATGTAGTTTAGCTATGGATTCAATGTAGTCATTCCACTTGAAATTGGCTGATAGAGTAAGGTCAAGGAGGCACATTGCTTTACTTTCAGGGGGGCTACCTTGATCTCTGCTGATGGTTGGTAGCGATTGTCTATGGTGGTTAAAGGATAGCAGCTTCATTTTGGAAGCATTACAAATTACGAGCTATTTCTTACCCCCAGTCCACCACAGATTGATGGTCCTTTTCAAGATTGGCAGCAAGGTTAGCTTTGTCAGTCTGGGCAGATTTCTTAATGAAGCAGGAGTAAATGGTGGTGTCGTCAGCATAGATGCCTATTTGGGATCTGATTACATCAGGGATATTGTTGATGAAGATCAGAAAAAGCATAAGACCTAAGATAGAGCCTTGAGGGACGCTTGTGTTAGTATGATAGTATCTGGAAGCATGCCCATTTAATACTACTTTTATTACGTGATTTAAATGGAACAACTGGATTAGATCAAATAAGCATCCAGTTATATCATAGCCCTATAGCTTGCATAGAAGGCCAGCATGCCAGACTCTGTCAAATGCTTTGGAGATATCTTGACCAACAGCTCTGGTTTTGCTGTTCTAATCAAGGACCTGATATACATATACTCTGTGATGGTCATTAGCTTATCAGCAGTAGACCTGGTGAAGCAGAAACCATACTGTTTATTGGAGAAGAGTCCATGGTCTGTGGGATGGACCATTTCAGCATTGATAATAGCCTCAAATACTTTGCCAAAAATCAGTAGTAGGCTGATAGGGCAATAGTCAGAGGGGTTTAAGGGTTCTTCAGAGTTCTTAAATACAGGAATCACAGTGGGGGACTTCCAGCAGGCAAGAAAGCAGGAAGCAGAGAGACAGTAGTTGTAAAGTTTGGAGAGGACAGAGGAAAGTTCAGAGGCACATTTTTTCAGGACAATGATTGGGATTCTGTCACCTCTGCTTGTCTTATGGGGGTCAAGCTTTGAAATTATGTTAGAGACTGGCAAGGGTGTAATGGGAACGTCACTCAGTTGCGCCTCAGTTCCAGGTGGGAAATCAGTCATATGTTGTGTTGGTGGAGAATCTGTGAGCAAAGCATTCAGCCTTGTCTGCTGAAAATATGAGGACCTCAACTCTCAATCTATTTATATTTCTATTTCTCCAGTTTTCTATTTCTTCACTTTTTGCAGGAAAGTCAGTTCTCATGAAGCCTTTCCAACAAGAGTTTTAACATAAGATTTGCCTACAAGTCCTCTTATAATGTTCTACTATTAGACAAGCCTCGTATCTAAACATTTCATTTTTCTCAGGCTTTCTGTTATGATTTGTTACACTTGTTCTTTTTGAGAATCAAACATGTTCTTTATGACCATCCGCCTCCACATTACTTCTGAGGTGGCAATTTCACTAAATTCTCGAGTTCACACAGTTTCTGACCCCAGATTGATTCCTTGCCAAATAGTTGCAGGTTTAGGTCTTCCTTTAGCGAGCACTTGTTACTATCACCAACTTCACTTGTCAGTTTTTCAAGTCCAGAAACATTTTTAAATTGCATCCATGACTGTCCCTATAGTCAGATCCTTCTTTAGCTCACTCTAGCTACACTCCCCAGATTCACAACCTCTGTTAAATCTTTTAAATAACTTTTTCTGGCTTGATTACTTTTCTCAACAAGGCTATTTTAATTTTTCATATTCAGATGTTTTTATAGTTTGCACTAACTACAGTCTCTAATTAATGTGGCCAATATTCAAATTCTTATAATCTCATTATTTTAAAACAGCTACAATAGCCAAGTAGGCTTGTCAAATTTTTATATTCCTTTATTTTATCTCATAGCAATTGCTTTTTCTGAAATGTGTAGGTCTATCTTTCATATTAAAATATTTCTTTAGTTTACACTGGCTCCAAAACCTAACCTGACAGTTTTCCCCATTTAATACTTTTGCCGTTACCAGGTACAATACCCATCTAAGCTGTCCAATTTTGCACATTCTATCTTTGTCAGTGCTACTTACAGTCCCAATTTGGCTTCTTTTTTTTTTTTTTTCAGATTCATATCTTCCTTATGTTTAAAAAAGGTGATGTTGCCAATTATTGTTGTTAATCTTTCAGATTCAAATGTTTTATTTGCACTCACTACTGTCCACAACTTTTTAGCTGGCAACACCTACTATCTCCAATTTAGTTTACCAGTTTTTCAGAAGTATTTTAGTTTCCTTTAAATTGCATTCACATATGTACAAATACCCTTTGGAAAGGTATAAATCTGTTCATTCTCCCTTTAGCTATGGGTTAAATAGCAAGATAGATTAGGTTTTATAACCTTGGTCAGCATCCAGTCTACAGCAGAAAGTAATGGCACACTAATGTATCACTCAATAAGTCCTGAGCCTGACATATAGATGGTGCCACTAATAAAAAATCCATATGATTTTTATGAAGTACTAACCTTCAAATTGCACATGACAAAGTTTGGGCCCAATTGGATTATAAGTTTACAAATTACAGTTATTTAAGTGAAGCTACTGTTGCAAATTTTCAACATAATAAAAAAATCTAAATTTCATGTGTTGATAAAATATTGCTTTCTGATAGGGAAAAAATACTGTTCAACCAAAGCAATAGCTTGATAAGTGTTATTCAGACTCTGCTCCATCAGAAACAATGAAAAAGAGGTAGTATGGTGACTTTAAACATAATTGTACAGGCACAAATGATGCTGAATACTCAGGTTGCCCAAAATCAGCGGTTGTCCTGCAAAACACCAAAAAATCTACAAACTTGTTTTATCCAATCATAAATTGAAGTTGCATGAGATAGCAGAGGAGGTGAACATATCAGAAAGCAGTGTATTCATGAGTTTTGCATGAAAATTTGTCAATGTGTTCAAAGTGGGTGCTGCCTTTGCTTACAGTTGATCAAAAAAATGACACATCGACGATTCAGAGCATTGATTGCAACTGTTTCAACACAAGGAGTTTTTGCATAAATATGTGACAATAGATGAACATGGATCCCCCACTAATCTCTGGAGTCAAATTGGCAGTCAGCTGAGTGGAGAGCAGCAGTGAAAGGCATCTAAAGTGACCAAAGACACAAACATCAGCAGGCAAGGTTTTGGTCTCCGTATTTTGGGATGCACAAGGTATTTTGTTTATCGATTACCTTGAGAAAGGAAGAACCATTAATAGCAAATATTATGTAGCATTATTGGTTTGTTTAAAGAAAGAAATCACCAAAAACAGCCACAAATGAAGAAGAAAAAGTGATCTTTCTTCAAGATAATTTGCCATGTTACAAGTTGATCGCAACAATGGCAAAACTACATGAATTGCACATTGAATTGTTTCCGCATCCACCCTATTCTTCAGATCGCCCAACGACTACTGGCTGTTTGCAGACCTCAGAAGAATGCTCCAGGAAAAGAAATTTGGCTCCAATCAAGAAGTGATACTGGAAACTGAGGCGTATTTTGAGGCCAAAGACAAATCGTTCTACAAAAAAGGCATCGAATTCTTAGAGAAATGTTGAAATCAGTGTATTACCCTAGAAAGAGACTATGTTGATGAATAAAGTCGAATTTTGCCTAAAAGTTGTTGTTTTATTAGTTAGGCCCAAGATTTATTGAGTTATGTGGGAAAATCTTCTGCCCAGTCAGTCATGTCTCTTTTGAGACATGATCGCCCAAATGTGTATCACATATGGCACTTAACTAAGTTGTAGCAGGTTCTTTTCCAAAATTAGCTTTCTGATCTTTTCAATTATGACATGTATTGCACTCAAATGACCTCTAAATTTTGCAGGTTAAAATCTTTCTTCTTTCTATCAGCTACTTTCCCCAAATAAAATTTTCAATTTTTTTAAGTTCATTTCCTTCTTTAGCCTCCACCAGATAGTTTTGAAGTCAGCCAGCTATTTTTTATATTCAGATTTTTTTTTTTTTTGGCCTTTACTAACTTGTGTTGCTAACTTATTTTGCCAATTTTCAAGTTTATATTTTCTTTTAGTTTTAACCAGATATTTTACTCAAATAAGCTGTAAATCCTACATATTTGCATCATTCTTTTAGTTGCAGTACGTTCTAACTTCTCAATTTTTTACTTTCAATTTTTTTATGTTGCAGCAGTTGCTTTACCCTAATTGGCCTCTGAATTTTTTAGATTCAGATCAACCTTAACATGCACCACCTACTATTCACAACTAGGTTTTCTGAGATCTTCCTTTTCCTTTTGCCAAGTACTTACCAATTTTACAGATTCAGATTTTTAGCTTGCACCATCTACAGTTCACAACTAGCATTTTCAAAATCTTTATTTTCTTTGTGCCAAGTACTGTGATAATTTCTCAGAATCCCATATTTCATTTACACCATCTTCTGTCTACAAGAAGGTTTTTTCAAAATCTTTCTTTTTCTTGTGCCAAGTATTTGCCATTTTCTCAGATTCAGATCTTTAGCTTGTACCAACAATTAATCCTAAGTTGGCTTTGCAATGTTTCTGATTATTCCTTTTCTGTCAACCTTTGCTTTACTTGATTTCAATTTGGTGCATTTTTCTTTCTTTCCATATTTGTATACACATGCTCTTCTCTTTACCATTTCCTTCTTGTCTGCTTTTGTCTTATGATGGATTTTATGGTGACATCACATTCAAGTTTGTTAACTCAAGTTTGCTGTAAAATTAAGGTCATAACTCAGAGGAATTGTAACTGGCATTTGCTGATCTTGACAACTACTTTTCCCAGGGTGATGTTGACACTTCTTATTTCATACTCTGTCTTTATTCAACCTGTGCATTGGATATAACTTGACCCTCTGAAATTCCTGATTGTAAGTCTTGTCCAAGTTTTTGAGATTTTATTTGTATTGAGTTTCAATGTTATTTTGTCTTAAAAAAGTTTTATCTTGTTGGAGAAATGGATAAATTAACTGGGAAAATATTTATGAGATTTCACTTTAATATGGGATCACCTGGAGCTCTATTCTTGGATATGTTATTCTGTATATTCATCAACAACCTTCCTAGTGTTATCCCAATTTATACTGATAACACAACTATTTACTCCTACCTTAATAGTAAGTTTGATAGTTTCAACACACAGTAAACTTGACAGCTAATCTTAAAAATGACCTCCAATCAGTTGTTAACTGGGGCAAGGATTGGCTTGTAAATTTTATCACCTTCAAAATAAAACTGCTCTATTTTAATCACCATAAAGAACTTATCTTGCCTTTGATTATCATAGTGAATACTAACTTCCAGGAAAGCAACACATTACATGTTCTTCTCATGTTTTCCAATGACATGAAGTGGAATACTTATATCAAATCGATTGCTAAGTTTGCTATTAGGAAAGTTGGCTCACTAGGCTGTACCAGACAATGTTTCTTGCAAGAGTCCATCTTAGACATTTATAAATCTACCATTCATTCATACATTGAATCTTGCTTTCATATCTGGTATAGTGCTCCTGCTATATATATCAAGATTCTTGACAAAATCCAAAGAAGGGTCTGTAATGCCATTGGTTCTAACTTGGCATCTCGACTTCAGTCCCATTCCCACTGCTTTGACATGGTTTCCCTCTATAGATATTTTCATGTCAGTTGTTTTAACAATCCTGAATTTAAGCAGACTACCAGATTGGTAATTAGGTCTCATCATTTTACTGTTGAATTAGCTAGATGTAAGTGTAAGTTCTATTCTAATAGTTTCTTTTCTCACCTGTGGAACTCTTTTCTGGTTTCTTACTTACCTTCTACTTACAATCTTCAAAAATTTAAATGCAATCTTAGTTGCATTCTTTTAACTGTCTGAAACTTTTTCTTTTATTGTCCTTTCTTCTCATTAATGTTTTTCATTCTCATGCACTCCCAGTAACCCCTTACATCTTAATGGCATTATTGCTTTGCTTGGAGTGAAATGATTTAAAAAAAAGGATATTCCCTTATATAAACATCAGAAAAAGAACAATCTACCTTCATGAATTGAATCATTTGGTTTAACAGGAACATTTTTGACTGTAGCAACCAAAATAAATAGATTATAGTTATGCAATTAAACATTTTTCTGAAACAACTGTTATGATATTTTGATTCATTCAGACTGGTTATCATCACCTTTTGTAGTTTTGGTAAAAACTTCTAACAAGTTTCAAACCAAACCTTTAATTCAATCCACAGAGATAAATTTTCATGTTCATGCTCAAGGATTCTCTCTAGCTGATTCATTCTTTTTGGGTTGCTTGTCTCATTTACTAAATTCTTACGATATGACTTTTTCTCACGACATGAAACAGGGATTGAACTGGCCAGGTAACTGGATTTGCTTAACCAAAACGTCTAAATCTCCTAGCCTCTGTGTGTCCCTTAAGTGGAAACATGGAGCCTTAAACCTGATGTCACTTAATCTACCTCTTTATCTAAACTAAATTCTCTGAGCGAATGACAAATCCAATTTCATATTTTTTTAGTTTGAAGCTGATGCCATAAACATTTTAATAACTAATGTCAAAACAATAAGCTGAAGGTGTGTAAGATTTATATAAAGAAATTTAAACCTTCATTCATAGAGAATGCCTCCAGATCCTATTATCTGAACACGGGTGTTCCCCAGCTTTTTCTGATCTTCATCAATGATCTTCTTGATGTGATCAGACCAAGTAGGGGTTTACGCTGACAACTCCACCATTTACTCCTACCTCAGTAAGAAATCTGACCAGGCTGACTAAGCTAACCTCGGTGCTGATCTTGAAGCAGACCTCCAATCTGTGGTGGACTTTGGTAAGAAGTGGCCTGTAAATGTTAAGGCTTCCAAACTGAAGCTGCTATCCTTTAACCACCATAGACAATCATTCCTACCCCCCCATGAATCAGCATGGATCAAACTATTCTTTTGGAAAGCAATACACTGTGCCGACTCCCCCTAACCCTAACCCCTGCCGACCTCAAGTGGTGCAACTACATTGAATTAGTAGCTAAATCTACTGCTAGGAAATTTGGGTCACTGTGTCAGGTGAAGAAGTTTTTCTCGTTTGAATCCATCTCACACATATATAAATCAACCCTTTATATGTGCATTGAATACTGCTCTCATATCTGGTTGCCCCTGCTATTCATCTCAGAGTTCTTGACAAAATCCAAAGGAGAATCTGCAATGTTATCGATCCCAACCTGGCAGCTCAACTCCAGTCACTTTCTCACCAACAAGATGTGGCTTCCCTCTGTCTCTTCTACAAATATTTTTACAGCTTCTGCTCTGACAAGCTTAACTCCCTGGTGCCCCCTCTACACAAATTTACTCGAGCAACTAGACTGGCAAAAAAGTCCCACCCTTTTACTGTCAAAACAGTTAAATGTAATCACCTCTTCTATTATAACAGCTCCTTTTCTTGCACTTTCCATTTGTGGAACTCCTTTCCATATACTTGCTTTCCTGATGGCTATAATCTCCAAAGATTTAAATGTAGCCCAATTTTGATATACTGTCATTTTTATCATTGAGGAAGTATTGCAGCAAGCAAACAAAAGGGATGTGGCAGAATTTTCCAATCGAAATCTAAGTTGGTTACACCAATAGAAAACTTGTTTGTCAAGCTTTGCTTGTATATCAGATTAATGAGCAGATATGACTCGCAGTGACCTTAATTCAACCAACCTACTTAACCAGTGTTGTGTTCAATTTCTATTACTAGATTTTTAATCTTTTCAAAATTGGGCTGTAGAGGTTTTCAATTTGAAACTTTCTATTTTAAAAGAAATAAGAACAGCACAAATAGTTTTAAAACTTTATTACTAATCTAATACTCTACTTAGATTACACCCTGAAATCTATATGCATATTATTCATATAGCCTCATAGAAATTTACAGAAATACGTTTTTTATATACAAATTTCTCAGAAATTTATAAATTTTTCACATAAATAACAATGTCTTTCTTTTTTTACTATTTTACTTGTAATTTTTTTGAAATCTCACTTGTTCATATGATTTCTATAATTTTTTGCAACAGAAAAGATGAAAGAAAATGTAAAATGTTAATAATTAGAAGTAATATGTTTATGGCTATTAAGTCATCAGCCAAATTAAAGTGATTTAAAATATTTGCTAACGAGTTTCGTGTCTGAGTTTAAAATAAGGTTTCCTTTCTAATTCCGTTTTCTTCACTTGTATTACAAAATGGAAATCAAAATGATTACAGCTCATCATTCATTTCTTTTATACTCTACCAATTATTTATTAAATATTACTGGCATTCCTTCAAGAAGATCAAAGGCTGAAAGATGGCAGGATCAGCTTTTAATAAATTAAATGAAACCCAACCCAGGAAAATTAATTGACTCAAAATCTGTATACAGTAACTTTAATTTCTAACCAATGAATTTCACTTTCTTTTTCTTTTTTTCTTTTTTTTATCAAGATTAAAATAGATATTCTCTGCAGATATTAACATTCTTTACCCATCTTCTCATATTTAGAAAATATTCAAAATATAGAAATGATTCTGATATGATTTTCAACTGACAGGTGCCTTATTCAAATTAAAAAGGAAACATTATTTATTGAATTTTGACGTGTATGTATTTAAATTAATAAAAGATCTATACTCAAAATATGAAGGGTGCTGAAAAGTTTCTTGCTGGAGAAAAATGAAATTTTGATGATTGTTAATTTGGTCAGATTGTGGGAAGTGAACTTTTCGGCACCTGATCTTCATTCTTGACTCGTATTTCAGGTACATTTTATTTCCATTTCCAGATTGTCATTCAATGATTGTTAAGTAAACAATGACAATTGGACATCATCATCATCACTATCAGTGATTTGCAATAAAAAGAAACTGGAATTAAGATGTAAGAAATACTAGTAAAATATGTTGACAAGACTTTGTCTCTTATATTTCAATAATATTCCAACTAACACTATATCTATTCTTAGATATTCTGATAGTTTATGCAGTCATTTTGGTTTCTGTCTTTAGTTAACTGTTGTCCATTTCCACCATTGGAGAGAGGGAAACTTACCAGCCAACTCAAAATGTGTCTCCTGTAAAAAGACATGTTGGTCATCTGAGTGCCTGGCAGGCATGCGGTGTGAATGGTGTGGGGTCACGGTAAGTCTTTCTTCCATTTTTTTTTTTTATTATTCAGCTTTTAAGAAGACACAATCCTTTTTTATTAATGTGCAATTTCAGTTGTCTTGTTTAGATATGATTATTTCAGTTTGATATTTTCGTTGGCCGTATGCCTTCTTGTAAATCTTTGATTGATAATAACATTAGAATTTCTGACTCTCTACAATATAAATGTTCGTCATTTCTGTGAATGTATAAAGTCTCTCCTATAAGCTTGTAAAGATTTCAGCAAACATTTCTATTTTGAATTTCATATTGAAATGATATCAAGTTTTAAGGTTTAGTCAAGTGTCATTTTAAAGTCTCTTTCTTTTGTAAGTTAACTCTGTTCAAACTGGCGATGATGCAGTAATAGAAGAGAGTCTGTTTTGGAATTAAATTAATTTGTTTTTTTTTTTTTTAATTCCTGGCTAGGCTCATGCCACCTGCTATAAACATTTGCCAGAAGAATGTAATTTTGGCAGTTTACGGGAGATTATGCTACCCTCCAGCTGCCTCACCATCCCAAGAATGGATGTAAGCATGGAAACCCTGCTGGGACTCAATAATAAGAAAGCAAGTAAGTAAACAACTTTTGAGCAACACTTTCTAATCTCTTTAGTGACTTTAAATATTATCACAAAGTCCTTTCAATTTATGCCCTCTTATCGTAAAAACTGTTTTCAGATGAACAATACAATTTTTCAGATCAGTTGCTGATGATAATTACGGAAAGAGTCTGTCATGCTGTAGATAAAAATGGTGAAGTCCAGACTGTAGATTTGGACATCTCAAAAGCTTTCAAAAAGGTTTGGCATATAGGTCTTCTCCACAAAATGAAAAATTATAGTGTCTCTGGACAAATATTTGAACTGATCCAGTCTCTTCTATCACATCATAAAATTATCCTGACTGACCACTCGTCTAGATCCTTTCATACTAATGCAAGTGCTCCCCAAGACTCGCATCCTTAGTTCTACTTTGTTTTTAATTTTCATTAATGACCTTCCCAATGGCATCAATTCTCAACTTGGTATTTGCGCTGATGACACAACCATTTACTCTTGTCTCAATAGTAAAGCTGAACTGTTTGAAAAAGGTCAAAATTGCAGCTGATGTCCAAAACAACATAAAATCTGTTCACTGGGTCAAAAGATGGCTGGTTAATTTTAACCCCTCTAAAACTAAACTTCTTTCTGTTAATCGTCTGAGAGACACCTTCCTTCTGCATGACTGATGCTAACCTCCTGGAAAATGACTTGTTGTGCCTTCTCAGGTTAATGTTCTCAGCTGACAAAAAGTAGAAAGACTATATTGAATTCACTGCTAGGTCAGCTACCAAGAAAGTTGGTTCACTGTCTCAAGCAAGATAATTTTTCTCTCCACCATCTATCCTACATATATACATCTACCACTCATCCATGCTTAGAAGATTACTGTCACATATAGGCCACTGCCCTTGCTATTTACCTTGAGCTCCTTGATAAGATCCAAAGAACAATCAGCAATATTATTGGCCCTAAACTGGCAGCTCGACTTCAATCTCTTATCTACCACCATAATTTCACTCTTTAAGTAAATGTAAAACAGTGATAGCAATTCACACATGCTTAGAAAATGAATGCCACATATGATCCAGTTCTCCTGCTACGCACTTTGAGCTCCTGGATAAGATCCAAAGAAGAATCAGCAATATTATTGGCCCTGATCTGGTGGCTTGACTTCAGTCACTTTCCCACTGCTGTAAGGTTGCCTCACTGTGTCTTTTCTATAAATAATTTCATGGTCATTGTTCAGGTGAGCTCTTTGCTATGGTACATAGACTTTATGAATTTACATGGCATCAAGATCTCATCAATTTACAGTTGAATTGGCTATAAATTCTATGCTAATAGTTTCTTCTGTTGCACTTTTCACTTGTGAAACTCTCTTCCTACTGCATGCTTTCCAGCTAACCATGATCTTCAAAAATTTAAATGCAATTTCAATTGCTGTATACTGCCACCCTGATTACTCTTTTTGTTCTTGCTCATTAGTAATGTTTCTAATTCTTCTATACCCAATAATTTTGTGTGTCTTAGTGGCTTTACTGCCTTGCATGGACAATTAAAAAATTGATCTTTTCTTAGTTTTTTCAATTCAATCACCTTTTATTTGAGATGTGTATATAAAAGTCAACAGGTAACATTCATATCAACAATGGAAAAAAATCCATAAAATACAATTTACTACATTTGTTTTGTGTGAACAAAAACTTTCTCAACATATTTTACATATGTTTCTTCTTTTTCTTTTTTTTTTTTTTTTAACCATCTCACTTCAAGCAAGGCAGGACTGCCACTAGTACACAGGGAGTTACAGAGAGTAAAAGTGGGAGAAAAAAGACTGGGTATAGGAGGTATTGAGGAAAAGATAAAAGATGAACAGGATACAAGAAGATAGAAAATAGTGATTGATGTTGCATTTAAATTTTTGGAGATCATAATTATTAAGGATGCAAGTAAATGAAAGAGAGTTACACGGATGGGATGTGTGAAAAGTAAAGAAACTGTTGGAGTAGAAATGGAAATTATATTTAACTATTTCAACAGTAAATGGATTGGACCTGAAAGCTAATCTTATAGAATGCTTAAATTTATGTAGTCACTGTACCAGGAAAAAAGAAAAGTTTTTCAGAGCAGAGCAGCTATGAAAAATTATTAGTAGAAAAGACAGTCAGAGGCTATGATATGTTGATGAAAAATTCGAGATGCCAAGTCAGGATCTATTATATTGCAGATCCTTTTTCGGATTTTGTCGAGAACCTCAAGATGAATAGCAGGAGCACCCAACCCAACAGCATTCAATGCACAGATGAATGGTAGATTTATAAATGTGCAAGATTGAGTCTTGCAGTTGAAAAGATGAGGCTCAGGAGGTACAGTGTTGCTCTCCAGAAGACTAGCATCAGCCATACTGATGGCAAGCAGAAATGTTTTTCTATGGTGCTTAAAGGAGGGGCATTAAAATTTACAAGCCATTCTTTGCCCCAGTTAATCACTGATTATTTTTAAAAATGTTACTTAGTTTTGACTTAGTTAAAGTCAAGTTATTCGTTACAAATTAAGCAAAGAATTAAAACTGGAAGAGCCATACCTCTGAAAAAATCTTGCAAAAAAAACAAAAGAACCTAATCAGTTTCACCACCAGTTATGTTAATTTCTTCAAATTTTAATCAGGATAACTTATTTGACAATTGAATCATCTGCCAACAGAGCTTTTTGACCATCCAATGTTTAATTAACATTCTGATAAAATAAGTGGGCAGGTATAGGGATAGGATAGATGTCAACCACAAGAAGCAACATCAATAGACAGCTAGTACAGTAGCAGAATAAAAAAAAGAAAGGTAAAAAATTATATGAAAAATAAGTGATTTCAAGTGAAAAGTTTTAACAAAATTTAAACTATCAAATACCACAGAGAACATGAATGAAAAAACAAAAACAAAAACAAAAAATTCTAATTCAAATTGTGTCAGCCAAAATTCTGTTAATTAGTGAGACATGACACTAAACTCTTTATGGCCAAGAGATGATAATACTTTTTAGAAAATATTTGTTTGTATTAATTAATCCATCTTCATATTTATTGCTTTGCTTTCTAAACTGAGTTTTTTTAATCTTTTCCAAGATATCGATTATGAATTCAAATAGTCACTTCTGTAAAATTGTTAAGTTGGGAAGGAACTGTTAATGATGACAAATAGTGAAAAAGAAAAATTGAAGCAAACCCATACATATTTTTTATATTTATCCTTTTCAATTTCCGTCGAGGACTTATTTTCTCTCTTTTTTGTAAGGTAAAGACTTGATAAATATTTATTTGATTGTTCAAGATGGACTCAGCTGGAAAGGAAAGAACAGTTTTTGTTTTTTATTGTATATTTAAACCCAGTGTTTAAGACTGACTTTAGTTTTAGATTGTTTTTATAACCCTAACTGAATATGGATTGTGTTTACCTACAGAGTTAAATGATTGCATGTAAGTTTTCCCTGCAAGTAATTAAAAAGAATGTTGGATTTCAAATTTATTGTCTCAGTATAAAAAGTAACATTTATTTTTTGTTGTGGTAACCTTTTCCTATCATGAATGATTCATCCATGATAAGTAGTCCTGGAAATAGTACTTCTAGAGGGAAAATAAAAAGATGATACTATTGCAGTGACTTGTCTAGTTGAGTATTGACTACTACTGTCACGACTGACAAGTGTTGTGTCTTTCCAGACCCCCACATCACAACAAATTTCTAAGAAATTAATCCATGCAATTATAAACTAATCTACGTATTAAAGAATGTAGCTGCCGAATATACTTTCGAGGTGCAGCATTTTGTCTTAATTTCATATGGCAAATCGTTACCTCGATAACCTTGCTATTTTGTTATTTATTATTGCCTCTTAAAGTAGGTTGCATGAAGGAAGGAAAGTATTGCAAGATGGTAACTTTGGAACTAATCCTAAGATATTGAATTTAGGCAAAAAGAAAACACCAACTGTTGATGTTTCTCTGGTGAATTGTTAAACAAAGTAAACAAATGTTGCATTAGAAATAAGTTTCTGTGAGAAAATGCTGTCAGCCCTTTCCACATTAAAAAAAAGCAAACAAGGATCTGTTAAGTGTTAATAACACTTATTAAAAAAGAACACTGTATGGGCCCAGTGAGAGCCAAAATGCTACAACAAACACAGCCTTAAATGAAAAGAGGCTACTCTTTATTTTACACAGTACATTATTATTAATATATTTCATGATCAAAATGTGCAAAGGAAATCTTTTTTCATTGGATAAAATATGTAGTAATCTTGTGGCAATTATACTGTTTTGAAAATTAACTAAACATTCTTTTTAGATATCAAATCTCTTAAGTTATATTATCAAAGATGATATATATAGTCTTATTTTCTAATCCCAGACAATACTAATTTGAGGATCAGAATTAAATATTCTTTTACTTGTCATGAATATTTTCAGATATGTAACCTGAAAATAAGTTTATTTCATATATATACTCTTTAGTAGGTCATTTAGAAGAAGGTCAACGGTTATAAAGCAAACTATAAAAATACTTTCACACTTGAGTTAAACTGAATAATATAAATTCTTAGAAACAAAGGATGAAATGAAATTTGAACTTAATTTCAAAATTGTTTCATACATAACATATCAGAAAATAATCTGACAACTGAAATTATTGTGTAAAAATTTCACTTACCTTACTTTTTGTTTTTAATGTTTTGAATGAAAGGAAATCATTTTCAAGAAAATTACAAGTTGTTCTCTGAAGAAATCTGAATTTGTAAATATTAGCTAGAATTTGTGATATCCTTTCCTTCAGTAAAACCTTCTGGGTATTTTGTTCATGCAGCACACTAAATACGATCCAGATATATAATATTCACCTACGAGATTTTCCAGAAGCACATTTTAACTTTCAAACTACGAAAAGGTTTTTTTGTTTGCTTATAATTATTTTAAAGGTTTATTTTCCTAATTCAGTTAAATATTACTTCTACGTCAATTCATTCATTCTTTTATGTGAATGTTTTGATTTACAACTTACTAGCTGAAACTTTAAGGGTATACAATACCATTTGAAATTTTGGTTCATCTTTTTTAATACATTGACGTAATTACGTTGTTATTACAATGTTTCAATTCATCTATTCTTCAGCCTTTGTCATGTGCGAGTACCTCCTAGGAAAGAAAAAAAATAGTTATTAAAAAACAAAATGCTGACGAATGTGGGTGATATGTTAAGAAAAAGAAATTTTGCAACCATTTTCTGTAAAAGTAATTGTTTACCTCTCATCTACAAGACATAATCATGTTGCAAATAGGCATCCTTTAAGCATCTTTCTATTTCGCTTTATGGATGTAATGGAAAAGGGAACGCACATAAGATTGACCAATTTCTCAGCACCAGGTTTACTTTCTCTAAAATGATCAAAATCCAAAGAAGACAAAATAATATTGTCAACAGGTATCCTTTAAGCTTCTTTCTATTTTGCTGAACTGATATAAAAGAAGAGTTAATGCAAAAAAGATTGACCAAATTCTCAACACCAGGTATATTTTCTCTAAAAATATCAAAATCCGTACAAAACAATAATATTGTCAGTAGGTATCCTTTAAGTATCTTTCTATTTTTCTGAACAATTTAAAAAGGGAATGTGCAAAGGATTGACCAATTTCTCAGCACCAGGTAGATTTTGGTTGAAAAGATCAAAATCCATAAAAAAAACATAATAATATTGTCAATAGATATCCTTTAAGCATCTTTCTTTTTTCTCTGAAATGATGTAAAAGCACCAGGTATATTTTCTCTAAAGAGATCAGAATTATGAAGCTGTATATAAGCATCCTTTACGCATCTTTCTCTCATGCCACACACATGTTAAACAGGATGGAATGCAAACAAGATGGAGCAAATTCTCAAAATCAGCTAAAGAGTTCAAAATCATGGCATAAATTAATGTTGTAAGTTGGTATCTGTTAAGCATCTTTCTCTCTTGCTGAACAGATGTTATAAAAATTGTAAGACAGATGAGTAGTTTTCTCCTGTCAACTCTAGTCTCTAGAGGGCACGTCCATTAAGGTCCTCTTTTACCTGGCCTCTCGAAGGGTTAAGTCTTGAAATTCGTTGCTGCTGCAAATACCCACTCTTACGCTCTGAATTACCCTCATCTTTATTGCCCTATTCCTGTTTCGGCCGTTGTACACACCAACCTTCTTCAAGTGATTGGAATTTTGGACTGAACTCTCTATTTCGATTTTCATGAGAAAAATTTGAATTCTTTCTATATTCAGTCCCCTTTTTTGTGTCATTTCTGTTTGTAATCTCCTAATTTAAGAAACTTATTTTTATCAGAGTACATGATCTGTTATCAAGCCTGTTTAACTAGATAGGCCAAAACAGCTTTTTACCGTGTTACTGTCACCCCCTGTTTCTTTAAGCTATCCGGCCACTACTAACTAGTATGTAAAACACTCAACTACACAAGGACTTCAGTTAAGTGGACTCATAATTGTTTATTTTGTATAATATATTATAGCTGCAAACAGAACAGTTTGTTTGCAGCGAATAATATTCTTCCACTTGTATTTTACGTAATTGCATTACAATATTCTTTAAAACTTGCAAGTTTTGTTCTGTGTTCTTCCAGTACCGACTTCATCAGTTGTCACATTTGCAAACAAAATTTGAAAATCTCATATTTACAAAAGTATAAGATTTGGGGTTGAACCACAGGAGAGAGAACATTGACACGGGACTAGAAATAAATGTCTACTTGCTATGAATGTAAAACGAAGTGGGAAAATCTGATATACTAAAAGTTAAAAAAAATTTCGTTTTAACCACTTGACAAAATCCATTTAAACCCAGGGAATAAGAGAAAAAAATTTTCATTGTTTCTTTTCAGCAGCACATATGTTGAAATTTTAAAAAAAACATCAATTTTGCTTTAATACTACGAATTCCAAAAATGTATTCATCCTACGTGAATTAAAAATAAGGAGTGAATTGACAATAATTAATTATCAATTTTTATAAAAAAAATTGACAACTAGCAAGCATACACGGACTTCTTTTTCAACCATTTTATTTTCCAACACCCACGAGGAAAGAAAGTTCACCCTTGCTGCTGCTTGTTCTCATCTACAGATAAGAGCACATCCCTACCCATTAGCAGTCCATGCTCCAACAAGCTTGATAGTAAAAGAAGATAAATAAATAAAGCCCTAGAAAAAAAAAACTAGCTAAAAAATTAAGGAGAAAATGCATAGCTTCAGAGAATTCAAAAGGGTCAAGGCGCTCTTAGACACTAGGGAATCATTTAAAAAACAACGTTGTTTTTTAATGTAGAAATTTTGGAACAAAACACAGGAATAAAAAAAAAGAGAACCTTAACAGTAGAAGAGGCCATTATTAAGAAGATGCAAATAGAAATTTGTTCCTTAATCATTAAAATTAATGGCATTTCTACCGAGGCAGAAATAAGCCTACAGGATAGTGGGTTTGTAGATGAACAGCAAAATGAGTTCAAATTTTGAACCTCTATGAGTAACAAACTTGCTAAAATGGTAGTCTATTCTCAAATTGATATTGAGAGCTGTCCATACAGTCTCTTTGCTGTTTTTTCTATCCCCAAATTACAGTGTGCTACATTTAGGGGAATTTATCCTTCTAAATTGGAATTCAAAAATTTTATAGCACAATTTAATAATTGCAGTAGCACTGTGAACTCCAGCAAGTCTAAACTAGCTCTTTTAAAAAAACTATCTTACTGGCTACACACTGCAACTGAACTCTCATCTCTCCTTGTAGCATAACAACTATGAGGTAGTGGCCAGTATACTAGCTAAAGAGTTTTTGGATGTCCCGTTTATTTTAAGCAAAATATTTCAACAGGCCTCAACCACAACTCCCAACTACGACCTTGACTTTGTAGTTGTAAATCAGTACCTTGCTGAAGTGAGAGATGAAATATCGGATTTGAAAGCTTTGTACAAGCTGGATTTTTTTTAGAATTCCCCTGGAAACATGATCATGAGTCACATAATTTTTGACAAGTTGCTCTCCAATTTAAAAGAAGAAATTAGTCACAAGGTGGGTACACGTTACCCTTCATTGGAGAAAATATATGAAAACTACAATGAAATGATTTGTTTGTTGTGTAGTAATAAAATGCCTTTCCATGTTTCAGAAAATTATTCGAAAGAAAGTGTTAAAACGCACGAAAAAGAAAATGAAGGTGTCTTACAGAATTTCACCACAACCTCTAACGGACTATACTTTAAATTTTGTTCTAGAGTTGAGAGATGCAAGGAGCTAAAATTATGCACTGCATGTTCCAGCAGCAAACATAAAAGTGAAAACAGTCCTGGACTTCGAAATAAGCTACCCTTTTCCTGTAAAAAGTGTTCCTCAAAGACACATGTTACTTTGTTGTGTGATAATATCAAGCAAGGATCTTATCTCTTCATGCATGTGTGCGCCAATACAGAGGAAGTGAATGACTTAATGTTGCCTATGGTAAAAATAACACTATTTGTGCTATTAGAAGTGTGATGTAATGAATATGCACACACCTTGGTTCCCCTTCCCAGTAATATGATTGGCTGGTGTCAGCCATAAATACAGACTAAGGTGAGGAAGGATATAGGTCTACGTCTATTGGAACGCCTATTGACTATGCCTATGTCTCAGCATACTGCATACAACTACAATGAGTACCGGTCCATTACGGCTACTTGCTAGATTGTCCTACCCAGTTACATTTGCCAAAACTGCTTAGCTACTTCGAATAATATAGATATCCCTTTCCGGGACATATCAAAGAGTCTCTGTAAATTGACATTTGGTCAGTGGTCATATTTCTCCAAGAAAATATTAAAACTCCTGAATTTCCAGGTGAAAACTTACTTCAGTGGTTTCACAAAAAGATTGGAGCAAATTATGTTAGAAATATATGTAGGTAAATGAAGACTACTCTCTATACCATAGATGTTGTTGGATGATGAGTTCAACATTCAATTTGAATTCATCAGTCTCAACAAAATAAAAACTAATTTGATTTGAATTACACATTACCCTTTTCTAGTCAGGGTTATCAAGTGAGGATACAGGGTATCATAGGAGTAGACATATTTCAATTTATGAATGATGTCAAAATCATTAGATGCATGAATGGAATTGCCCCATTTGGGAATGTTCTGTACTTCTTATATGACCACCAAATTACTCCTGCAGAACCAGAGACCTCTAAAGTGCTCGATAACCACCAAACAGCGATCTCCAAGCATATCTCCTGCCCTGAATGACACTTAGATAGTAAGGAACCCAACACTAGGAAATCAGCAAATAAATTAATCCATACCAGGTCTAAAAAGAAAAAGAAATCCACATCAGATACTGAATATCATTATTATTAACAGTAGAATGACCAGAATAATGCCAGAAATATCAGCATAGTCTGTCTGTAAATGTTTCCCTTAAAAAAAAATTGAATTAAAAATATATAAATAAGAATAAAACAAAAATCCATAAAAAGGGATTTCAGTTCCCTTTAAGATGGTAGCATGCAATAATTTCATTATTGCATGTTTTTTCATCTCTTGGGAGAGTATAAAAATTGTACCTAAGATAGATGAGTATTCTCCCCCTGTCGACTCCACTCTCCAGAGCGCACGTTCATTAGGATCCTCTTTTACCCGGCTTCTCGAAGTGTTAAGACATGAATTTCCTTGCTTCTGCAAATACCCAGTTATGCTGTGAAGAGCTATACTACTAACCAGTATGTAAAACACTGTGTTCCATGTTCTTCCTGTGCCAACTTCATCAGCTGTCATGTTAACCCTCATCAGTCAGTCAGTTAAAGTGCCATACGTGATACACGCTTTGGGCGATCATGTCTCGAAAGAGACATGACTGACTGGGCAGGAAGATTATCCCGCAGTAGGTTGCCATTGCTTTCTGCGCTAGACTGGTTGCCAACCAAGGCTCTAGAACCCAATCTGTCCTGCTATTTGACTCATAACTAGAGGCAAAAGAGATGTATTATATTATTAAGCAGTAATTAGTGGGGGATCAGTTTATTACTTCATAACAATAGAAAACCTGTCCCCCACTTTGTGCCCGGTAGAAGTTTTAATTGTGTTTCCAACTATTATATTCAGTCAGTTAAGTGCCATACATGATACACGCTTTGGGCGATCATGTCTCGAAAGAGACATGACTGACTGGGCAGAAGATTATCCCGCAGTAGGTTGCCATTGCTTTCTGCGGTAGACTGGTTGCCGACCAAGGCTATAGAACCCAGTCTGTCCTGTTATTTAACCCATAACTGGAAGGAAGAGACTGATTAATACCTTTCCCAAGGGTATTTGCGCGTAAGTGAATACAATGGATTCAGCTGGAATTCGAACTCGGCTCCCCGATTTCTTGTTCCGAGCCGATATCCACTGTACCACAACGCACAAGCATATTAACCATCATATATGGCCTAAATTATCATAATGTAGTGGGGGAGGGAATGCACATAGATTAGAGGAAATTCTCATCACCAGGTAGATTTTCTTTGAAGAGATCATGATCTGTACAAGGCTTAATAATATTGTAAATAGACATTCTTTAAGCATCTTTCTCTTTTTCTGAACAGATGTAAAGTGGGAGGAATGCAAATAGGATGGACCAATTTCTCATCACCAGGTAGATTTTCTGTTAAGTTTTCAACTATCCACTTGACAAAGAAACTTTTAAATGCACTGACATAGTCATCAAAGACACTACTGTAACATACCAAAATTGGACTTTTATCATGTTACAATGAAATTGTTAAATATGATATCTGTCATTTTAAAATATCTATTTTACAATTGGAATGACCAGGCAATTTAAGTATTTTTTGGCTGTAGTAGATGAGCATATCTGTTGTGTAAACCTATTAAATGAAATAGATATAAATCAGTTAAGTGCCATACATAATACACGTTTGGGCAATCATGTCTCGAAAATGATATGACTGGGCAGAAAATTTTCCCACAGTAGGTTGCTATTACTTTCTGCTGTACACTGGTTGCCAACCAAGTCTATAGAGCCCAATCTGTTCTGCTATTTAACCCATAGCTGGAGAGAGAAGTGATGGATTCATACCTTTCCTAAAGGTATTTACATGTATATGAATTCAACTCTCCAGCCTTCATCAGGCATATGTTAATCTGGATAAACTCTAAATAGAATTTCAAACTGAGCCCTTTATTTAATCTATGAGGATAAACTATTCTTGTTCTCCTGCCCATATCTAGTGATATCTCACCTAGTTCTTATTTTTAGTACAGCTTAGTTATTGCTCACCCTCTATCCACTGAGTTCAAGTACACTCTACAGGGATTGAACTCACAATTACTATGCCACCAAATTCACAAACAAACACTTTAATCCACTAGGCTATTGTCTGATAAGACAATTGTCTGTGGTGGTGAACACGGATCTTTAAACCTAATCTACCTGCTGATGAGTACTGCTGTTGCTTGTCATGCTCGATGGCACTCACTTAAGCTTTTTTCTGCTGCTGTTGAAGACTTGCTATCGTTTGTCTTTTGTTCTTTATTATTGGTTCCTATTTTTTATTTATTTCTATGCTAGGCCTACTAAGGAGGTTCCCACGGCCTATCATATGTACCAATTCTTTCAGATGTCTAACTCTCTAGTGTTTTTCCTTGATCAGTATTGTCACTTCATTCCAAATGATGACCACTCTTTCCCTCCGTACATGATCTGCCATTCCCAATTAGCTTCACTCATCACTACAGCTTTTTGAAGTTCCCTCAGCTTTACTTTTCTGGAGTAGCTTGATTCACCTTTATATTCTTTTCCACAACTGCAAGGGATAATGTACATACAGTTCTTATTCACATTTTCCCTCCTCATTTTAGGGCTTTTTTCTCTGTGGAGTGGAGTTGCTTCTCAATATTGTCCTCATGTTGTATAGACCACAGTTGTTTTGAATCTTTTCCAGTAAGCCTTTGATGTAAGGCAGGCAGAATGTGACAATTTTTTGGTCTTCCTACTTGGCTCTTCTTTTTTTCTTACAGTATCTGATGTTATGTTTGCAGGGTAGTTGTTATTGTGAATTCTTTGCTTGATGCTGATTGTCATTTCCTAGATGTACTAATAACTCACACAGAGAATTGGTTCAAGACATCCAAACATCACGAGTCGATCTTCACCAGACAATGCTTTGATTTCAATTTTTATTATCTATACAGTGTGATGAAAAGGATCACCTGATGCCTGGAACACAAGGCAAAAATCATAAGCAGCAAACCAAACAAATACCAACAGAAAATAAATTCAAATTATGCCAATCACGTCTTAACTGTAGATAATTAACAACCAAATTCTAGTTTGAGGAATTCATGTAATTTTTTTTCAGTTCTCTCTAGCCTCATGTGAAAATATATTTTTCATTTACTAAGTCATTTCTTGTTTCAAATTTTAATATGAATAATGAATTTAATTGCAGATAGATTCATCAGGATTTGTAAAAGACAAATTAAATGATTGAATAGATTTTTTTAGATATTTTTTAGTCATCAATGATTGGATTGAATAATAAAAATACATTTTGTCAATCATTTCACTGGAGATTTTCACATATTGCAGCATTTCCTATTTAAATTAAGGTCATTGCAGGCAAAATTTCACCAAAATCATGAACTATTGTACATTTTTCTAACTTGAATGCTTTTTGCTATGAAAAATGTCTTAACTACCTGTAAAAATAACATATGATATTGTCGGAAATCCTTTGTTTGTTAATGTTAACGCAAGATAATCTTGTTATAATTCATCAAATGTCATTCGTTTTGTCCACCTATCTGTCATCACATAATTCAAAGACAAAGCTCTGGCCACCAAATTATCTATGGATACTGGAACATGTTTCAAGTAGATTAGTCTTCAAAATGGAGAATCATGTTTTTTAAAAAGAATCATGTTTTAGTGTTCAGATTTGTTTACATGCAAAGAGCATCATAATGTTATAAATGCTAGCCTCACACTGAGTGTCCGCAAATAAATACAGTTAAATGTGATGTCTGCATTTATTGTTAGAATAATTATCAAGGAAATAACATATACTTCCCAAAAATGTGGGTAAATTAAATCTTTGGCAAGATATTTAAATTCAGTATGATCCAAATAACGTATCATTTAATAAATACATATTTTAAATCTATAATCACTTAATGGGCCCATGAACCACATTTAGTCTTTTTGCATGAACTAACTTAAAATCCGACCAAGTGGCCATGTTTTCAACTATTTGTTTTTAATACAGTCTATTTCTTTCTATAACTGTTGTCAAATAAATAAATGACATAAATGGACTAGTCTAGTGACTTAAAGAAGTCCAAGCATTATATAAAAGGCTATATATTCAGAATTGTAGGCATTGTTCATTTGAATACACACTCTCTCTCACACACACACACACACACACACACACACACACACAACTTTTTCTACTCTGTGATGTTCATTTTTAAATAAAATAAAATATATTCTATATGAATAGAATTTCCCTGTAGATATACTAGTTGCTTATTACATTATTTTACTTCATTTGAAGAGAAATCATAATTGATTGATTATAGAATTGCTTCTTTTATAAATCATATCCTGGTTGTTACACTTATTTCTGTTTATCAAAAGTACAAGTTTTGACCAAATAGTAATGGTGCTAAAGTATGCAGAGTGATGCCGTTTGACTCAAATTGACCTTCAACTCAGTTGCACATAGACACAAAGTTCTAATGTTTTCATACTTTTCTATTGTTTATAGTAGAGCATGGAAGCAAAGTATGTAGAGTGTGGTTACCTCCATTGGTGACCATGACTTGTACAGCAGTCTTTTTTGGCAAAGAGTAATATTCCCCAAGTCCAACAACCATCATATTCCACAGTTCTCACTCATTGTGAGTTTTTCTTTATAAACCCCAGTTGAAAGGAACAAGATTTCAAGACATCAATGGGAATCCAAGACAATGCAATAATGAGATAGCTGCTCACCGTTCCAAAAATGGAGTTCCAGGAATGTTTCCATTAATGGAAACAATGGCTTCAAAAGGAGACTACTTTGAAGAAGATTAAATGCTGAATTGATATGTGTTGTAGTTTTCTTTTTATAGTACCAGTCCAGATCATTTTTGCTCCAACTATGTATGACCAATTTTATTCACTCAAAAATTTCATCCTTTGTTAATATAGTCATTGAAAATTGTAAAGTTTTACATGAGAAAATGTCCACCTCATTTCTATGGACTCTTTTTGTTCTTTAAAATTGCATTAAGATTTTTCAAATTCTCATAATTTTATTGTTTTTTTTTCTAACCATTTTGATTTTTGCATTAAACTAATTTTTTTTTCTTTTCCATGTCTTCTCATTTTGCTGCTAGGTGTACCAAGTAAGTATCGAGTTATTTTATTAAAAATCACTGGTCAATTTTTTATTTTGCATGTCTTTTTCTATGATTTCTTATAAACTCCAATATTTGTAATCTATTAATAAGATATTGTAGAGCATGTCTCAAACATTATTAGATTACTAATTAGTCTACATATTAAAATTTATAGGTATCTGTGGATAATAGTTTCAGAATGATAATAAAACATTTATTTTGATTTAATGCTACTAAATAAATGATACATTGATTAGTTTGATTTTTTTTTTTCAATTTAATCAGCTATTTTCAAATTTATGATTCCATTTTAAATTAATAATTAATACAAATGACAGATTGACAGTATTTTTTGTTCTGTCAACTTAAAGATTTTAAATGACATAAAATCTCTACATAATAAAAAATTAGTTTGATATTAAACATTTTTGTAAATATATGTAGATTTTTCTTTCAAAATTTATGATTACTAATAGAAAACATTTAATGAGAATTTATATTTCAACACGTAATTTCTCTTGATGTCTTCAGTTACTGACACAAACTGCCAACACAAATTTAGGCCATGAATATAATTTAAGCTCAATCTCAAAATAAGGATAAAATTTTATTTTCAACAGTCAGAAATTAGTTCGTGTGTTCAGAATTTCATTATCCTGAATATCACCAAGTGGCTCATGTCCAGTCATCCTCACAGTTTAATGCAATCAGTTATTTCTAAAAGAAAGAGAGAAAACTTCTGATAAATAGAACAAATATACATTATTTATATTATTTGGACTATTGTCCCCATCTTTGTTGCCATTTGTATAACATTTCAGCCATTATATACTCTGTCCTTCTTCAGGTGCTAGGAATTTTAAACCAAACCTTTTATTACGGTCACTGGGGTACATCATTCTCATTTCTTGTGCAAAACCTCTTTTGGTAGTCATGTGTTATCTCTATCTAACCTGACTCTCTAAGTTACTTGTTTACCATTGCTATAGCCTGGTATTGAACTCACAACTCTTTCGATCAAGTCACTGGAACTAACTAATGTCTATATCCACTGGGCCAGATATCCTTAACAACAACTGAGTTTCTGGGATTTATAAACTTAATGTTTTTTACCAGTTCATATTGCAATTTTTGATGCTAATTGTTTTCTCTAGTATTTTTTATCAAAGCTCATACTGCAATTTTTTTTTTACACTAATGTTTTTCTCTGGCACATCCAGCTTAGTTTGACTTAGCAGAGAGACATTTAGCGAGAATTCAACATGGCTTCCCTGAGATAAAATTTCACAACATGAGCAAGAGAGATGTGGGGGAAGGTCAACCCGAAGACCAGCTGCTTTATTGACAATGCTGCGGTGTTAGCGTCATATATGAACAGGAAATGGTCACTATAAGCAGTACCCTACAACATAACAATTAGTCAGGGTACGGGACAACACCTCCAGCAAACATGGAAGGAAGGGTGCATGAGGATAACAATTCTCAGTAAACAGCCTCAGTCTGTCTACCCTATGTGAAGGATTTATCGGAGAAAATACAAAAAATTGGAAAGTGTCTTAACCGACGACAGAAGGAGTGACACTGAAGAAACATTATGATTGCAAAAGATGCCTTTTAAAAGCTGATCAATTTATCAAGTATTTATACAATCTAAAGATATGCATGGTTGGCAGCAAAAAGAAGAGACCAACATGCAAATTACAAATTAAAGATACCAAAGTCAAGCAAGTACAAACATTTAAATATTTAAAAAGTGTCTTAACAGACAACGGAGTGACACTGAAGAAACATTGGGATTGCAAAAGATGCCATCCAAAAGCTGATCAATCTATCAAGTATTTGTACAATCTAAAGATATGCATGGTTGGCAGCAAAAAAAAAGAGACCAGCATGCAAATTACAAGTTAGAGATTCTAAAGTCAAGCAAGAACAACAATTTAAATATCTAGAATATGTTTTAACAGACGACAAAATGAGTGACACTGAAGAAACAATAGGATTGCAAAAGATGCCTTCCAAAAGCTGAGCAATTTATCAAGAAATAGATGAATATGTCCTCATTTAGGCCCCTATTTTTTATCAAGTGTTATGTTGGAACGTCCTGTCACCCCCGACAGTTGATTCACCAAAGAGATTAAGAAGTATTGAATTAAGGAAGATGAGACAATTTGACTTCCAATTCCATTCTGTTTTGACTTACCATTTTATAACTCTCTGTTACTTGTACGTTTCCATACAATAAACTCTGTTATTTGTTTACCCCTTACGTCTTGCGAAAATCTTTCCACTTGGAATTTACCTTGTTGTTTATATTGTTCCCACAATATAACGCTAGTATATCAATAATTTAACGATATGCATGGTTGTCAGCAAAAGGAAGAGCCCAACATGCAAATTACAAATTAGAGTTCCCAAAGTTTAAGCAAGTACAACAGTTTAAATATCTGGAAAGTGTTTTAACTGAGGAAGGAAAGTGCAACACTGAAATCTGATGGTGCATTGGGATAGTGAAAGGTGCCTTCTGAAAGATAAGCAATGTATTAAGAAATAGAAAAATTTCATTAGAAACAAAGAAAAGAGTACTGAACTATTCAGTAATATCAGTCCTCCTGTATGATAGTGGATACTGGAAAGTTTACTCACAGATGAAGAAAGAACTTAAGCAACAGAAATGTAGTCCTACAGAAGGATGGTAAGAATTCCATGGACCAAACATGTAAGCAACGACGAAAGTCTGAAAAACTGGAAACAAAAAGGTCATTTATAATGAACAGCAGAAAGAGAGAGTCGAAATTTCTCGGGCACATAATGTGAAAAGAGGGCTTGAAAAATTTGATACTCACAGAGACACATTGAAGGCAGGAAAGAGAGTGTAAATTTATGCATGACCTACGTAGCGAGCATGAGTAAAGGGTGATGAAACAAAGTTTAGGAGAGATAATAAAAAATTAAATTTATTAAAATTGTGGAGAGCCATGATCATCAACATCCTGAAGGTACATGGCAAATAGAAGAAGAATAGTAGTTTTAAATCATTTAAGAAATAGGAAAGTTTTGTAATTTGCTTGAAGCATTGTGTATATTAGGTGTATGGTTATATATTAGGTGTATGGTTATATATTAGGTTTATATATTATTAAGTGCTTGTTTCTCTTATGGTGACACATTTGTAACTTTATCTCAAACAATGTTCCTTTGAGATTGTACTTATTTGGTGTTAAGAAATAAAACACCACCTTTTGCCACACAATTTCAAATCTTGTTGGATTTCAATCTATAAATTCAATTCATGTACATATATGTATGCATCAATCTTTTCATAGGTATTTATTTAGATTACAATTCCACCCTTATATCTTAAAGTAAATAATTTGTGTGGATATGTGTGCTTTTTTTTTTTGACATACAGGTAGTAAGTACAGAGCTTATATTCCAAAGTTATTTGTATGTAATTCATGAGAATGTTTTTTGTTTTTAAATTTCTCAACTTCACAGATTGTGAGGAAAAGTCTATTTGACCTCTGACCCTAGATAAAATTCCTTTTTAGGTATGCGTATGTTGAGTAATAAACTTTCAGTCAGCAGATTTATTTTATTAAATTTTGCAATAATGAAAATATATTGGATGCACGGTGGAATAACGGATATTGACGAATCAGAGAACCAAGTTTAGATTCCAGTCAAGTTCATTACATTCACTTATATGCTAACTAGCAGTATAGCCCGGCATTGCTCAGGTGTAATAAAAGCTTTAAAACTAATCCATGGTCCTAGAGCTCAGACTCTTTGGACATTGACATAAAAGACTAAAAAACAATAGTTGTTTCCAGTTAAAGCAAAATCGTAGACTGAAAGAAAAATGAATGGATGTAAGTCAAATTTTGATTTCCTGGTATCGATATCAAATAAGTTTTTTTTGTCATAATCTGAATTTTGAAGGCTAAATAAGTCCTCTGAGTAAATGGTATCATAGCTGAGACTAAGAACTACAATTATACCTACTTCAGGCAGATAAACACACACACAAAGATCTTGCCTTTTATACATATATATTATCGATTTTCTGCACTATTGTAAGAACTGCAACCTTGAAACTTCTGAATATTGTTTCTTATGTCTTTGTCTATGAGTGTATCAAATTTGATTAAAATCGGACCACTCCTTCTATAACCCAATTTTTTTGATTATCGATTTTCGATATTTATTGGGGGTACCTTGACACAAAACCTAGCTAAGAACACTCGTAGATGCTTATAGTACAACTGTGTAAATTTTCAAGAAAATCGTTTCAGCCATTTTGGAGTTGATAGGTAAATGACACACACACGGACAAAGTTCCATTTATAAATAAGTTTAGAATTAGACTTAGAATTAGATACATAATGAATCCATCTCTTCTCCACCAATTTATATGTAAATAGACTGGATAGACTGGATCCTATAACCTTAAGTGTCAAACAGTCGAGGAAAAGAACAATTCTTAATTCAAAACTTGTACAGAATCATTTTGGGGACCTTATGGCATAGTGTACACCAGTTCTCTGTATTCAGCTGTTCCAAAACGTGTGGTTGGTTCTCTACAGACCTTCACCATCATAATCGAATTATTTTTTTAAACATTTCACCCCAATCAAGGAAGTTTTACTGCCACTGTTGCGCAGAGGGTTACACAGGGGAAAGTGATGAGAAAGAGGAGTAGGTTATAGGGGATGTCAGGAGGAGGGTAATAGACGGATGAGAATACCGGTGTAATGGGGTTGGAGTGGATGAAGAAAAGAGCTTGTGAGAATGGATGCGAGTTAGGGTGATAGGAGATGTCTATTGACCTTACATTTAAATTCCTGGAGATTGTAGCTGTCAGGGAAGCAAGTATATGGAAGGGAAATCCACAGGCGGGAAGTGCGAGAAAAGAAGCTGTTAGAGTAGAAATTGGGGCTACATTTTATTGATTTCACTATAAAAGGCTGGGACCTAGTTGCTAGTCTAGTAGCTCATGTAAATTAATACATAGGGGGCACCGGTGAGCTAAGTTTGTTGGAGAATAAGTCGTGAAAGTATTTGTAGAAGAGATACACCTCATGCTGGTGAAAGAGCGACTGCAGCTGAGCTGCCAAGTTGGTATCGATGTGCAGGTAGATTTGAACTGCTTGACCCTCATGCATCAAAAACAACAGGAGAATCCAGTAACATATATATATAGAATCATTTCATTTCAAGCAATGCAACAAAGCCACTAAGATGCAAGGGGGTTACTGAGTGTGAGGGAATATGAGAAAAAGAAAATCATTATTAATGAAAGAGAACAATAAAACAATGGGGATTAAGACAGATTGTAGATAACAATAGAGATTACATAGAAACTTTTGAAGATCCAGATTGCATGGAAAGCACAAAGATGGAAGAGTATTACACAAGTGAAAAGTGCAAGAGAACAAACGGTTCCATCCATCAATTTCAACTGTAATAGGATGATACCTTGTCGCCAATCTAGTACTGTATTTAAACTCATAAAATCTAATTACCAAATATGAAAGTTTGTCAGAATAATAACCATGAAAATATTTATAGAAATGCAAAAGGAATCTGGGTCATGGCAGTGGGAAAGTAACTGAAGCCAAGATGCCAGGTCAGGATCAATAACATTGCATATTCTTCCTTGCATTTTATCTAGAATCTCTAAGTACTCAGCAGAAGCAGCAGACCACATGTAGAAGAAATATTCAATGTATGGACAAATGGTAAACCTAAGTATTTAACGTTGCAAGTATTTATTGAAAAAAAGCATTTTAGTTTAATAATTTTCATTTTAGTTACGTTACGCAAATACATTTAGTTTTCTTGTTGATTTTTAAGCATTTTACCTGGATGATTTAGCTGTGGTTTGTTTATGATTCCCAGAGGATTCCTTTCTTTCTAGGTGTACATAAGTTTTGCGTGTGAATCTATACTATACTGCTAGGTTTCACTTTAATGTTCTGGCAGTGATGTTAATCAAGATTAGATGCCACATTTCCTCACACTTGTGCACATTTTCTAATGAACTGCTTCTTTTCTCTCACACTTCTTTTATACACACCATTTTTATTCTACTTTTGAATCAAATGTTACACTAATTACTTGAAACATATTTTAACTAAAATCTGGAAATTGATATAATTCTTTGTAATTTTGTTCTTTTGTCTACAACCTTGAATTTATTTCATTTGGCAAAAGGAAAAAAAAACATTGTCAAAACTTTGCTCTCCATTCTTCCACAGAAATATCTAATGTTAAAAATCAATTATATTTTACTACTTTCAAAGGTCATGCTTAAAAAACAATATTCATCCAGGTTTTTTCTTGTTTAATTAAATGTCACATTCTACACATCCTCCTCATCATCACAAATTCTTAGAAATTAATTTCATGAATACCTGACAAAAATCAGTTTCTTGAAGACTGAGTATAATCTATCACTTTGATCCAGAACATTGTTCCTTTCAATCATCACAATTGGATTTACGTCAAACTTTTAAATGAATATTGTTTGTTTTTTTCAGTTATGACTAGTATTCTTTCCACTTTTAATGGTTGTGAAGTCATTGTGCTGACCACTAGACTACAAAATGATCTTTTCTATTCCACATACAAGTGCATTGAGTTATTGTATCATTGATATATTGCTTTCTTAACACATCTCATGAAAATGGCATTAACATTTATGAAATTGTTAAATTTTACTTTTCTTATAAGACTATTAAAATCTATTTTCTTTGATTTTTAAATATATATGCTTATCAAAAGATCCATTTCTTTACTGATTTCTGTTTGAAATTCTTTCCATATCCTTGTCATGTCATTAAAGTAATTTGGAATAAAATGAATTGGGTTTTTGTTTTCAAAATAATTGTCTAATTAGATAATTTTTTTTTTTTACTTAAGCATAGTCTAATACTAATGTTAAAATAGCTGAAATTGATTACATGATATTTTCCATTTTTATCTAATGTCTCACAATAACTGTTAATTTGGTGTTGCCATGTGTAGAAATTATACTGAATCAGTTCTGTACTGCAATCACCCACTGGAGAATTATATATATATATATATATATATATATATATATATATATATATATAGAGAGAGAGAGAGAGAGAGACAGATCTGTTTGGCTGTATTACAGCTCATCAGTACGGTTAGACATCCGATTGCTTTTAGCTAGGATTGAAACCCAAATGAATTGACATCAGTCGGCGATTCTACCTCTGAGCTATGGGCACTTGATAGAAGAAGGAAGAACATATACATTTAGCATATCGAGGCAACAGATAATTTTCTAAACATATGCTGTTAAATATAAGAAACAATGAATGTCTATTATATTTAATCATGAGCCGTTCTAAACATCATATTTTAGTTTTAATTTCAGGTGAAAATAAAGACAAAAATTCTCCAACATTTGGATAATTTTTTATTAAGTTGGTTCTAAGCTTTCAGCTTATGTGAACCATCTTCAGAGAGATGACAAGGATGTTAACATAAAAATATCCACCAACAAAGATGAGCTTATCTTGTGCTGACATAAAACTTTGCTAAACAACGATAAGTTACCAAATAGCAAACGCAGTTCGTAAATTTGTAATGCAATTCTATGACATCACACAGCGTGAGAGCTCGAAATGTTAACAGAACCATATGTTTAAATGCAATGTAATGTGTTATGAAATTTAAAACAATTGGCCTTATAGTCTCTAATAACCTTACAAGCACACAACCAAATCCTCTACAGAAAACCAATGTAGTGTATCAATTTACATGCCCGTTCAGAGATTGTATCTCTGGTACTAATAATAAACCCACTACATATATTTGTTTTACTACAACCACTCTCTCTTGTAGACATACCTGTCACCTTTCTGATCAGAGTACAATTAAACCACATGTTTTAGAAAAACATAACCATGTAGATTATATCAGACAAATTATAGTCAGCAATACAATAATCCTCACTCATACACACAGTAAAAAGAACCTTCAAATATTGGAGGCCATCTACATTAAATCCAAACAACCTACACTTAATAAAATCATGTTTAAATCTGCTCATAACACATTACATTGCATTTAAACATATGGTTCTGTTAACATTTCGAGCTCTCATGTGGTGTGACGTCAACTGCATTTGCTATTTGGTAACTGTTATTGTTGCTTAGCAATGTTTTATGTCAACACAAGATAAAATTGTCTTTGATGATGGATGTTTTTATATTAACATCCTTATAACCTCTCTGAAGATGGTTCACATAAGCTGAAAGCTTAGAACCAACTTAATAAAAAATTATCTAAATATTTGAGAATTTTTTTCTTTATTTTCACCTGAAATTAAAGCCAAAATATGATGTTTAGAATGGCTCATGATTTAACATAATAAACATTCATTGTCTCCTATATTTAACAATATATATATATATATATATATATATATATATATATATATATACACACACACACAGTATAATGGGTAAATTGTCACCATTTTATATTTTTCATTTCATACATGCACATTGTTTTTGTTTTTTTTAACTGCACGGAGGCAGTCAGGCAATATCTGTGCAAAATAGACGACCATGACAAATTTCACTCTGTCAGAAATTTACAAACAACATGATGTACTGTTTGGCATTCTTGCCAGAAGCTCTCATACAAACATTTCAGAGTATTTGGGTGACAGTGCAGAGGTTTTGGAAAGAGTTGGATGAGTTTAATGGTGATTATGAAGTTGTTAAAGTGATCCCTAGTGATGGTGACTTTATAACTCCATCCTCCCACAGGGCCTCAGACTCAACACTTCTTGATAGAGATTCTGAAAATGAAATATTGACTAGGATTTCATCTTCATAATTCTGCCCATGAAGAAAATGTAAATAATTAAAAAATGTTTCTGTTTAAAAAAAGAATGAGAAAATATTCTGCCTTCCTGAGCTGTGGAGCTCCATCTTTATGAAGCAGCTCATTATGAGGCACCAATTGTTTGCCTTCACCTGTACTTCTGTCTTCGGGCAAGACTTAGTTATCAGAATCTATTTGAGACATATGCCACAGAAGCATTCTATAGTGAATGGAAGCTTTTTCCCACTATCATCTCTTGGCTTATGACAACCTTTGGAACATATATAA